>JANAVB010036418.1:7487878-7859744 GCA_029216955.1 Iris pallida | reverse complement strand
AATTCACATAATAAAATACAGTGACATTATATATATATAAAGCCTAATTTTCCATATGCCGAAAACACTTCTTATTTATATTAACCTAGATAATTCCAATAGAGTCCTACATATTTGTTAAGGAGAAATATTTACTTATTTAAATAAATATTCTACTAACAAGCACATATATATTTATATATAACAATTGTTCCTAGAATTGTCTCCAAAATTACCAAGGTAAAATACCAATACAATATGTTCTACACTGACGTCTTTGGTCACACTGCAACACCTTATGGACTTGGATTTGACTTGGGCCTAATCTGAACAGGTTCGTGCAACCGGGTTCCCTAAAACTCATATAATTAATAATAAATAAAACTTCGGTAAGGGTTAAGTCACAACTTGGCCTGTTTTCCTAGTTAGGACACTCCTATGCTTTACATTCCCTTACCATGGCTAACACTAGTCAAAGCACGCCACTGCACTATCCGTGCCACGATTTCTATTGCCTTGTACTCCAAATCTTTCTTGCACCGTTCTTATCCTCCATACATGTTATTTACTGTCATATTAGTAGGCATGGGTAACAAGCAAACTATTAGCAGGATCAAATCTCTATGTAAGATTCACAAAGTGTCGATTTTGGCGATTATTGAACCCAAGATATCTGCAGAGAAGCTTCAGTCTTATAAACTTCAACTGGACTTCAAATAGGGCATTGCCGGATGCAAAGACATGGATTTTAGCCAAAAAGGACATTATGCTTTACACTGAAGATGATAATGAACAAGTGCTTACTGTGTTGGCTGAAGGATGTAATAAGATGAGGCGCTGTTTGGTGTCGATTGTCCATGGTGGCAGCACAGTGAAGAGTAGGTGGTTACTGTGGAGGAGACTTCTTCAGATTCAAGGAGATAGGCCGGGTCTCCCTTGGTTGTGCGGAGGCGACTTCAACGCGGTGGTACGTTCGGAAGAGAAGGTGGGGGGTTGAGTCCTAATCCAACTTCGATAGACGACTTCACAGATTTTATTATGCAAGCTAATTTAATAACGGCTCCATTCTCCGGTTCTGAATTTACTTGGGGGAATAAACAAGAGGAGAGGAATAGGCAGTGCTGGAGACATGATAGGGTGTTGTTTGATCGATGGTCGGATGTGGCGAGTGGCACTGTGGTTGAGCACTTGAGTGATATGGAATCCGATCATTGCCCGTTGCTAGTCAACATTACTAATCCCGTTCAAAAGGGGATCAAGCAGTTCAGATTTCTTCACATGTGGATCAAGCATGAAGGTTTTTTCGAATGGTGGAAAGAAGTTGGATGTCTATACATCACACTAACCCGATTGTGAGAGTCTGTCTCAAACTCAAGGCAGTTAAGAGGGCTCTTCGAAGTTTGAGTAAGGAGATGTTTGGCGACATCTTTCAAGAGGTTAGGATAGTGCATTAAGAGCGGAGATCAAGGATGATTGTGAGGCCAATCGAGCTGCTATTCACAAGGCACAAGCGATCCTCAAGAGGCGGATAAAATACGAGGAGGAATTTTGGAGACAAAAGGTGAGAATAAGGTAGGATATCGATGGAGACAAAAATACTAAATATTTTCATGGCTGTGTTAAAGGCAGAAGGCAACAGTTATACATTCACAGATTACAGGGAAGAAATGGCCAGAGTTTGACCGAGCAAGACAAGATCCAAGAGAAGGCTTTTTTTTATAATTTTTTAGAGTTGCTTGCTGTTTGCCATTAAAATATCAAGAACAAAAATTATAGATGAATTGAACTTGATTGCAAACTCGATTGTACAAAAGAAAGCCTAGAAAGAAATCCTAGGAAACAATCTAAGTACAATTGTTTAATTTTTGATTCTGGGGGTGACGATGGAGGCTCGGAAAAGTGTAGCAACTCTTCCTTACTCCTTGGACTATCAGACACAGTCTTCGCTCCTGAAGAAATTTGCCAGCCTTTGATTGCCAACCTCTAGCATGGGTGTGACACCCTGCTATTTATAGTGATTCCTGCATAGAGCAAATTTTGGGCCGCATAAAGGGCCACGTGGCCACGTGTCTGTAACAGCACATGAAGACTCGATCTTGGGCTGCTAGCTGGTGGTGGTTGTTGAGATTTCTTTGTTGTAGCAAATCTAGGTGGTTAAGACTTGGTCAAATTGCCATGTGTCCCTCCATAAAGTATAGCCTGAATCGTTTTGGCCGCATAGTGGCCTTAAGAACCTTGCTTCTGTGGCTCGGCTTCGCTTGGCCGCATGGGATCTTCGAGAGCCTTGCTTCTGCGGCTTGGTTTCACTTGGCCGCATGGGATCTTCGAGAGCCTTGCTTCTGCGGCTTGGTTTCACTTGGCCGCATGGGATCTTCGAGAGCCTTTCCTCTGCGGCTCGAGTCCACTTAGCCGCATGGGATCTTCGAGAGCCTTTCCTCTGTGGCTCGAGTTTTTTTAGCCACATGGGGTCTCCAGGAGCACTGCTTCTGCGGCTTAGTTTCATTTGGCCGCATGTGGTCTTCGAGAGCCTTGCTTCTGCGGCTCGAGTCCACTTAGCCGTATGGGGTCTCCAGGAGCCTTGCTTCTACGGCTTAGATCAACTTAGCCGCGTAAGGCTCATGCGGCTCTTCCTTCTGCGGCCTGGATCAATTTGGCCGTATAATGCCTATGCGTTCAGCAACGATTTTGAGAGAATTTCGTTTGTCTCTCTTTTGACTTCTCAATGAAGATAAATTTGACTGATCCTTCTCCTTGGCGAGTGCTGACACTGCGGATTATGGATCTCCTTGTTCGAAGAAGATTTTGACGATGAACTCCCTCAAAAGATTATGACGCGCCGGGCTGAGACAATGCGCCTAACTGAGACATCTGAGTAATACGTCTAGTTGAAAGTAGGCCGTACGAATTCTTCAATTGGCATCATGCTTCCGAGATGATGTCGGAAAGGCGTAATAGGTTGCGGTCGCTGGAACACAAACTGCCTTGGTGGTAGAGCCACTATCTTGTGGCAATAGCTGTTGATGGCGACTTGGGTACAGTGATGTCCTGGAAAGGGCTCATCGCACGCCAAGGTTGCTTCTCTCTTCTTATTTTTGTGAATGACCACCTCTCGTAAGTCAAGAGCAGATTGATCTACCTTTGCATTCGAGCTCCCGGGTGCGTTGGTATCATATTTGCTCCCTGATCTGAGGCTAGTAAAAGCACTTGCTCTCGATCGTTGTAGGAATACTTTTAGGCATATTTGCTCCCTGATCTGAGGCTAGTAAAGCACTTACTCTCGATCGTTGTAGGAAGACTTTTGGGCATAATTGCTTCCTGATCTGAGGCTAGTAAAGCACTTGCTCTCGATCGTTGTAGGGAGACTTTTGGGACCTACCCTGTTCGTTTGCCGCAGAGGGCTGGACACGGGAGGTTCTGTATAATTTTCCATCAGGGGCCCGTTTAACAGTTAACGGTACTCGCTGACGGTCAGCAAATTGGACAGTTGACTGGGCTTATTGTGCCCGCACTGCCCTAGACTTTTTCGACTTAGCACCCGAAGGTATGTAGTAAAAAGAGTCCGGGTTGCTGCCTTGGATTTCTTCGTACTAGCCTGTGAAGGTGCATAGTTCTTAGGATCCAACTTTATCCTTGCTAAGATGGCAAGTGAAGAACTTCTAGCCGATTCAGAAGAAGAAGCACTGTTGCAACTTTTTGTGGCTCGAACGGGATCCCTGGACACGGGCTCCCTTTTCTTTTCTTCTTTTTATTTTGGTGCCCTTTTCAAAGGAGGCAAGGGGGCTTTATATATAGAATGGAATGAGCCCTTCTTCTCCTTTCCGATGTGAGACTAAAAGCAATATCCTCTTTTTCATGCTTCTACAAGCCCCCCTTTAAAGTTTTCAAATTATAAATTTAGAATACTTTGAATAAGAAGCATGGGTAATAAAGCTGTTTAGGTGTGACAATCCTATCAGAGGTATCATGGATGTGATAGGTTTGGGTACTTTTGTTGAAAATTTTATGTGGACTTATCATCCTTGGCGTACCTTGGTTTTAGGTACAGATAATAAGTTGAGAGATGGAACCAACATATTTACTCAGAGGTGATATGGACGTGGTAAATATGAGGTTGATGGTAGAGCTTTCCTATTCAGAGATGATATGGACGTGGTAGGAGTGAACTCGGTGAGGATACATAGAACAACTCAGAAGTAATATGGACGTAGAAGTTCTATGATTGATGTGCCACAATGCAGGGGTTGTTGCACAGGGTATTTACTCAGAGGTAAGGTGGACGTGGTAAACATTTGTTTTTAGCATCATTTGCTTTGTAAGGGGTAGGAAAAGAACTCAGAGGTGATGTGGACATAGTTATTCTACTACTGGGGAGTGAATGCAATGGAACAACTGGGCTCCAGAAGTATATGATTGTGAGGGAAGGGGTGCTTGTACTAGAGGACCTAATACAATATTTGTGGTTGGTAGAGGACATCCTACTAGGGGACTTTTTGTGGACCTATTACCCTTTTGTGCGTCTATGGCACGAGTAATAGATTTGAATAATTTTCAGTGGACCTATTACCCTTTTGTGCACTGGTGGTGCGAGTAATAGATTTTGAGACAAAACCCAACAGAGGTAATATGGACGTGATCGGTTCTGTGGTCTTAATACCATGACTTTATCCCAGATTGGGTACAAGTGTTAGATGAGAAGACTTTCTATATCAGAGGTAATATGGACGTGACATACGATAAACATGAATAATATTTTGGTGGACCTATTACTCTTCTGCGCACTGGTGGTGCGAGGAATAGATTTTGAGACAAAACCCAACAGAGGTAATATGGACGTGATAGGTTCTGTGGTCTTAACACCATGACTTTATCCCAGATTGGGTACAGGTGTTAAGTCAAGTGACTATCGGTATTAGAGGTAATATGGACGTGACACACGATAACCAGGACCATAAAGTTTGTTCAGAGATGACAATAAGCCTAGTGAACCCCGACAGGGTAAAGCATCAGGGTGGAAGTTCAGAGGTATTTAGTGTACATGACTTGTCACCCAGGAGGATGCAATGTGAATCCATTCAGAGCTAATAGAGTATAAGTTCAGAGGTACTTGGTGTACATAACTCGACAATCTAGGAGATTTGGTGGTTTGAGGAAGTACCAGCATGTCCTTAGACATATTATTTTTTCAGAAACTTGCCATTTATGGGCATCATAAGCAAGTCTCCATTCTGTTTTGTGAGCCGATATACGCCGTTGGAGAATACGGTCTCGATGATGAATGGACCCTCCCATTTGGGCCGGAATTTGCCAACGGTTTTGTGAGTCATGACCATCGGTCTGCGAACGACCAAGACGAGATCGCCTACTTGGAATGTCCTCTGCTTGACTTTCTTATTGAAGGCCCGAGAGATGCGTGCTTGATAGAGCTCGATGCTTTGTTGAGCTTGCAAACGCTTCTCGTCTAAGGCTTTCAATTCTTGTAGCCATCGACGGTAGTTATCGTCCGACGTCAACCGGTAAGTAAGGGCCACGCAAAGTGAGGGGATCTGGGTCTCCAATAGGAGAACTGCCTCGCTCCCATAAACCAGATAGAACAGTGTATTTCTTGTAGCCGTCCGAATTGTAGTGCGGTACGCCCATATGCATTCGCCCAGCTTTTCATTCCAGTCGCGCTTGTTTGAAGACACAAATTTTTTTGAGAAGCTTGATTATGGTCTTATTAAAAGCTTCAGCCAGACCATTAGCCGATGGGTTGTATGCTATTGAAGCCACATTCTGAATCCGATTCTTGTCACAGAATATATAGAAGGCATGGCTTGCGAACTGCGGTTCGTTATCATGAATGATCCTCCGGGGCAGTCCAAAACGGTAAATGACGTGATATTTTATGAAACTGATCACGTTTGATGTCTTTGCCTCTGTCAGCGGAACAGCTTCCGCCCACTTGGAAAAGTAGTCGGTGATTGCAAGTATAAACTGGTGTCCCTAGACGATGGCGGGATGATTGGGCCAATGATGTCCATTCCCCATGCTTTAAATGGCCAAGAGGCTACTGTTGGGTACAAGAATTCAGATGACAGATGTATGAAGTCTGTATGGATTTGACAAGCCTTACACTTCTTTGCATAATAGACAACGTCTGCTACCATCGTAGGCCAGTAATAGCCCATCCGACGGAGACGGTCCTTTAACTTCGGGCCAGGTTGGTGAGCCCCGTAAACGCCATCGTGAGCCTCGCGTAGGGCTTCTTTGGCTTCTGCATTTGACAGACATCTTAACAGTAGCCCGTCGTAGGATCGTCGATATAATATTTTTGTTTCTGTGTCATAAAAGAATCTGAGAGAATGCTTTCTGATCGAAGTTGCTTCTTTCATATTCTCAGGCAGGATTCCGTAGACTACAAAATCGATGAACGGGAGTCTCCAGTCTTGCACGTCATTGGTTATCTGGGCGGAGTAACTCTTACCTAATTGAACGTTGCTTTTGGGACAGACCATCTCATGGCCTACCACGTCGATTAGATGATGAGCATGATTTGGAACCGCCAAAGAAACGGCGAGGCCTGCTAGGGCGTATGTAAGCCCACTTTTTGATTTTTTTATTTATTATTATTATTTTTATTTAATTATGATTTACTTTTATGGTCATTAGGAGTCGTACCTAAGCTCATAAGGGAGCTATAATCGTATTATGGTCATTTGGACCTTAGTAAGCATTGTTTAGCTATTTTATAGCTTACTATAATTTTTAGATATTTTTAGATAATTTTTAGATAATTTTTTTAGTTTTATATATTTTAAAGGCTTCCATTATTTATTATGAGGCCATTTGGGGATAATTTATGGTAAAGTATTTTTAATCATATTTTAGAAGGTTAAATATGTTTTCTATAATTTTTATAGAATTTTTTTGTAATTTTTTTTGATAATTTTAATATTGAAAAACCTATTTTCTAGGGCTTTTAGAATTTATTGTCCTAGTCTATGATCCAAATATTGACCCCAAATATTTTCTAGGGTTCATTACGCTATTTTATATTTTCTAGAATTTTTCCATAATTTTTGGAAATATTTAAGTA
This sequence comes from Iris pallida, assembly GCA_029216955.1. Taxonomy (NCBI): domain Eukaryota; kingdom Viridiplantae; phylum Streptophyta; class Magnoliopsida; order Asparagales; family Iridaceae; genus Iris; species Iris pallida. The sequence continues at coordinate 7,852,690 of JANAVB010036418.1, read as the reverse complement.
TTTATTTATTAAGGTTTATATATTTTTAAAGGCTTCCAATATTTATTATGAGGCTATTAAGAACTAATATGAGGTAAAGCATTTTGTTTATATTCTAGAAGGTTAAATATATTTTCTAGAATTTTTTGAAATTTTTATAATTTTATTTGAGTTTATTTGGCTCTCAAATGATTTTTAAATCCTTTTCTGAATTTAAATCACCATTTACCCAGTCAGCAGACCACTCAGCATCCAGTCAGCACCTGTTGGCCCACCAGTCAGCCGTACAGGCAGCCCAGTAGTCAGCACAGTCAGCGCTGACTGTGCTGAGGGTTTCCATATAGGAGCCAAGCCAAGCCAAGTTCGGTTAAGCCGAGTTGGCTGCAGGCAATCGCTCGATCAGAGCTGGGGGTGGGGGGGGGGAGGGGGTGGGGGGGCAGCGGATGGCTGCCACATGGCAGCGCAAGCCGCCGCCCAAATGGCTCACCAACTCATATTCTTATATATATATTTTCTGATTTCGAAAACCTAGATAATAGCAGCAGCCTTTTAGAGAGAGAGAGAGAGAGTTCATATAGGGTTTCCAACTTCCCGATGCGATTGCCGTCAACTCCGACCTCAGATTCGTGTGCTATTTTTTGTTGGATTCGTATCAAGGTAAAATTTCTGAATATGTAATTTATTTTTGTATATATTATTCCTAAATTTCTAGAAAATTCGTAGAGTGTCGGTTGTCCGAAACTTGACACGTTTTGGTGTTGTCGAGATTCCGGAGGACCGGAAATTGAAATCATGAACCGTTTGAAGTTTCGGAAAGCTAACACAGAGATCTACGACATATATTTTTCTAAGAAATTAATTCGTTCATCTAGTATTTTAGTTATTCTGTTGAACTCAGAATTGATCGATAAATTATCGTTTTGGTCACGATTAGCCATAACGGCGATGTCTTTTGACCAAAACGTGAATTTACGGCACGGTTGATTCCAGCGCACTTGTGGTGCTGAAATCTACCAAGGTGCATTTTCAAAATTTAGAGTTTATGATGTTTGACTAAGAAGTCAACGGCACGCCTCGATTTGCGTGCCATGGTTTCCAAAATTGGAAACATGATTTTTTATGGCCAAACTTCCATGTTTAGATTATATTCAGATTATTATTAGTCAGCATCGGCTTCAATATTTTGGAGCCTAGGAACATGCTCTATAAACAACCCTTCCAAGGTTACAATAATGGCAATTAATGTCTGATGGTAAGGAATCAGGTCCGCGTTGAGAACCTCGTATGAGCCTCGGATTTGATTAACAATCAACTGCGAGTCGCCATACGCTTCTAGGTATTCGACCCCACCTCTTTTGTGAGTCGGAGCCTGATAACCAGAGCATTATATTCAGCTACATTGTTTGAACAGGGTGTGAGAGAGTATGCTCGATTGACTACCAATCCCACTACCAAAATACATGGATTTACCGACGGCCTTATCCGTCGGTATTCCATCGCCAAAAATAAATACCGACGGATTATCGACGGATATTTTGGTAAAACAGCCGTCGGGAATAACCTCGTCGCTAAAACATATCCGTCGCTACTCCGTCGCTCAGCGACGACTTAGCGACGGAATACCGTCGGCGCATTTAAATATATATAGCGACGGATTACCGACTAGCTTTCGTCGAAACATGTATCAGGATATAGGGTTAGCGACGGAAAACTCCGTCGCTAAAGAGTCGGCAAAACCGTATCAGTGATTTTCTGATACGCAATTTCCGTCGCTAATCCGTCGTAAATTTGTCGGTAAAAGCGTATCAGAGATTTTTCCATACGGCAGGTCGTCGTTATGCCGTCGCTAATCCGCCGAGGTTTACGACGGATTAGCGTCGTATTAGCGACAAAGCATCCGTCGCTAACTGCAAAATTTATGGACATCAAACAGAACCATGTCGACGAATATTCCGTCGCTAAACCGTCGCTAACTTTAAAATTCTCCAGGTAGCGACGGATATTCCGTCGCCAATCCGTCGAAAAATTGAATTCCTACAGTTAGCGACGGATAGTCCGTCGGGAAGTTGTCGCCATTCCGCCGTAAGTTAGTCCCCAATCCGTCGCTAACTACAAAATTTATGGACATCAAAACAGAACCAGGTCGACGGATATTCCGTCGCTAAACCGTCGCTCAAGGTAAAATTCTCCAGGTAGCGACGGACATTCCGTCGCCAATCCGTCGAAAAATTGAATTCCTACAGTTAGCGACGGATAGTCCGTCGGGACTTTGTCGCCAGTCCGCCGTAAGTTAGTCGCCAATCCGTCGCTAACTGCAAAATTTATTGATATCAAACAAAACCAGGTCGATGGATATTCCGTCGCTAAACCGTCGCTCAATGTAAAATTCTCCAGTTAGCGACGGTTTTTACGTCGTCAATCCGTCGCTAACCTCAGTTTCTCCAGTTAGCGACGGGCTATCCGTCGCTGAGGGGTCGCCTGTCCGTCGCTAACTTTTAATTTTTGAAAAAAAAATACAGCAAACAGACTCTTTCCTGTTTATACAACACATCCAACACAATATCAAACATGCCAAATATCCATATACAACACCATATATCCATATCCAACACGAATATCCAACGTAGCCAATATCGAACACCATATATCCATATGCAAAATATCCATATCCGACACCAATATCCAACGTATCCAATATCCAACAAAATATTACCAACACAATACATCCAATATCCAACATTAAATTATCCAAACATAAAAAAAATATCCGATCATACAATGTATCCAAATGTCTACAAAACCAACAACATAAACAAAATCAAACCCCGTCCGTCGGATCGTCTCGTGCTCGTGCCGCCGCATCCGCTTTGCGTATGTACTCCTCCACCGTGTGTGCCGGTACTTGGGACAAGACATGGTCTGGAAGCGCGCGTAGCTGCTGTGGCGACAACATGTCAAGGAACGTCAAGATGGTATTATCCGATACGATGCGGGCGTCCGCAGAGCGGTTAAACGAAAGCCGTCCGGGGGAAGAAGGACCAGGTCGATCCGAAGCACCGGCAGCAGCAGTAGACGGACCGGGAGCAGACGGACCGGGAGCAGACGGATAGCGACCCAACACTATCGCCCGCAAATCTGACACCGCGGAGGTCAGAGTCTCAAGCTGCGCCCTCACATCGTCAACCGGGGGCGCTGGGGGAGGCGGAGGCGGTGGATATCTCGGGGACGGCTGTAACGAGGGCGCCATGGAACCTAAGCCGTAGACGCGCCCTTTCCTAACGCCGCCGACGGATTCTACGAACACGTCGTCGTAGCGAGCGGCCATAGAAGAGTGCGTCTGGGTGGGCGTCGTTTCGCCGACATTCTCGGAAGGGGGCTCGATCTCAAGCCGACTAAGTGCCTCACGATACGCAGCCTATCCAATGAATGTGTTTGTACTATAAGTTTTCCTAAGTTATAATATAAATCCTATGTTTCCCTAAGTTATAGTCTGAATCCTAAGTTTATCTAATTAACTTAACAATAATTATATTTCTAACATAAATCTCATAAACGTAAGTACTTACATCAGTCTCCTCGGCCCTCGCGTCGACGAAGCTCCCGTCCTTCCGCCTCTTGTGCGTATGCACGAATACATCGTGAGCGGTGACCGTCTCCGCCTCTTTCCCCTGCTTCACCGCCCGTCGGACCTGCATACGTAGAATTTAATTAACTTCGTATATTAAGAGTACGAAATTAAATAATAGAATGAATTTGAATTTGCGCTATCTCACCAAATCTGCACGCATCGATGCGTAGGGCCTTGATCCCCCCGTATGCAGACCCGCGTCCTGTCGATTAGCCTTAGCTTTCTCCGATTTCAGCTTGAACTGCGGAGTATCCATCTTCTCCAACATCTGCTCATAGTACTCCGCCCGGATCCAGTCCTTTCTCGTATGCGCCGTACGAAGGTCGTACACCGCATCCCGTATCTTCTTCCCGGCGGCGGCTTTGTAGGTCCTGCGGATCGCCTCCTCGCGATGGGGGGGCCACCAGAACGTCCTCTGACATACAAATTCAAATATCACGTAATAAAAAATTTAATGATTTAAAGAATAATTAATAATTCACCGACGGATTTATACCCTCATCTCGTCGAGCCAGACGTACTTCATGTCCTGAGGCACCTCAGAAAAATTGATGTAGGGGCCATGGTAGTTATCCCGGATAATGCGCCCTAGAATCCGGGCAGCATCCCACGGGAAAAACCTATAAAGAAGCAACGACTGGATTATTAACTTGAATAAATGAAACAAATTTAATAAATTAACTTAAATTTACTTACGATTCACCAGCGGGCCATAGCTCTCGTCGGAACTCGCCCACCAGCCTCTCTGGTGGCATCGGGGGATCCGCGGGTCCGCGAATGTACTCCCCGGTATCAGGATGAAACTGAATCCCGGGGTACTCCGAGGCCCACCCTGCAGTAACTGCTGGGCCCCCTGCTGCATCTGCTGCTGCATCCGCTGGTACATCCGGTGGCGGAACGGATCCGCTAGCGGATGGAGTCATAGGCCTCGACGACGATGTCGGTGGCACCGAGGAAGAATGACGGCGGGAAGAGCCTGTGATCGGGCTCTCTAAGTCGGGCTCGGAGGTCACATCCGGAGAATGCGGCTGGCGACCACGACCGCTACCACCACGCCCACGCCCACGTCCACGACCACCACCACCACCGCCGCCGCCGCCGCCACCGCCACGACCACGGCCAGCACCACCAGTACGGGTGCTCGCAACCATGCCCTGTAAATAAAACACATAAACAAAATACCGACAACATAGATTTATAAATGAATATAAACCTAAACATATCCATACCAGCAGCAGGGCGATGAGTGCCGCCCAGACGAGTAGGCCTAGGAGTGCCATCTGCAAAAAGAAACTCATACAATAATACGCAAATATCCCAAACTGAAATAAATATTACAATCAGAAGTGAAGTACGAATAAAAGCTAGATACACAAAATCTGATAAAATCATGCACCAATACAACAAAGTACAATTCTTGTAACTTTTGATGAAAGGGCATCTTGTGTTCCACTAGACTTGTAATTGTAAATCCAAATGTAATAGGGTAATTTAGGATTCGAGACTAGATATTGGGTGCTTCAAGATACAACTGAAATATAGCGATATTTAATCATCGTCATCGTCCTCTTCCTCGGCCTCGGCCTCATCATCATCATCATCCTCATCGTCGAATTCATCTGTATCCTCATCCTCATCCTCATCCTCATAAAGTTCTTCTTCTTCTTCTTCTTCTTCAGTCTCAATACTTGGGACAAGACGCCTCTTTCTCCCCTGGTTGACATCTAAGTCTTGTATATCAACCTCTTCCTCCCCTCTATTTTCATCAGCAAGAGGTATATCAACCTCTAATTCAACATCCATGTCACAAGACTGTTGTCCCAAATATTGGGGCTTTTCGATCTGGTCCTCTTGGTATGCTGGGTCTCCAACGTTGAATGTATTTCTAGATTTAATCTTGCATACTGCCCACCAGTCAAAGCGATCTCTACGACGCCTTGGGTAGCTTGTATAGTAGACTTGAACAGCCTGACTTGCTATCGCAAACGTGTCGGACCATCATCTTTGACTTGTAGAAGTTTCTTGGGAGCTCTTTTGATTCCTTCGGTAACACCTCATTAGTTAATTGTGTGATCCGATCATAGCAAGCTTGTGGCAAGTTAAAATCAGACTTTATGTTCAACAACCGCATCGTCACTGACAGTGCGGAATGAGTCTCACAACCAGGATATAGAGGAGTATCTGCGTCCTTAAACATATCATAGAACTCCTTTGCCTCGGGATTAGGATCCTCCGGATCAAAATTAGGCCCTGCCGCAGCATACACCATATCTCGTGCAAGGTTCTGCATGTCTCCATAATCCACAGAGCATCCGTCGTCTTCGAGGACATCCGTTGCAGCATTATCATCAAAAGCATAAGTACCAGCTTCTGCAGCCTGTCTTTCTGAATATAATTCACCTTGCGATGACCACAGGCCGTAATCACGTACGAAACCCTTACGGGTCAAATGATCTCTCACAGTCATCACTTCTTCGAAACGTCTATTGTGACAATTAACACATGGACACTTGATTTTGTTATCGTCCATGTACTGAGTTTTGCTCATGGCATACTTAAGAAATACTTCCACACCTGCCTGAAAATCGTCACTCACACCAATTCTGCTCTCGTGTTGTCGTTTGTACATCCATGTACGATCAACAAAGTAACGATTCATGCTCGATTTGATGTGAATATCTGTATCGTAAGACAAACTAAACATAAGAATTAATAGCCCGATACCGATACTCATATCGTAAGAAAAACTAAACTTGTGGATAACACGCTAGGCCTACGACGAGGCTACTTAGTATCACAATCTAACATAATTAGTATATAATCATGTAACTGGTGGATCCGCTAGCTAGTAAGCCGGATGTACTTAATATCAGAGAGTAACAGATTAGTATCAGTATATAGGTTAGGTAGACCGTATCAAACGCATATCGGAATAGTAGGCCGAATAGGAGGCCGAGATAGTCGAGAAGAAGGGAAGAAATGAGGAGCAGATGTGTCCAGAGCCATGGTGGAGGAGGAGAAGTAACATGAGAGCAGTTTCCGCCGTAACATCTCCTGGCTCTGCTGGCAACTGAAGTCCAGATGCTACAAAGGATGATCCTTCGCTGAAATCGACTACAACACCCATCAGTTCAAGTTCATTCCTATATGAGTAGATTCCAATGCCATAGAAGCCATCAGTTTGTTGACCTTCCTCTATGGCATTGGAATATACTCATATACTGATCGATACTAATCCGCTACGCCCGATACTAAGTATATACGGTCGATACTGATAGCGATAGTCCGATACCGATAGCGATAGTCCGATACAGATACACATGGACCTACATATCTATATATCACTAGTAGCCATACTCCTCTACATACTACTCTACACTAGGATCTAGTAACCATATACTACTCTACACACTAGCTACGTAGTCATACTCTAAAATAAGGTAAACTAATTATGCCTATATATAGATATATATAGGCATAATTAGTTTACCATAATTAGTTTACCTTATATATATAAGGTAAACTAATTAAGCATCTTAAAATTATGCCTATATATATATATATATATATATATATATATATATATATATATATATATATATGTCTGTGTGTGTGTATCCGTGTGTCTGTGTCCGTGTGTGTCCGTGTGTGTGTGTGTGTGTGTCTGTGTGTGTGTGTGTCTGTGTGTGTGTGTGTCCGTGTGTCCGTGTGTGTGTGTCCGTGTGTGTGTGTGTCCGACCAGCCCCCCTCCACACATACCCCCCCCCGCACCCCGCGGCCAGCCTCCGCCCCCATCGTACCCCCCAATGCTGCCCGCCCCCTCGATCCCACCGCCCCCTCCACACCCCCCGCCCCCCGCGCACGGCCAGCCCCCCTCCGCAACCCCCCGCACCCCGCGGCCAGCCCCCGCGCGCCCCCATCCCTCCAACGCTTCCCGCCCCCTCCCACCGCCCCCTCCACACCTCCCGCCACCGCCGCCACCGCCGCCCCCCGCAGTCGACGCCGCTCCCGCAGCCCCCGACGCCCCCCGCCCGCTGCACCCACGACCACCGCGCGCACGCGAGAGAGAGAGAGAGCAAGAAAGAGAGAGAGAGAGAGAGAGAGAGAGGGGAATACCTTTGGGAGAGAGAGAGGAGAGGGGGTCGCCGATCACCGCCGCGGGAGAGAGAGGAGAGGGGGTCGCCGATCGATCACCGCGGGAGAGAGAGAGAGAGAGAGGAGAGAGAGTGAAATTTGGGGGGAATGAAAAAGTTTCCCCCGTCGTTTCAACTTAAGTCTGGAACGTAAATTTAGCGACGGAGTAGCGACGGATTATTCCGTCGCTAATGCGTCAGTAAATCTCGCGCGAGTAGCGACGGATTATTCCGTCGCTAAGTCGTCAGTAAATCTCGCGCCAATATTTTAGGCTTTTGCCGCCAAAATATGCGACGTTCTAGCGACGGATATAAAACCGTCGCTACATGGCCGACTACCTATCGACGGCATAGCGACGGATATGGACATAACAAAATAAAAAAAATTGTCCACTGCTTTCCATCGGTATTCCGTCACAAATCCGTCGGAGATCCGACGGTGATAGCGACGAAAAATTTCCGTCGCTAATTTGCCGTCGCTAAAGTACTGTAATTTGGTAGTGTCCCGAGGGAGAAATTAATACTATCCCGACTCCAGCGACGATATCACCTTGGGGCCCCGTCCTTGAAGCACCGTCGAAGAACATTCGTCAAACGTCATTATGTGAAGTCATGTTTGAGTTAACGACTTCGTCTGGGATTTTTTCATAGATTCTGTTTGTTTCTGAGCCTGGATGGGCTGCTAGGAAGTCGGCCAAGGCTTGATCTTTGACAGACTTCTATGGAACGAAAACTATGTCGTAGGAGAAAACAGTATCGCCCAGGTGGCTAGACGAGAGCTGAGTGCGCCTGGCTTGGTCATGAGAACCCTGAGGGGGTTAACTCGTAAGACAACATGGATGGTCTTCCCTGTCACATAGTATCGTGTTTTCTGAATGGCGAACACCAAGGCAAGGCATTCCTTCTCCACGGCGGTGTACCTATGCTCCGGCCCTACCATCATTTGGCTGAGGTAATAGATGGCTTATTCGTGCCCTGCGTCATTGTTCTGTGCTAGCAAGGCGCTGAAGGAGTGTTCCATTGCCCGTACATAGAGCATGAAGGGCTTTCCGACGACCGGGGCTACCAGAACCGACGGATTCGACATGTATTCTTTAATGTCATCAAAGGCACGTTGACATTCCTCATTCCATACGAAAGATACGCCTTTCTTCATGAGTTGTGTGAAGGGTTGACATCGTCCTGAGAGATTAGATATGAACCTCCTGATGTAGGCTAGTCTTCCCTGAAGGCCGCGAAGTTCGCGGAGGTTCCTCGGTGGGCTCATCAGCAGGATTGATTTTGTCTTATCGGGGTCTATGTGAATGCCCCGAGAAGTAATGACAAAGCCCAAAAATTTTCCACTGGACACGCCTAGGAAGGACTTGGTGGGATTCATCTTCAGATTATGTGCTCGCATAAGGTTGAACACTGTCCTCAAATCGTGTAAGTGATTATCCTTGGAGCAGATTTTAACGGCAAAGTTGTCAACGTAATACTCCACCGTCTTGCGTAAGTGATCTCTGAAGATAACACTCATAGCTCGTTGATATGTAGCACTGACGTTCTTTAGGCCGAAGGGCATGACTGTGTAACAATACACGCCGATCGGTGTTCGAAATGACGTATGTTTCTCAACGTCAGGAGATATTTTAATTTGATTGTATCATGAAAAGCCATCCATAAAGGACATACGCTCGAAGCCACACGTATTATCGATCATTATGTCGGTGATTGGAAGAGGGAATTCATCCTTAGGACATGCTGCATTCAGATTGCGGAAGTCGATGCAGATTCGGATCTTTCCATTCTTCTTGATGACTGGTACTATATTAGCTACCCAGTCCGGGTGTTGCTTCTCGCGAATGAAACCGCTAGCTATAAGCTTGTTTACTTCTGCCTCGATGGAGTTCATGATGTCTGGACGGAACCGCCGTTACTGTTGTTTGACTGGTTTTGCGTCCGGATGAATATTGAGCTTATGAAGTACGATCTTGGGGTTTAGCCCTGGCATGTCTTCGTAGCTCCAAGCGAAGACATCAATATATTCTCTGACGAGTTGCAACAGCGACTCCCGCTCGTCGTCCGTCAGGCTTTTATTGACGAAGATTGGCTTTGGAGAGGATTCGTTGCCAAGGTAAACTTGCATGACTTTGTCTTCAGTGGGAGGGTCTCGTTGTTCAAAGCGCTTCTCCCATTGTATATCCAGTTATTGGGCCCATGGTTCCAATTCAAGAGGTTCAAGTAGATCTTCGTGTTCCTCTTTAATGTCAGCGGATGCCATGTTGACGGACAATGTCTGCCTGAATATATTCCCAATACTATCATCGGAATCGTATGTAGGCAATTAGGATGAGTGAGAATGCCACTCGCATTCTCCATCGAAACTCTCGGGCGTTGTTGCTGGTGTAACATAACCGAGATCGTGTCTAGACTTGCTAAAATAATTTTGAGGTTTTTCAGCCAGGACTGACAGCTGTAGAGGCGATCGTCGACCGTTGTCGTAATTCAGACCTAGGGTAGTCTCCATGTCGTACCCTTGCTTTTGCATGAAGTACTTGGCTTGGGAACTATACAGGTAGAGCGACAATCTTCCAATGTCGGGTTCGAGATCGAACTCTTCTGGCATAAAAGGTTGAGGAACTGATCTTTTCGGCCGAAGATGATCGCGTGATCCCCTCCTCTTCTGCCTAGAACTAGGAAGTAGGCACATCTAATGGGAGTAAGTTGGTTTGCGGTATAGACAGTTGTCACTTGTGTGTGCAGGTTAATGTCCAGACCATGCTCCACATCATACATCAGATTGCACTCAGGGTAGTTTAAAGGTAGCCTCTTATTGATGAAATAAGGAATTTTGTCTACAGGGATTACATTATCAAGAGAGGGACTATCCACCTGTGCAACTAGATATTTTGCGAGTTCTGCCTCCTCTTCAGCTACCCCCTGCGTGACCGGAGGTTGGGACACTGTCTTGGGCAGTTTGACCACCAAGGGTTTTGCTTGTGGCATTGGCTTGCCTGAGGGCCTCGGATCAACACTTGGTTGCCGGCTCGTCTTGGGGAGACGGATAACCATCGGCTCGACAAAGGACTTTGCATCTTCTGATTGCCTTTGATTGGACTTTGGCAATCGGATTACCATCGGCTCCACAGAGGGCCTCGCATCTTTCGATCGCCTCTGATTGGATTTTGGCAATCGGATCACCATCGGCTCCATGACGGGCTTTGGCTCCTGGCTGGACCTCGGGAGTCTAATGACCATTGGTTCCAACTGCGCAGCTGGGGCGGGGGAACCGGGCACCTCTTTATGTAAAGTTGCTATAAGGGGTGCAGCTTTGCCCGATTTACGGGCCTGGAGATGAATGTTTAGAGGTTCCTTTGACATGTTATGGCATCCAGTTCGTCAGTTATGTGCTTCTTGGATTCTTCATATAGACAAGCCTTCGAAGAATAGTAAGACTCAAGCCCTTTAAAGGGATCGATGTCGGTGAATTTCGTCTTCACGAAGCCGTGCTTACTGACATACTTGAAGCACTAGTGGAGTATGGATGGCACGATCATATAGTCATGTATCTACGGACGCCCCATGAGGATATTGTAGGACGTATCTGCATCTATGACAAAACTGATAATCATCAAGATACCCTCAGCTACAGTGGTATCGTGGTCCAATGCTGGCTCAAGCCTGTACGTGTGCACCTGGCTCAATACTCGACTAAAACTGAAGAGATCATCAGGTCCTCATAGGACTAGAAAGATACATAATATACAAGTCTTTCTAACAGTTTATCATGCATGAAGGAAATCCAGGATATAAACAAGAAAAGACTAAGCAATCACGATATACGAATATAAGAACAACTACGCATAAATGAACTGCTGGAAGAAAACGAGTGAACACATGTCAAAAGATCAATCAGATACCAAACCCTCGCCCCTAGAGTGGACTCGCAGGTTTGAAACTAATCACTAACCCTCGCCCCTAGTGTGGACTCGCAGGTTAGTTCAAGGCAATCACCCTCGCCCCTAGTGTGGACTCGCAGGTGCAAACAATCAACCCTCGCCTCTAGTGTGGACTCGCAGGTTAAAAAAACGATAAATAGGAAACAGCAGTTCAACTATAGCGCATTCGTTCTATGATATGACTTAATCAAGCGTACGTGAGAAACATGTCCAATATAAACTACAAGGTCAATCGTGAACAATGACTATATACCAATGAAGCTAGCAAACTAGTATACATGATACAAGAAACATATGTCAACTCTCCAACAGGAGAAATGAATAATGAAAAGAATAAGCATGTAAATAAAGCTGTAAAGAGAGGCAAGGTATACTTGCCTTTGGTCCTGAGCTGCGGATACGGGCCGAGAATCCGTATCGAGGTCCAAGTAACCTATTTTATAAATCATAGTGTCAAAAATAATTCAAAGCCAAGTATAATCTGTCTACTGGTCTTTTCTTCAGGCAATTTGGTCCTTATCTTAGATGGATATGCTAAATTTACCTATATTCACTTGTACTATATATTGTTATTAGTGGTATCAAAATACCTTAACCCTATTTTGGAATTTGTTAAATGCACCAAACACTAGTTACATATGTTGCTTGCTTGTGTAACTGTACATAGAGCTGACTCATGGGTGTAGATATATTGGCTTTCTCACATGTTTATTGGGAGCTAATCTTATGTCTCTCGTATTTGGTACCAATTACCTACCCTTGTAACCAGTACCTGTTGCACATTGCATTGCTGCTTCTCGCTTAATACTATACACACACAAGTGCATCCCTTACTAGCTTCTACTCTAACCCTTTTAGCACCACTGACTAACTATTATTATGATACAATACCCATCTCGTATCCTAACTCTCTATGGCTACGCCATTCCTATTGCCATGCTTAGTCACTGTACTGCACATCTAATTGGTTACTCATGCTGCTCCTACATTAAGTACCCCTGTGTTTCCAGTTTGGCTTTACACCCAAACACTTAGAATTATACTAAGGCAGCCTACAGGGCAGATACTTAAGCCACTTTATCTAGATGTTTGGGTGGTACGGCTACTAAGTTACTAGTTGTTGCTACTGCCTTACTGCCGTTAATTTGAACTGCAGTAAGAATCATCAACTCTCTAATGCATTTGATACTGATGCAATATTGCCCCGATACTCGAATCTCTGATACACTACAGGGTACCCTTGGCTATTCTGGTCCTGACACTTCTTGCCACTAACCTCTACTCCCATTAGTACATTTCTAGGGAAACTATCAATTGCTCTTTATACCCATTGATTCGAGAGCCTATTTGGTACTCGGATACAGTCGACAAGTTTAGGTAACCACTCCCAGGAACTTGCCTACCCTCATATGCCACTGAAAGATGGAAAGGAAGATGGACAATATAAGAGGGTCTGTCCATCCTATTAAGAGGGATACATTAGAGATCGTCATCATTGCCTCCTTTTTGCACAGAGATCAAAAGTGTGATGGTAATATGAGCCAATTGAAAGGGGAACATCAGTAAAGGACAGACACAAGCCTTCATTTACACGGGTCATCTGGATGCCCATCTAGTTGTAATTGCTAATGTTAAACTCTGTCTACTCTTATATACCTATTTGTAGTCTATTGTTCATTTAGTTTTAGTCATATGCATAACGGTGACCTGCATGCCTTTCATTTTACATATTTAAACTATGGTTCTTGACCTGGCTCCCTCCCCATTAGTCCATGACTGCATTTCTTCCATATATGGATCATATTACTAATAGGAACTTCAGTCCAGGTTTTGTCCCAACCCTTGCTTGCTGCATTTTCTGGCCCAATGCATCGGTTTGTACAGACTTGCACTTGGTCTTGCTGTGCATTCAAGTGCATTCAAGGATTAACTCCACATTGGCATCCAACTGAGAGTTCCAAAGATCCTATCTAATGTACAATAATTTCAAGAGACTTGTCTATTGTTCAGAAGGTAGGTGGCTTATCCTAATTGTGTTTACAGAGACTAGTTTTCATCCAACTGAGAGGACATCTTACTGTTAATCCTGGCTACTATATGTTACTAGACCTTAGGAATACCTACCTTTGTTGGGTCACCATAACTCGTGTGTCAATCCGCTGTACCATCTGTAGCTCATAAATGTAATGGCCTGTTAACATACACATGGATTAATACTCAATGGTTTAAAAATTGTATACGACCCAACTTCCTTCCAACTGACACTCCCCATCTAACAAGCATACACTGATGAGCACAGGGGTGCAGGAAACCCCTTTCTCTGCTGCTTATTTAACCAAAGTTTGAACCCACATGTACCTCTATCCTTCTCCAACTCCTATGTACCTACCATATAGCTGATACTCTTTTAAACCCTCTGATACCCCATGCACTCTGGGACTACATACTTATACTGCTGCTAATATGAAAACACACACCTCAATCCACATATACCTTCTTAATGGATACGTGGTTACCTCTAATCCCAAATCATGATACAATTATCGACAATACCAAGTGCCCCAAACTTGCGTGCACTAATACATACTTACTTATATCCACAATGTTAGTCCCGGGACTTGATCAAAGATGGTAGACTCGATGTCGAGATCAGAGGTTCAACAAACGTTCACCTTCTGATTATTCTCGAGATCCAAGAGGAACACTATAATATGAATCTGATTACAAAAGCCACAATAATCAGAAAGTAAATCTCACGTTCTTCCTCGCAATCGCAGTTGCTGACGGACAGAACTGAGTTCAGAAAAATAAATCTCACGTTCTTTCTTGCAATCGCAGTTACAGATGGACAGAACTGAGTTACAACTCAGATGAAGGAGAAGAAAGAAGAAAGAAGAATGAAGAAGAGGAAAGGTTCTTGCTGGGGTGATTAAAATCACCGTTGCTCAAAGCAAGATTCGCCCCAACACGATCTGCTTCCAGGAACCAGCAAGTTCACGAAGAACTTCTGGAACGCTCGTAAGTCAATATTTGAGACTAGAACGGGCTTCCTGGACTTTACAGACTCCCTTAACTCTCTTCTTGGTGCATCTTTCAAAGGAGGCCAAGGGGATCTATTTATAGAGTGAAGTTGAGACTTCACCTCTTCTCCTATCCGATGTGGGACTAAAATATCAATACTCAAAAATAGAGTTTGATATTTTAGATCATCCCACATTCAGCATAGAAGTGTGCCAGTCCACGCCTACCTCCCGAACACTCCCGTGCATGCACGAGACATCCTGGAGTCCGTGTCCGAGTCCGAGTCCGCACAACAAAAATCAACTTGCATCCTTGTTGGATTTAATCCTTTTTCCTTCTAGGAAAATACTCCCACATGGCACAAACTTGTGCCCCACTACACCTCATGTGCATACCTCAACACAAGCAATGCATTATATTGAGATACTCACCATTTGGTGTAGCCGATGTGGGACTATCTTTTCTAGTCCAAGGGCAAAAACACCAACAATCCCCCACATATCTCAATATATGGGTTGAGCGTTCCCCACAGTGATTGTCCATCATGCATTAGGAGAGATGTCGCTACGACTTGAATCTTCCCGCATAGGTTAAATAACAGCATGATACAAGAATGGACTAAGCCTTGAATTCTGCACCATAACTGCAATTCTTCCTACTCACATAATGACATCAACTGTGCTTCTGGCTGCACATTGAAGGCCTTGTGCCAGCCTGGTTTCAGTGTATAATTTTTGGACGTCTACAAGTTTACCCTCAAGAGACGGCCTGATATCTCTGTCCATACACTATAGGTGAGTTCTTTATAAAGAGTCATGGCATGAAGCATTGCGCTTCTTTGCGGTGCTATGCCGCTATGACATGGCTTAAAGCCGAGGCTTTATCCCACCTGGGTACCTCATCGTAGTGTCATACTACTGTAGCATGAGGTCACAGGCCTCTTTGTAGTGCCAAACTACCCAGCATGAAGCCTTGCGCTTCTGTGCGGTATTACGCCGCTATGACATGGCTCGCAAAGCCGAGGCTTTACCCTACCTGGTACCTCTTCGTGGTGTCATGCCACTGTAACATGAGGACATCGTCCTCTTTGTAGTGCTGTCTACCTCTCTTTATTACGATTATCATACAGCATTAGGCTACCTGCCTATTTGCGGTGCTACTCCGCTGTGACTTGGCCTACAAAGCCGAGGCATTACCCCTACCTGGGAACCTCATGGTGGAGTCACCCCACTGTAGCATGGAGTTACACTCCTTGTAGTGCTGCGCTACCGTGCTTCCTGTAAAGACTCCAGACATTCACTCTGCCTGAGAACTCATTAAGGCATTTAAGCCAACCTTCCCACAGGATCTGTTTTCCGCAGAAAACAACAGTAGACAACAGTGGTTGTAGGTCCATAACCTCTCCATGTCACAGAGGACAAGTACCCACCGTTCCTGACATTCTTCTGGTTAATAGTCCTCCCTTGAACCAAAAGCTAGATGCCTAGTAGATTTCTCTTTGAACTAATAGCATAAAACTTTATGGTAGGATTGTAATAACATAATATCAGAATGCCTTCAAGCCCATTTTACAAGCTGTGTTATCGACCAGCTGGCGCTTGAGGCCTTTGGTGAACGGATCCACCAGGTTCTCCTGACTCTGAACATCAATCACTGCAATGACACCTCTCTTGATGAGATCGTTCACTGCCATGTGCTTCAACCGTACAGTTCTCTTCTTCCCGTTGAAGAGATCATTCGATGCCACCGCTGCAGTCGCCTGGTTGTCACAGTATATCGGAATTACCGGTATCTGTGCCCCAACCACTGGAAGATCATACATGAGCTCCCGAAGCCACTCTGCTTCATCTGCTGCGGTATCAAGTGCAAAGAACTCAGATTCCATAGATAATCGCGAGAGCATAGTCTGTTTCTTCGACTTCCACGATATATCAGCTCCACTCATTGTGAATATGAATCCACCTGTGGACCTCTCGCTCTCTAATTCTGAGCACCAACTGGCATCACTGAAGCCTTCCACTACCGGCGGATCTCCATTGTAGTGCAGTGCATATGTCTGAGTCTTCTTGAGATATCTCATAACCCGTTTCACAGCTTTCCAGTCCTCAATGCCTAGATTGCTCGTAAAACGACTCAGCATTCCCACGACAAAAACTATGTCAGGCCTTGTGGTAGTAGTGGCATACATCAAACTTTCGATTACGCTTGTATACTCCAGCTGCCTGACGTCTTCCCTTGAATTAGGCTTCAGTATTAGATCACACTTGTACAATGTATCGATCCCTGGAAGATCCTGATACCTGTAACGAGTGATCATCTTCTCAACATAATGAGACTGTGACAGCGTTAGTCCAGTGTCTGTCCGGATGATCTTGAGTTCCAAGATAACAACAGCATCCCCAAGTCCTTCATACTGAACTTCGTCGAGAGGAACATCTTTGTCTCCGTGACACAGCTTATATCCGTACCTAAGATTAGTATGTCGTCCACGTATAGACAAACGATGACTCATCTTCCGTCAGCAAACTTCGTATAGACATACTTGTCTGTTTCACTGACCCTGTAGCCATTTGACCTTATGAATTTGTCAAACTTCTCATGCCACATTTTTGGGAGCTTGCCTTAAACCGTACAGAGATTTCACCAACTTGCAAACTTTGTCTTCAAGATCTTTGACGACAAACCCTTCTGGCTGTTGCATGTAAATCTCTTCGGTCAACTCGCCATTCAGGAATGCCATTTTCACATCCATCTGATGTATCACCATATTATCTATCACTGCGAGAACAATCAACATTCTGATGGTGGTCTTCCGGGCTACTGGAGCATACGTGTCAAAGTAGTCGATCTCCTGCTTCTGAGAAAACTCCTTGGCCACCAACCTGGCCTTGAACTTGTCAATAGTTCCATCTGCTTTCATCTTCTTCTTGAAGATCCATTTGCATCCGATGGGTTTTGCCCCTTCAGGAAGATCAACCAACAGCCAAGTGTTATTTGAGGTGATGGAATCAATTTCATTGTCAATCGCCTCCTTCCAGAAAACATCATCTCTGGCCTTCATCGCCTCATCATAGGTAAGCGAATCTGCTTCCACATGATAGATGATGAAGTCATCTCCGAAGTTCTTCGGCCTCCTCGCTCGCTTCGACGACGGCTCAGCGAGTTCTGGTTCAACCATTGTTTCAACAACATCTTCTTGGACTACTTTTTTATTGAAAACTTCAGTTTCTTGCGCACCCTTATTGTTCTCCGGTTTATCCGTAAGAACAATATTCTTGTGCCTTGCAAATTGTCTTCACGAGATTCGATGATATGATTTGACTCAATATCAAGAAATCTCCGAGCATCACTCTTCTCGGCATACCCCAAGAAGATCGTCTTCGTAGTCCTAGTCCCCAGCTTCTGAATCTTCAGATCTGGGAGCTTCACATAAGCCAGAGACCCCCACACTCGAATGACATTCAAGTTAGGTCTGACTTTGAACCAGAGTTCATGAGGAGTTACGTCCGAAGTTGCATACGACACTCTATAAAAGTGGTCGTCAATGCAGCTTCTCTCCATTAGCATTTAGAAAGACCCGTAGTTAGCAGCATTGAATTCATCATTTCTGTCAACGTTCTGTTCTTCCTCTCCGCTACCCCGTTAGATTGAGGAGAATACGGAGCAGTAGTCTCATTGATGATTCCATGTTCTTTACAGAACGATACGAATTCATGAGACCTATACTCTACATCTCGATTACTTCTGTTCAGCTTCAGCCCTGAAGTCTCTGAACTACTCGAATGCTGCATCCTTCTACTTGAGAAGTCATGCGAACGTACACTTCGAGAAACACTTCGAACGGGTCTCTGTGGAGAATTGATAAAAGTCATAGATATCTGAGTGTACTAACTCCAGATGATCAGTACTTTAGTTCAATCGTCTGAGCAGCTTCCCAACAGTCTTGTATCTGTACAGACCTTAAACTCCTCCACCTCCTTACCCCCACATTCCGAAGATAAGGTCCCGGTAGGACAGCTTGAGTCTGCTTCTGTCATAGAACAACTCTCAGTCCACTCAATGAAGTAACTTCATCGCCATCAGCAGAAGTTCGAACATTCCTTCAGCACCGAACATCTTTTCGAAGCATGTTCCTCGCCAAGAAATTACCATCTGGCTAGTACGAATGTCCATCTTTCAAGTCTGTATCAGATAATAGACTTTCTGAGATCAGATCGCCGAAAAATCTCTGGTACGTGCAACACGCATTCCAGTGTCCTTGTCGGTGGTTAATAACCACTGTCTCGATCTTCAGAACTTCTGCTAGATATATGTTCGAGACCTTCGTCATAACATGGTTCGTCCTTGGTGAACAGCTCTTTTGAGAGCACACGTGGTCAGATGCACTAGTGTCAGACCACTAGTCAGCTACCACGCTAGATAACTCAACCTGTGCAACAATAGTAACCAAGTTAAGTAGTCAAAATAACCAAGTTTAGCTATACCTGCTATTTTGGTTTGGTCTTGGATTTGCATTCACTCATGTAGTGACCCTTCTTGCCACAGTTGAAGCAAGTCACGTGGGACTTGGCCTTCTGTTGCTTGAACGAAGGACCATTCACTTTCAAATTTGTGGAGTCCTTCTTGTGATGAGAAGCCACCTGCTTTCCTTTGAACTCTCTTGTCTGCACCAAGTTGGCCTTAGCCAGTTGTTTGGACAGAGAGTCCATCTTCTGTTGAGATCGCATTTCGTCTTCAACGTGGATCTCTTGTAGAAGATCTTCCAAGCTAATGTCCAGTTTCTTCCGATGCATTCTATCATAGAAGTTGCTCCAACTAGCAGAAAGTTTCGAGACTATCCCTCCAACGACAAACTTGTCGACGAGGGGCATCTTCTCGTCATCTAACTTCTGGCGCAACTTCAGGAATTCTTTCACTTGAGGTAGCATCGCCATCTCGTCTTCGAAGAGCCACTTGTACTACTTCTCGACGATGAAGATTTTGGACCTGTTTTCATCATCTTCATATAGCTTACCCAAAGAATCCCAGATCTCTTTGGCATTCTCCTTCTTGGAATATGACTCTGCCAGAGAGACTTCCATAGAATTGAGAATCAGCAATTTATATATGTTATTTTCTCTCTTTTATTTGCTCTGCTTGACGAGTGCAGCAGCAATAGCATCGGCAGTTCCTCCTTCTGGAATCGTCGGTTCATCCTCAATCAATACATGGTCAACGTCCACGAGTTGAAGATTAAGGGTGACCTTCCTCTTGCAGATTTGGAAATGTTCTCCGTCGAATTTCTCCAACTTGTTAAAGCTGGTATCGATGAGAGAAGCACGAGAGTTTTCCATCTAGAAGGATCTTGCTTTGAGATTGTTAGTCCCGGGACTTGATCAAAGATGGTAGACTCGATGTCGAGATCAGAGGTTCAACAAACGTTCACCTTCTGATTATTCTCGAGATCCAAGAGGAACACTATAATATGAATCTGATTACAAAAGCCACAATAATCAGAAAGTAAATCTCACGTTCTTCCTCGCAATCGCAGTTGCTGACGGACAGAACTGAGTTCAGAAAAATAAATCTCACGTTCTTCCTTGCAATCGCAGTTGCAGACGGACAGAACTGAGTTACAACTCAGATGAAGGAGAAGAAAGAAGAAAGAAGAATGAAGAAGAGGAAATATTCTTGCTGGGGTGATTAAAATTACCGTTGCTCAAAGCAAGATTCGCCCCAACACGATCTGCTTCCAGGAACCAGCAAGTTCACGAAGAACTTCTGGAACGCTCGTAAGTCAATATTTGAGACTAGAACGGGCTTCCTGGACTTTACAGACTCCCTTAACTCTCTTCTTGGTGCATCTTTCAAAGGAGGCCAAGGGGATCTATTTATAGAGTGAAGTTGAGACTTCACCTCTTCTCCTATCCGATGTGGGACTAAAATATCAATACTCAAAAATAGAGTTTGATATTTTAGATCATCCCACATTCAGCATAGAAGTGTGCCAGTCCACGCCTACCCCCCGAACACTCCCGTGCATGCACGAGACATCCTGGAGTCCGTGTCCGAGTCCGAGTCCGCACAACAAAAATCAACTTGCATCCTTGTTGGATTTAATCCTTTTTCCTTCTAGGAAAATACTCCCACATGGCACAAACTTGTGCCCCACTACACCTCATGTGCACACCTCAACACAAGCAATGCATTATATTGAGATACTCACCATTTGGTGTAGCCGATGTGGGACTATCTTTTCTAGTCCAAGGGCAAAAACACCAACACACAAAACACAATTTAGTCCTAGATGTTTGACTGATACCTAACCGTTCAAGCTCAAAAGACCATCAACCATCGTGAGGCTTCTTTCTCTGCTCGTATAACTCGATGCTCAGACACACCCTATATGCTGCCTAGTTCAATTCCTAACTTCTACCTCTACATACATCCAAGTGTGCAGTTGTTTTCAAGTTTCATATTCTGGACATCCTATTGTATCCTGCTGCACACATAAATCTGCAGAACCTATTAGCAGCTACTGCCACTACTCTATCTGCTGCACATTGCTTGATGCAATGCCAAAAGCTTATTCTGCTACCTCTTCCTACTTGGCTACAACTGCTACTCCCTTCAACTACTCTGGGTACTCCTCTGTTTATCTGCTACATGCTACACCTAATGTACACTTAGGTCAACACAACCTTGGGCTCACTATGGTGACCCACAAGTATCTGGACACTTAGGATCCTGTACTTACTGAAATACCTTGACTTGGTGTTGCCACACTTTTGTCCTTGTTCTGATACCAACTCCCCTGTCACTAGGATGGATGCTATTGGCCCTCCTTCTAATTCGATCATTGATACTCTAAGGATACATTGAGTTTCGGGACATCTTACTTGTTGTACTGGTCATCTGTTAAAGTTCTAATTGGACAGGTCTCTAAGGTGCTTGTTAAATGATACGTGAACATGTATCTTGTGTTAACTACACAAGAAGGTATCCCTCTACCTATTGTAGGTTCATCCACTAACATTTGATCCTGCTATCTAATGCCATAGTATCTAAATATTTTACTTAGATATCCGCTTGATACTCCCAAGTCGGACCCATGTGTGACTCTATCTACAAGGCTCTGCCCTTAGATATACATGAGACTATTTTAGGGGAAAAATTCGGTTGATGCTTATATGAAGTTTCCTTCGAACCATTATTGACTCTCCAATACACAACTGGGTGAACTTCTCTTTGTTGTAGGCAGTGCCTATAATGTCATGATACATAACACCAACTTTGATATTAGAGACAAAATTTACTATTCTAGTGTCCAAACCCATCTGGTTAGACTGGTACCCAGGTTCAAACGACGCTGTAACTAGACTATGGCCTCTCTATTTCCTGGTATGAAAAGCTCACCAAGCTATTTCCCTCCCCTTCACCGGGTTACACAAATTCATGTTCCCTGAACTCTATATCTACTGTTGCATATGTAGGATACTAACAGATACGTAACAATTCTTGGACTCTGACATGCACATCCCCTATCACCCCATGGTTATCTTGTATAACTTCTCACAGGCATAAATTCGAATACCTATTGTATATAATCAAGAACTGCAAGAAAAGAAGATAGGATTACATACCTATTGGGTTGCCTGTTGCTCGTGATTTATTCTCCTCGACTCCTCTTCGATTCGACCTCGCGAACAGTATTTCTAGGGTTTTCAGATGGGGAAGATCGGCTACCTCTTCATATATATAGGTGATGATTAGATTTGATCAAAGGGGGTAGAATGGATAGAGGGACTTGGATTTAAAAACAGATTTGAGTGATCCTATCTATTCAAACTGGGAAGTTTGAATCTAAAGGCTCGGCTACTGTTTAATTTAAACAGTAGTTAAGATTTAGAATAAATCAACTTTCCAACTGAACCCTTCCCAAAATGTATATTTATAACCCTACTCTTCTAATGCTAAACCCATTATATAGATATACATATTGTCTATAATAACTTCCAGAATTTAAAATAATAATATCTATAAATCCAAAATCACTATCTCATGTCAATTAAATAAATACTGAGAATAAATGGAATAATAAAAAAATAATCAGAACGGGGGTTTACATCCTGCCCACCTTAAAATAATTTCGTCCTCAAAATTCAATAAGGTTAAGATCCACTAGAATGAATAGTCCAACATATTACTATGGAAATATTTCAAGTATTCACCATTCAAGGTCTAATATAGACCTATCGATAATACTACCGTTATAATCTACTAGGAATTACCGTCAGCTCTTCCTTGTGGTGTTGTCGTACCCTCCATGATCATGGCAAAAACTTTTTCTCCTTGTGCGGTTGGTAGTGGTGGGGCACTCGCATTTCTCTTCGGACAAAATCGAGATATGTGCTGGTTGGAACCACAAGTCCAACACAAACCTAACCAACCATGACAATTTTCTTGTACGTGGCCTCTCTTCATACAATACTGGCAGATGGGGACGTCTTGGACTTGGTGTGGGGTCGCTCGTGCCTGTTGATGGGAAATTAGCTATCTCTCGGGTCCTCCTTGTGGTACTCGAGCTGCTATTGTCGCTGGCTGAGGCTGCTGATGATGCTGATGTGCTGGGGCCCTTTCTGGAACATTGTGACGCTTCGTCGATCCCGATTGGTTGATGTCTCCTCCATACGCATCTCGGTCTCTCTTTTGCTTGCGCTTTAACTCTTTCTCTACCGTCTGTGCGACCTTCAAGATCCTTCCGTAGGTTGTGGCTTGACTGGTAGCGATGGCTAGGCGAATTTCATGTGATAACCCTTTCTTGAACTTCTTAGCCTTAGCTTCAGGGGTCATGGCATCTGCAAAGCGGCTGAGGCGGGAGAACTCTGCGATGTACTCGTCGATGGTGAGGTTGCCCTGTTCTAGGCTCTCGAACTCGCTCTCCAACTCCTCTAGGGCCGCGTCGGGGTAGAACTTTTTCTTGAACAGCTCCTTGAACTCTTCCCAAGTCACATCTGGTACGGTAAATCGGGGCTCATCTCTATACCATGTGCGGGCGATGTCGTAAAGCCACATGCTAGCTGACTCGACCTTCATGTCTTCAGGAACTCGAGTCATCCGAAGAATTCGATCCACGTTTTCTAACTACTCCTCCGCGTAGAGAATCCCTTCCGTTCCTTTGAATTTCCTGGGTCTAAGGTCCATAAAATTCTTAGAAGTTCTAGGGCGCGGTCGTGGAGCATCTCTAGTCTGGAGAGCCTCTCTCAAGGTATCGTGAAAGGTGTTGGCCTGCGCCGTCTGGGAAGCGACGAGCTGCTAGAAGATTCCGAGAAGAGTACCGTTGTCCAGTGCAGGTGGCGGAGGCAGAACAGGTGCTAGATACAATGTCGGTGTTGGGTGCATGGCAAAAGCTGGATACGTTGTTGGGTGAATGGCTGGTACTGGATGTGGAACTTATGCTGGTGGTGGGACAGATGCTAGGGGCAGAACGGGCGCTAGAGGTGGAGTCTGCGGAGGAAACTGCGAGGGTGGTAGAATATCGTCTCTACGAAATCTCGAGAACTGCGGCTGTGGCGGATTGCCCATATGAGTAAGTTGGCCTCCCTGCGTCGGTGGGGTCATGTACGTGAAGAATCCTCTTACAGTCGGTGGGGTGTTCAGGGGAGCGTTGTTCCTATCTCGAGAATACATTTAACTGCAACAAAAGTAAATATTTAGCCGCTGAAGAATTTCAAGTAGGATGCAAGTCAAAGATTTAATGATAATCAAGGATAGAGATCAATAATGAGTCAAGACATGTGGATGAGATCCTAAGAGTCTACTCCTATTTGCAGGCTCACGTTGGTACAATAATGTAACCGAAGTGATTAACATAGACCTGCATGGGCCACCAAAAAAGCTTATCACAACCCGCACCCGCTTTTCGGATACGAGTCTGTGTCCAAGTCCAGCCTACGCCGCAGTGTCGGCGGTAGAACGTTGTATAGTATACACAAGTCACATGAATCAAGAACATTCGAGGCAATCTATATCTCATCCACAGAAATCAGAGAATATAACTAACTCAAATGAGACTGAATAAAGAATGATAATATAAAATAAAGTATCAAGTTCATCGAGAATTCCAGTTATGTCCAGTGGACAAAAATCCACTACCAATAGACGAAAATAAGATAGAACATGGAAATGAAATAATCGAGTCCAAACTGCAAATCATCAAGATACCCTCAGCTACAGTGGTATCGTGGTCCAATGCTAGCTCAAGCCTGCGCGTGTGTACCTGGCTCAATACTCGGCTAAACCTGAAGAGATCATCAGGTCCTCAGAGGACTAGCAAGATACATAATATACAAGCCTTTCTAACAGTTTATCATGCATGAAGGAAATCCAGGATATAAACAAGAAAAGACTAAGCAATCACAATATACGAATATAAGAACAACTATGCATAAATGAACTGCTGGAAGAAAACAAGTCAACACATGTCAAGAGATCAATCAGATACCAAACCCTCGCCCCTAGAGTGGACTCACAGGTTTGAAACTAATCACTAACCCTCGCCCCTAGTGTGTACTCGCAGGTTAGTTCAAGGCAATCACCCTCGCCCCTAGTGTGGACTTGCAGGTGCAAACAATCAACCCTCGCCCCTAGTGTAGACTCGCAGGTTGAGAAAACGACAAATAGGAAACAGCAGTTCAACTATAGCGCATTCGTTCCATGATACGACTTAATCAAGCGTACGTGAGAAACATGTCCAATATGAACTACAAGGTCAATCGTGAACAATGACTATATACCAATGAAGCTAGTGAACTAGTATACATGATACGAGAAACACATGTCAACTCTCCAACAGGAGAAATGAATAATCGAAAGAATAAGCATGTAAATAAAGCTGTAAAAAGAGGCAAGGTATACTTGCCTTTGGTCCTAAGCTGCGGATACGGGCCAAAAATCCGTATCGAGGTCCAAGTAACATATTTTATAAATCACAGTGTCAATAAATAATTCAAAGTCAAGTATAATCTGTCTACTGGTCTTTTCTTCAGGCAATTTGGTTCTTATCTTAGATGGCTATGTTAAATTTACCTATATTCACTTGTACTATATAGTTATTAGTGGTATCGAAATACCTTAACCCTATTTTGGAATTTGTTAAATGCACCAAACACTAGTTACATATGTTGCTTGCTTGTGTAACTGTACATAGAGCTGACTCATGGGTGTAGATATATTGGCTTTCTCACATGTTTATTGGGAGCTAATCTTATGTCTCTCGTAAAGGACAGACACAAGCCTTCATTTGCACGGGTCATCTGGATGCCCATCTAGTTGTAATTGCTAATGTTAAACTCTGTCTACTCTTATATACCTATTTGTAGTCTATTGTTCATTTATTTTTAGTCATATGCATAACTGTGACCTGCATGCCTTTTCTTTTATATATTTAAACTATGGTTCTTGACCTGGCTCCCTCCCTTTTAGTCCATGACTGCATTTCTGCCATATGTGGATCATAATACTGACAGGAACTTTAGTCCAGGTTTTATCCCAACACTTACTACATTTTCTGGCCCTGTGCATCTGTTTGTACAGACTTGCACTTGGTCTTGCTGTGTATTCAAGTGCATTCAAGGCACATTGGCATCCAACTGAGAGTTCCAAAGATACTATCTAAGGTATAATTATTTCAAGAGACTATTCATTTAGACTTGTCTATTGTTCAGAAGGTAGGTGGTTTATCCTAATTGTGTTTACAGAGACTGGTTTTAGGAGGACATCTTACTGCTAATCCTGGCTACTATATGTTACTAGACCTTAGGAATACCTACCTTTGTTGGGTCACCATAACTCGTGTGTCAATCCGCTGTACCATCTGTAGCTCATAAATGTAATGGCCTACTGCTGTGTTAACATACATAGGGATTAATACTCAATGGTTTAGAAATTGTACACGACCCAACTTCCTTCCAACTGATACTCCCCATCTAACTAGCATACACTGATGCACACAAGGGTGCAGGAAACCCCTTTCTCTGCTGTTTATTTAACCAAAGTCTGAACTTACATGTACCTCTATCCTTCTCTAACTCCTATGTACCTACCATATAGCTGATACTCTTTTAAACCCTTTGATATCCCACGCACTCTGGGACTACATCCTTATACTGCTGCTAATATGAAAACACACACCTCAATCCACCTATACCTTCTTAATGGATAGGTCGTTACCTCCAATCCTAAATCATGATACAATTATCGACAATACCAAGTGCCCCTAACTTGCGTGCACTAATACATACTTACTCATATCCCCAAAACACAATTTAATCCTATATATTTGACTGATACCTAACTGTTCAAGCTCAAAAGACCATAAACCATCAACCATCAACCATCGTGAGGCTTCCTTCCCTGCTCGTATAACTCGATGCTTAGACACACCCTATATGCTGCCTAGTGCAATTCCCAACTTCTACCTCTACATACATCCAAGTGTGCAATTGTTTTCAAGTTTCATATTCTGGACATCCTATTGTATCCTACTGCACACATAAATCTGCAGAACCTATTAGCAGCTACTGCCACTACTCTATCTTCTGCATATTGCTTGATGTAATGCCAAAAGCTTATGCTGCTACCTCTTCCTAGTTGGCTACAACTGCTACTCCCTTCAACTACTCTGGGTACTCCTCTGTTTATCTGCTACATGCTACACCTAATGTACACTTAGGTCAACACAACTTTGGGCTCACTATGGTGACCCACAAGTATATGGATACTTAGGATCCTGTACTTACAGAAATACCTTGACTTGGTGTTGCCACACTTTTGTGGTTGTTCTGATACCAACTCCCCTGTAACTAGGATGGATGCTATTGGCCATCTTTCCAATTCGATCATTGATACTCTAAGGATACATTGAGTTTGGGGACTTCTTACCTGTTGTACTGGTCATCTGTTAAAGTTCTAATTGGACAGGTCTCTAAGGTGCTTGTTAAATGATACGTGAACATGTATCTTGTGTTAACTAACACAAGAAGGTATCCCTCTACCTATTGTAGGTTCATCCACTAACATTTGATCCTGCTATCTAATGCCACAGTATCTAAATATTTTACTTAGATATCCGCTTGAAACTCCCAAGTCGGACCCATGTGTGACTCTATCTACAAGGCTCTGCCCTTAGATATACATGATACTATTTTAGGGGAAAAATCTGGTTGATGCTTATATGAAGTTTCCTTCGAACCATTATTGACTCTCCAATACACAACTGGGTGAACTTCTCTTTGTTGTAGGCAGTGCCTATAATGTCATGATACATAACACCAACTCTGATATTAGAGACATAATTTCCTATCTTAGTGTCAAAACCCATTTGGTTAGACTGTACTCAGGTTCACACGACCGTGTAACTAGACTATGGCCTCTCTATTTCCTGGCATGAAGAGCTCACCAAGCTATTTCCCTCCCCTTCATCGGGTTACACAAATTCATGTTCCCTAAACTCTATATCTACTGTTGTATATGTAGGATACTAACGGATACGTAACAATTCTTGGACTTTGACATGCACATCCCCCATCACCCCATGGTTATCTCGTATAACTTCTCACAGGCATAAATTCGAATACATATTGTATATAATCAAGAATTGCAAGAAAAGAAGACAGGATTACACACCTATTGGGTTGCCTATTGCTCGTGGTTTATTCTCCTCGACTCCTCTTCGATTCGACCCCGCAAACAGTATTTCTAGGGTTTTCAGATGAGGAAGATCGGCTACCACTTTATATATATAGGTGATGATTAGATTTGATCAAAGGGGGAATAATGGATAGAGGGACTTGGATTTTAAAACAGATTTGAGTGATCCTATCTATTCAAACCGGAAAGTTTGAATCTAAAGGCTCGGCTACTGTTTTATTTAAACAGTAGTTGAGATTTAGAATAAATCAACTTTCCAACTGAACCCTTGCCAAAATGTATATTTATAACCCTACTCTTCTAATGCTAAACCCATTATATAGATATACATATTCTCTATAATAACTTCCAGAGTTTAAAATAATAATATCTAAAAATCCAAAATCACTATCTCATGTCAATTAAATAAATACTGAAAATAAATGGAATAATAAAAAAATAATCAGAACGGGGGTTTACATCCTACCCACCTTAAAATAATTTTGTCCACGAAATTCAATAAGGCTAAGTCCACTAGAATGAATAGTCCAACATATTGCTATGAAAATATTTCAAGTATTCACCATTCAAGGTCTAATATAGACATATCGATAATACTACCGTTATAATCTACTATGAATTACCGTCAGCCCCTTCTTGTGGTGTTGTCGTACCCTCTATGATCATGGCAAAAACTTGTCCTCCTTGTGCGGTTGGTAGTGGTGGGGCACTCGCATTCTCTTCGGACAAAATCGAGATATGTGCTGGTTGGAACCACAATTCCAACACAAACCTAACCAACCACGACAATTTTCTTGTATGTGGCCTCTCTTTAATTTAAACAGTAGTTGAGATTTAGAATAAATCAACTTCCCAACTGAACCCTTGCCAAAATGTATATTTGTAACCCTACTCTTCTAATGCTAAACCCATTATATAGATATACATATTCTCTATAATAACTTCCAGAATTTAAAATAATAATATGTACAAATCGAAAATCACTATCTCATGTCAATTAAATAAATACTGAGAATAAATGGAATAATAAAAAATAATCAGATCGGTGGTTTACAGAGGTGCATCCTTACGGAGCGGCCTGTCGAAGCGGGTTTCTTTCGGCTTGGACCTGTCCGCTGGTGGAGGCTGAGATGGCCCCGGAACATCGGTAGGAGGAAGCGTTGTCGGCTGAGGATCCTTGATTGAATTACCCAGGGTGGGCTGGACTTGTGCGCCAGACCGGGTAACAACGGCTGCCGTCTCCTCAGCTTCGGCTGAGATTGTATGGTAGGATCTGGACTTCCTGTCCTTCTTTTTGCTGGTTGAAGATGGCACCGCCTGGGTAACTTCGGGCACTAAGCCTGGGTGCACCCACATGACCTCTCCTCGTGACATGGTGAGAGGCACCACCCAATCGTCTGGTCCCGGACAGGTGGAAGATTAGTAACCTCCATCGTTGCCCAGAGTACAGGTACTACCCCGTCTTGAGTTTTTGTTGGAGGGAAGTCACCAAACTGAACTGATACCATGTTTGCAGCAACGGTAACCTCTTCGAAATCTAGCGATAGAGCTTTGGAGTCGATAAGATTCTGAATGTACCGCTTTAATTGGAAGCCGTCATGAGTGGAATGATGGACATAGTGGTAGAAGTGACAATATTTTGGGTCCTCCATCTCCGCCGCTCGAGGCTCGCACCTTGGTGGAGGGAGTTGGATCCTATCCCCTTGTAAGAGCATGTCGAAGATAGGTTTAACATGACTATCTTCAAATGAGTAATTCACCTTGGGCCACTGAGCTTCTTCCTGCTTCTGTTCAGGCTTTTTGGTCGTACCAGCAACCATGGCCTATTTGCCTTTGGTGTCCCTGTTATTGGTGGTGCCGTTACTATTGTTGTTATTGGAGGTGGTACCGGGACGTTTGTCTTTGTTCTCTCCATCTGGGATGTGTAATCCCAGCTGGCGAGCCTGCTTTAACTTCGCCTCTGTATTGGTAGCGCTTATGATAAAGGTCGTCCAATCCCTGAACTGATCTTCGCCCATCCAGAAACTGATTGTCGGGAGCAACTTCTTCTGGCAGATTTCAATCAAGGAGCTTTCGGGATTGCCTTGGGGCAATCTCATCGCGGTTTGGCGAAATTGCTCGATATAGTTCCTCATTAGCTCCCTCTCTCCTTGAACGACGTCCATGAGAGACGACATTGTCACATCATGCCCTACTTTGTAGAATCTTTCCAGAAAAATATGCTTGAAGCCGTCAAAGGAATGGATGCAGTTGTTCGAAAGGTTGTGGTACCAGTCGAACGCGATTCCCTCTAATGCTCTGATAAATAATCGTGTGAGGATGGCGTCACTATGTGGCAAATGGTCTGTTGTGACCTCAAAATACGTCATGTACCGGCTGACAGAGGTCTTCCTGTCATATGAATCGATATGAAACGGTTTGTACCATGGCGGAAAAGAAACATCTCTCCAGGCAATGGGATACGGCTGCAGTATTCTGAGGTCCCGGGAGGAGTCTCGGGCATTGAACATTGCTCGAAGCTCCTGGACTTCCCTCCTTGCCTCCCAGGCTTCATCTGCAGCTGAAGGAGCGGATGCTCCTAGAGGATTATCACCCAAAGGAGGAGCGATCGTGTTGGAGTCTGCGTTGACTGCGGGTCCCAAGCTTGTTTGTCCAGGCGTCCTTGCTGGTTGAGTCGGCAAGGCAGCTTTGATTTTTCTACTGACTTGACCAAGGATAGGAGCATGGCTTCCATTACTTCTAGACATTGTCGATCCGTAGATCCTTCATGATCATCTCCCGCAATAAAAACTAGCCGCAGGTGGAAGAAGACAGATAGGACCGTAGAGGATGTGCTTTCCGTGTCGTACCCTCGTACAGAGAAATTGTCGGGGAACGTCGGAATGTCCTTTTCCTCGGATTCGGAAGGGGTGCCACCCCCTGTACAGGAAGCTGCATCGTCTTGGCGAAGGCGTTTATCCTCGGGGACGTCCAAGTCTGTTGCATAATTCCAGTAGATCGCTATCCCCTATGTATTCTCTTGGAACACCGGGTTGTCGCATACATTGAGGGAACTGCTACCCCCAGTTTCATCTACCCTCAGGGAGGTCGAGGATGCACCCCCGGGTGTTGGAAGCTTCTTTCTGGAATGGGTGCCTAGGTAGACACCCCCTGTGGTTGTCGGCGGTAATCCTCCAGATGAGAGTTTCCTTGCAGTACTGGCTGAGATTGTCGGGCTGGAGGAGCCTGTCTTCTTTCCTCCCTTGCCGGCAGAAATCTTTCGAGTTTAATTATAGGAGGCGAAAGAAAATTCCTCGTCTCCCAAAATTTGCACCTGTTTCTCGAGTTATCGTCGAACAGGTGCTGACTGGTGCAGTCGTTAGATAACGGACTGCCGATCTTCAGGTGTTCTCGTCTTGTTACCGCAACAGTTGATGATGACTTGGGTGCAGTGATGTCCTAGGGAGGGCTCACACATGCCAAGGTTGCCTCTCTCTTCTTACATTTGTGGATGAGTACTTCTCGCAAGTCGAGGGTAGTTTGATCTACCTTTGCATCCGTTTTGTGGGCTCGGGAATCCTGAGCGCATGGGTGCGTAGATATCTTATTTGCTCCCTTATCTGAGGCTAGTAAAAGCACTTGCTCTCGATCATTGTAGGGAGAGTTTTGGGACCTACCCTGTCCGTTTGCCCCGGAGTGCTGGACGTGGGTGGTTCTGTACAACTTTCCATCAGGAGCCCGCATAATAGTTAACGGTGCCTGCTGACGGTCAGCAGCTTGGAGAGTTGACTGGGCTTGTTGGGCCCACATTGTCCTAGACTTCTTCGACTTAGCACCCGAAGGCGCATAGTAAGAACAGTCCAGATTGAAATATTCCACATTCTCAATGGACCGCATGGGGTCGGGTCCGCATGAGAGACGGTCGAAAATAGAGCTTCTGACAGGGCCGCATGAGGCAGCCTGTTTGCGGCCAAGATTGGCTGTCGCATGGGCCATCTGCCTGCGGCCAGAGTTGGCTGCCGCATAGGTAGACTGCCCATTTTTTTTATGCGGCCTCTTCTTCGTCCACATGAATTTCCTTTGTGCCCTCAAAAGCTCAACATCGTAGTGTTTTCCTTTGCTGGTTTTGGGGACAGTGGGGTTCTCTGCGGTCGGAAGCAAGGCCGCAGGAGAGCTTTGATCACCGTCTTGGGACGTAGAAGGAGCTTCTTCGAGAACCTGGCGAGGGGCAACAGTTTTGCGCTTCGACGTCCTACGGGTTCTCTTCGGGTTGGTTCGCTTCTGTGACGGGCAGGCGCTCCCTTCAGAGAGCATTTCTTTGAATGCTTGTTGGTCAAAATGAACCACAAGCATTTGCTGCGTAGGGCCAAGCTTGGACGCGTCGGATTGCGTCACCAACTTCTCATCAGAGGAGAAGGAAGTCCCCAGCAGAGTCGTCTCGTGTTTGCCATTAAAATATCAAGAACCAAAATTACATATGAATTGAACTTGATTGCAAACTCGTTTGTACAAAAGAAAGCCTAGAAAGAAATCCTAGGAAACAATCTAAATACAATTGTTTAATTTTTGATTCTGGAAGGTGACGTTGGAGGCTCGGAAAAGTGTAGCAACTCTGCCTTACTCCTTGGACTATCAGACACAATCTTCACTCCTGAAGAAATTTGTCAGCCTTTGATTGCCAACCTCTAGCATGGGTGTGGAACCCTGCTATTTATAGTGATTCCGGCATAAAACAGATTTTGGGCTGCATAAAGGGCCACGTGGCCACGTGTCTGTAATAGCATATGAAGACTCGATCTTGGGCTGCTAGCTGGTGGCGGTTGTTGAGATTTCTTTGTTGTAGCAAATCTGGGTGGTTGAGACTTGGTCAAATTGTCATATGTCCCCCCCATAAAGTAGAGCCTGAATCGTTTTGGCCGTATAATGGCCTTAGGAACCTTGTTTCTGCGGCTCGGCTTCGCTTGGCCGCATGGGATCTTCGAGAGCCTTGTTTCTGCGGTTTGGTTTCACTTGGCCGCATGGGATCTTCGAGAGCCTTGCTTCTGCGGCTTGGTTTCACTTGGCCGCATGGGATCTTCGAGAGCCTTTCCTCCGTGGCTCGAGTCCACTTAGCCGTATGGGATCTTCGAGAGCCTTCCCTCTGTGGTTCGAGTTTTTTTAGCCACAAGGGGTCTCCAGGAGCACTGCTTCTGCGGCTTAGTTTCACTTGGCCGCATGGGGTGTTCGAGAGCCTTACTTCTGCGACTCGAGTCCACTTAGCCGCGTAGGATCTCAGGAGCCTTGCTTCTGTAACCTAGATCAACTTAGCCGTGTAAGGCTCATGCGGCTCTTCCTTCTGCATCCTAGATCAACTTGGCCACATAACGCCTATGCGGTCAGCAACGATTGTGAGAGAATTTTGTTTGTCTCTCTTTTGACTTTTCAATGAAGATGAATTTAACCGATCCTCCTCCTTGGTGAGTGCTGACACTGCAGATTATGGATCTCCTTGTTCGAAGATGATTTTGACAATGAACTCCCTCAAAAGATTGTGATCATCGGGCTGAGACAATGCGCCTAACTGAGACATCTGAGTAATGCGTCTAGTTGAGAGTAGGTCGTTACGAATTCTTCAATTGGTATCATGCTTTCGAGATGATGTCGGAAAGGCGTAGCAGATTGCGGTCGCTGGAATACAAACTGCCTTGGTGGTGGAGCTACTGTCTTGTGGCAGCAGTAGGTGATGGCGACTTGGGTGCAGTGATGTCCTGAAAAGGGCTCATCATATGCCAAGGTTGATTCTCTCTCCTTGTATTTGTGAATGACACCTTTCGCAAGTCAAGAGCAGATTGATCTACCTTTGCATCCGTTTTGTGGGCCCGGGTATCCCGAGCGCCCGGGTATCCCGAGCGCCCGAGTATCCCGAGCGCCCGGGTGCGTAGGTATTATATTTGTTCCCTGATCTGAGGCTAGTAAAAGCACTTGATCTCGATCGTTGTAGGAAGACTTTTGGGCATATTTGCTCCCTGATCTGAGGCTAGTAAAGCACTTGCTCTCGATCGTTGTAGGGAGAATTTTGGGTATATTTGCTCCCTGATCTGAGGCTAGTAAAGCACTTGCTCTCGATCGTTGTTGGGAGACTTTTGGGACCTACCCTGTCCGTTTGCCGCAGAGGGCTGGACACGGGGGATTCTGTACAACTTTCCATCAGGGGTCCGTATAACAGTTAACGGTACCCGCTGACAGTCAGCAGATTGGACAGTTGACTGGGCTTGTTGAGCCCGTACTGCCCTACACTTCTTCGACTTAGCACCCGAAGGTACGTAGTAAGAAGTGTCCAAGTTGCTGCCTTGGATTTATACGTACTAGCCCGTGAAGGCGCTTAGTACTCAGGATCCAACTTTATCCTTGCCAAGATGGCAAGTGAAGAACTTGTAGTCGATCCATAAGAAGAAGAAGCACTGTTGCAACTTTTTGTGGCTCGAACGGGCTCCCTTTTCTTTTCTTTTTTATTTTATTTTGGTGCCGTTTTCAAAGGAGGCAAGGGAGCTTTATATATAGAATGGAATGAGCCATTTCTTCTTCTCCTTTCCGATGTGGGACTAAAAGCAATATCCTCTTTTCCATGCTTCTACAGTTGCTAAAGAGATGGTATGTAAAGACTCTGATATGCTTAGTAACATCCCGAGTCTGATTACTGATAAAGATAATAAAGAGTTGGAGAAGGCCCCGACTGCTAGTGAGGTTCGTAACATCGTTTTTTCGATGCGGGCGGACAGTGCACCTGGTCCGGATGGGTTCTCGGGTAAGTTCTTCCAATCTTGTTAGGATATTGTGGGCGGGGATATCGTGGAAGCGTTGGTGGATTTCTTCCAAGGACTAGGCTTTCTGAGAGATGTGGGCAGTACTAATCTGGTGCTAGTGCCTAAGACTAATAATCCGATGACTATTGCGGACTTTCATCCTATAAGCCTATGCAACTACTTCAACATGATCGTGTCCAATGTATTGCTAATAGAATGGTGGAACTACTTCCTAGTTTGATCTCCACGGAGCAGAGCACATTTATCCGTGGGCGTGAGATTGTGGATTATAATATCTTGTTGGCGTAGGAGCTTGTCAGTTACATGGGGCTTTCGAATAGGGGCTAATGTGGCTATTAAATTAGACATGGAAAAGGCCAATGATCGCGTTTATTGGAATTTTGTGATATAGATATTCAGCACATTTGGGTTCTCGGAGACCTGGACAGATATTATTTGGAGATCCTTATCAAATTGTTGGTTTTCCACTATGGTCAACGGGGGTAACGAAGGGCTTCTTCAAATCTCAGAGAGGGGTGCGACAGGGGGACCCCCTCTCCCCTACCATATTTATTCTTACGGCGGAGGCGTTCATCAGGAGTCTGCATAGGATTGAAAATATCCCCAGATTTGGAAGGAATTTTGCTACTAGTGGCTGTCCGATTATCACTCATCTGGCTTATGCGGATTATATGATGCTCTTCTACTCTGGGGAGAAAACATCGCTGGCTATGGTGAATGAGATCATTAAGAAGTATGAACGTATGTCGAGACAACACATTAACAAAACGAAGAGCAAAGTGTATGTTCACCACAAGATTTTGACCCATAGGACGGCTGAAATTGAGAGATGGACCGTTTCGGCATAGATAGTCCTCCTTCCTTATACTTCGGGTGTCCATTGGCGTACGACAATAGAAAAGCAGAATTTTTTAGCTATATGATTGATAAAATCAGAGCTCGAATTTCGGGATGGAATAACTCTATCTTATCGCTTGGGGGCAAGATGATTTTGATTAAACACGTTCTCAGCTCTACTACGTTGCACACTCTTGCAGATTGCAACACCCCCGGCAAAGTCGTGAAGATGATCGAGCGGATGTTTTCGAGGTTTTTTGGGGTAGCAGAGTGGGTGTTGGTAAACGGGTGTGGTGCGGGTGGAAGAGATTGGCTAGGGTCCCTGAAGAAGGGGGTCTGGGGTTCCCTAGCGTCAACGAGATCATCGACGCTTACTCTGTGAAACTATGGTGGAAGGTGAGACAACAGTCTTCTCTCTGGAGTCACTTGTGCGAAAGATACTTCAAAAGGTGCCATCCGTCGCAGGCCATTGCCAACGGTCTGGCGTCCTATTCCTGGAAGCATATTCTGCGTGGTCGCGAGCTTGGGGAGCTTTTTATTCAGCTTCAGGTGGGCAGGGGATCGAGTAATCCTATGTGGGAAAATTAGACGGGTGAGGGTCTCCTCCATCTATTGGAGGCGGGTACCGTAGTTCATTTCCTCGCTATAGGGTCGGGCGGAGGATGGGATCTGGGGCTGGAATTACCCGCTGATCGCCAGGCTGTTCGGAGAGGATGCTGCTGGTATCATTCGAAGTAAGGGGGATTTCACAAGAAGATTACAAACTCATATGGGCGGCTTCTATTGATGGGAGTTTTTCCCTGAGATCGGCATGGGCGACTGTGAGAGGTAAGGAGGCTATTCTGCCATCATTCGGTGAATTTTTATTTTTATTTATTTATTTATTTTTTTGCCCGGGGGGGGGGGGGTTGGGGGGGGGGGGGGGGGGGGGGGGGGGTTGGTTGGGGGCTTGGGGGGGCTTGCCTTGTAAATGGAGTATTTGATTTGGAGAGTTTTCCGGGAAAAGTTACTTAGGGGGCGTTTGGTATGCGGAATACTATATAGCCGGAAATTCTATATTCCCGGGAATCAAATTCCAAGAAATTAAATTCCCGGAAAAATTATATTCCCATGTTTGGTGACAATATAAATATTCCCGAAAAAAAATAAAAAATAATAATAACGAAAAAAAAATGAACAAATATAAAAAAAAACCGATAAAAGGACAAAAACCGGTAAAAAACGAAAAAAAATCGTAAAAACGACAAAATAACAAAAAACGACAAAAATGATGAAAAACGACGAAAAATCGGTTAAAACGACAAAATGACAAAAAAGCGACAAAAATGTATAAACGACAAAAAATAACAAAAAAGGGTAAAAACGACAAAAATAACAAAAACACGACAAAAACGACATAAAATCGGTAAAAACGACAAAAAAATCAAAATGCGGCAAAAACGACAAAAAAAATCAGTTAAAACGACAAAAAATGACAAAAAATCGGTTAAAACAAATAATCGATAAAAACGACAAAAAGAACACAAAATCGGTTTAAAACGACAAAAAATCGGTTAAAACGACAAAAAATAACCAAAAAGCGATAAAAACGACAAAAAATAATCAAAAAGTGACAAAAAAATGAGTAAAAACGACAAAAAATTGCTTAAAACGACAAAAAAATTGGTAAAAACGACAAAAAATTGGTAAAAAAGAAAAAATGACAAAAAAACGATAAAAACGACAAAAAATAATCAAAAAGTGACAAAAAAGACAAAAAATGGATAAAAATGACAAAAAATCGCTTAAAACGACAAAAAAAATTGGTAAAAACGACAAAAATGACAAAAAAAGCGATAAAAACGACAAAAATAATCAAAAAGTGACAAAAAAAAGATTAAAAATTGGTAAAAACGACAAAAATTTGCTTAAACGACAAAAAATTGGTAAAAACGAAAAAAAATGACAAAAAACTGATAAAACGACAAAAAATAATCAAAAAGTGACAAAAAGACAAATGGGAAAAACGACAAAAATTCGCTTAAAACGACAAAAAAAAATGGTAAAACGACAAAGAATAACAAAAAAAGCGATAAAAAACGACAAAAAATAATCAAAAAGTGACAAAAAAGACAAAAAATGGGTAAAAACGACAAAAATTGCTTTAAAACGACAAAAAATTGGTAAAAACGACAAAAAATGACAAAAAACGATAAAAACGACAAAAAAGAAAAAAATGTTCAAAACTAATCAAAATTGATCAAAAAAGAAGAAAAAAATTTAAACAATTTTTTTTTTGCCCGGGCAAAAAAAAAATACCCACCTATTCTCAAGGGATAGAATTCTCATGTTTTGTGGGTAAACTATTTATCCGGGTATTTATAATTTTCGGGAATAATTTTTTATAAGCCAAACAAACGTGGTAATAGATTCCCATCTTAAATTTCTCCGAAAATAAAAAAAATACCGCGTACCAAACGCCCCCTTATAGATAACATTCTTAAACTAATGGGAATTCGACTTGCGTCGAGTTGTCACTGTTGTCCGGAGGGTAATGAGGAAACTCTTAGCCACATTTTGTCCGAAAGCGAAGAGGCGGGTGAGATTTAGAGAAGGGTGGGGAGTCGGTGGGGGAAACGATTTGAGCAAGGTAGATATTAAGACACATATTGAGACATGGTGGGAGATTGGTACGAAGACAGAGGAGAGAATTGAAGCGGTGGTGATTATATGAGTTTTATGGAAAAACAAAAACAAGTACAGTAGAAACTCTATAAATTAATACTCGATTATTTAATAAACTCTCTAAGATAATATTTTTGGCCGGTCCCGACTCGGGGATAGGGTGCTAAATTAATAATTCGCTAAAATTATAAGATAATACATTTTTGATAATTTCTTCAGACCCCATATAAAATATAAATTAATAATTCCTTATATATAGCATATTACATGAATGATTTATGAAGGTTTCTTGAAAAATGACTCAATTGTCTTTTGTTTTTTTGTTGAAATCAATTTCCCCTTGAATCTCGTCTCTAATTTTCTTTAGCATGGTAAGAACTTCTGGTGTTGTTTTCTCATAGCTCAACAAGAAATTGTTCAATGTGATTGCCGCTTTAATAGCTTCGTTTCGCGAAGGGGGCTCCATTGTAGAACTTTCATCATCTTCTTCATCGATATCATCTTTATTAATTTCAATAACGCTTTCAATAATTTCTTCATCAGTCAACAACTGTGCAACTACATTTTCTTCTGGGTGAGTCAGAACATCTTCGACATCCATTGCATTGCGATAACCCAACTCTTTTAATTAATAAAATATTAATTAATATATAAATTAATAATTATTAATTTATCGATTAATTAATAACTCTTTTAATTAATAAATTTTGGTGGTCCCAAGTGTATTATTTTATAGAGTTTCTACTGTATAGATACGAAGGATTCAGGTATATGGAGACTAAACTACTGAGAGAAGTTGAGAGATTGAAAAATAAGGTTTTACAAAGGAGGAGAGTGGAGGAAGGAGTAGAGTACGGGTCGAGGTCCCATTTTTTCTTTGTTGTTGGCCATTTTGCTTTTTTGCAGGGCAAATTATAAGGGCACAGCCTTTTTTACTCGGGGCTGTCCAAGTGACTATTTTCCATTATTTACAAGTTTGCCACTGAAAAAATTACTCAGGGCTATCCAAGTAGTAGGTATAAAAGACAAGTGTTATAATTTTTGTTTTCTTCCTCTCTCTCTCCATTCCTCACAAGAAGAAAAGAAGAAGAAGAAGAACAAGAAGAAGAAAAAAAAAAACAAGAGCATCAATTTTTGCAAACCTAGTTTATTTTGATTTTTTGCTCTCTTCTAATTTCTCAGATCTCTTCTCCAAACCCTATTTTATTTTATTTTCTTCTTGTTTGGACATTATGGATGAAACCCTAGTTGTAGAAAAATTGGGTTATCAAATCTATCAAATCTATTAATCTATTAGTCTATTAACCAATTTTTCTTTATTAATAGAAGAATTATGCATGAAATCCTAGTTTTAGAAGAAAACTATGGAAGAAATTCTAGTTGTAGAATAATTG
This sequence comes from Iris pallida, assembly GCA_029216955.1. Classification (NCBI taxonomy): domain Eukaryota; kingdom Viridiplantae; phylum Streptophyta; class Magnoliopsida; order Asparagales; family Iridaceae; genus Iris; species Iris pallida. The sequence continues at coordinate 7,812,622 of JANAVB010036418.1, read as the reverse complement.
GATTCATATCAGGACTGCCACAATTTCTGACAGTCCTAGAAGTATTGAGACCTGCCAGAAATTGTGGCAGTCTTGAAATAGACTTGATGTACAACAGGACTGCCACAATTTCTGGCAGTCCTAGAAGTAATGAGGACTGCCAGGAATTGTGGCAGTCTTGAAATAGACTCGATGTATAACAGGACTGCCACAATTTCTGGCAGTCCTAGAAGTAATAAGAACTGTCAGGAATTGTGGCCGTCCTGAAAGAGACATGCTCTACAACAAGACTGCCACAATTTCTGGCAGTCCTAGACATATTGAGGACTGCCTGAAATTGTGGCAGTCTTGAAAGATACTTGCTGTACAGCAAGTTCCTTTCAGGACTGCCACAATTTCTGGCAGTCCTAAAGTCGACATTCCCGAATGAAAAAAACATGTTAGGGTTTATTTTAATCTTGATAATAGAGTGAAATATGCATTTTAGGATTTATTTCCATGCATTCTTTGTGAGGAAAGAAGTATTTAACCTTTATTTTCATACATTTTAGGGTTTATTTAATTTTTTGGGTGCCATCGAAATTGGGAAAGAGAAGAAACTAGGATTTTGATGGAGATGGTGATGATGGAAATGGTGGAGAAGAAGGTGATGATGATGATGAGAAAAAAATTAGGGTTTTGATGAAGATGTTAGAATGGAAATGGTGGAGAAGAAGAAGATGGATAGAAGAAGAAGAAGAAGAAGAAGAAGAAGAAGAAGAAGAAGAAGAAAACTAGGGTTTGTGAAGAGAGAGAGTAAAATTTAGAAATGAGAGTGGTTTTTTTGGGTTTGGGGGCTGTGGGCTTTGGACAGCCCCCTGAGTGGAATATTTGGATAGCCCTAGTAAAAGTTTCTCCCAACCTGGCTAGCCCTAATCCTGGCTAGCCCCGAGTAAAAAAGGTTGTGCCCTTATAATTTGCCTTTTGCAGGCCTATGATGTCTGGTTTGTATTATGCGGTGGGTCGAGGTTTTGTCTTTCCTCTACTCTCTATTAATAATATACTGGCTTCTTTATATATATATATATATATATATATATATATATATATATATATATATATATATATTTTATATATATATATATATATATATATATATATATACGGCATCCTCTATATATATATATATATATATATATATATATATATATATATATATATATATATATATATATATATATATAATTAAAAAAATTCTTCTCCATGCGTCAGGTTTCCTGTGGCGTCCAGCGGGGGTCCTCCCCCCGCCTAGTCTTCTCTATCTCCCGACGGAGCCGGCGTCCTCCCCACCCGCCTGTCTTCGACCGCCGCTTCCGTGGCATGGCTCCGCTCCCTCGGCCCCCTCGACAGCCGACCCCTTGGCCGCCGGACCTCCTAGCTTTTCTTGGGTTGCCGCTCGACCCCCCTCCTTCCCCCTCTCCGACGCTTCACACGGGCGGCTCCCCCGTCTTCGGTCTTCCTCTCACCTCTCCTCTCGCCGAACATGAGCAAGTCAGCTCCGTCCCTCGTGTGGAGGTCCTCGCCGTCCCCGGCAGGCTGCTCGGGGTCTTCCCCCTCATTTTCTCTCTGCCACGGCGCCGGTCAGCGGAGCTGATTTTTCCTCTCGGTGGCCAGCGGGTGCTCAGCCGTCGGGGGCCGTGCCCTCTGATGACTCGATCCCCGTGCAGGCTCATTCTTCCAGGCACGAGTCAGTTCAAATTTCAAATGTTCCCTTGCACTCATCGATCATGGCGTTCTCTTTGTTGGGTAGTGCCAGCCCCGTTTGGCACGCGTCCTATGATCAGGAAGGCGTCGCGCACCTGGGAGTGGTGCCCCCTGCTGGCGCAATTCTTGTGTCTGCAGGGCCCGTGGGCTCTGGTTTGGGCAGACATCACCTTCTGGAACAAGACTCGCGCGAGATTGTGCCAGCCCCCGCCGAGGAGGGCGCATCTGATCTCTTTGTGCCAGAGGTGCACGCATTTTTGCGTGCGTCTGCCCATACTTTCTTTGTGACTGTTCCAGTGACAGCCTCCTCCGTTAGCGTGGATATGCTCGCCATCTTTCCAGGGGCGCATGTCGAGTCGGCACACCCCAATATGGCGCTATTCAGCCCGGCGCAATCCAGCCCGGTCCCGACTTTCGGCGGCGCGAGCCCAGCGTGCCCTGGGATACCCTCTACGGCGCCTTCCGCCTTCCGAGCGCTACCTGCCACGGCGCCTCCCGTCGGTGGCCTGAGTCAGGCGGAGCCCTTCCTGGCTATCCGGGTTGCGCACCCTATCTCCTTTAGGTGCGCACTGCCCTCTACTAGCGCCACCTAGGCATTGGGCGCGGTGGACTAGGCACAAACCGGGTCGGTGGGCGAACCTAACACCCTCGTCTCCCCCAATGCCATCCTATACTGATAAACTTCGACCAGATTGCACTCCCAAGCACTTCCAGGCTCTCTATGAAGCATCCTTGCCTGAGATTGATTTCGTTGGTTCGTCTGATTTCTAAGAGATTTTGGTGCCATTCTCCCCATCTGAAATCTCGTCCTTGTCGGTTTCGTTCCCGTACACTTTTGTTCTAAAATTTTCCAATGGATGTCCGAAGCTGTCCCGGGTCCAGGAAGTAATCGCCAGCTGGGGTCTCACTTCAGGGTACATGGTTGCTCCAATGGATCCTAAGCACATGTACCTCCACCTCTCCTCGAAAAACGACCACAAGAAGGTCTGGACTAAAGACACAGGCAAGATAGATACGCACAGCATAAAAATTGTGAAATGGTCCCCGGACTTCAACGTTAAAGAAGACTCCGCGATCGTCTTCGCGTGGGTCACCCTTCCGAACCTCCCCCTAATTTGTTCTGCTCCCGCAGCACTGAGGAGAATAGCCAGCTCATTCGAGATGTTAGTGGCGTTGGCAGAAGAAACTCGCAACCTCACCAAGGAAAACTATGCCAAAATCTGCATGGAACTCGACTTATCGAAGGATCTCCCCAACCACATCCAAATCTTGCTCGGTAACAAGACATATACCCAACAAATTATATACGATAACAATATCATATTTTGCAAACACTGCCATATGCGTGGCAACTCCACCGAGCATTGCTTCCATGCGCACCCAGAATTGAAGAAGAAGGTGATCCGAAAGGTGGCAACCACACAACCGACCAAGAAACCACATCAATCCCCCCTCCTACCTCTACCCAACTTCCACATCCGGTTCGAAGGCAACACCAGTAACTCCCATACACAAGAACATGCAACCCAAGGAAGAGCCATCGTTACATACAATCTTTCATACATCAATCTCGCTAACAAATTTGACAACTTGCATCAGAGCCCACAAACGATCCTCAAGACACTGAAGAACCCATAGGTGCTACCACTTCGGAAGAGGAAACAGGGAACAACAGCGGTACAAAAGGGGAGACAGACAACGCAGCGGAGTCTTTAACACCGGAGAACCCTACAGATACGATGGGTACGGAGGACCCCAAACTTCCAACACAGTCACCCCTACCACATTCCATGATGTAGCCAATATCCGTGCGGATGCCTTGGCCAACATTGGCCAAGCACCAGTCGCCAGAATGTAACAAGCCTTAAATGTTGGAATCACCAGCACGAACAACTACTTCAGAGCCGTGGCCGAAATAGCCGGAGAGATCTACATGCACCTGAACGAGGAGTCAGACAAAATTATAAAGGTGGTCGAAAAGGAAGCTTCCAATACAGAAAAATCCAACAAAGGAAGTGCTACAGCGGTCACGATCAGGACCAGTAGGTCAGCTGTGAAACTCAATAAACCTCCCCCACCTAGCAATCCTAATGCTTAACATCCTCTCTTGGAATGTTAGGGGCCTTGCAAATAAACCCACCTTGAGAAGATTAAACAGTCTCAAGAGAATCCACATAATCGACATCCTCGTGATTATCGAACCTAACATTCCAACAAACTTAGGTCCTTTCTACTGCAGCTTGGATTCTCCTCGGCTATTGCCGGCTGTCATGATATTTGGATCATCTTCAGGGTCGACGTTAAGATTGGCATCATCCACTACTCGAGACAGGCCCTCTCGTGTTGGGTGGAACATCCTACGCTTCGTTCTTGTTCCCTCATGTCGACCGTGCATGACAGCTGCAATATCCCTGAACGCAGACAGATGTGGGATGACTTGATGAACACTATTTGAACCAAAACGACCTTTCCTGTCTCTGTGTTGGTGATTTCAACGCTATCACTTGCAGAGAGAAGAAGTCGGGAGGTCGACCCCCTCCTCCGTCGGCCATCTACGACTTCACCAGCTTTATTTTTAACGCTCACCTGTCCCCCTTCAGTTCAACAACAACGCCTTCACCTGGGGCAACAAGCAAGAAGGCGCTCATAGACAATACTCTTGGCTTGATCGTTGTAGTGCCCTATGGTAGCCCATGCAGGTCCGTTTTCGCAAAATTTTGCGAACTCGTGGTAGTGCTTATTTTAGTTGCACTACTGCGAGCCTGCAACTAGGAGATGTTCATTTACACTAGGATTGATTTGACTTTTAGGAGAATGACTAGGACTAGGAATAATAGGAAAACCCATGTCTAAGCTGACTACTTGGGTAGTTAAGATTGCTTCGTAGGCTAAGGATTAAATTAGGAATAAACCTTGAAATATTTGAAAAGAATTTTCACATACGAGGAATTTTATACGAGAATTTAATATTGTGTTTTCATGTGATGGTACGATCAAGGTGGATAGATTTGTCAAATGGTAAATAGGATCTTGAAGGATAATTATTGTTGAATATTAGAGTTATTAAATATTTGGTGTTTAAATTTTTGAAAGATTTATGTTGTGGCTAATAAAATATTTTTGATTTGATTAATTTGGAGATTTATTGGAACAAAAATATTGAGAATATTTTAGAAGTAGGAATTCGAACTCAAAATAGTTTAAAGGAATTTAAATTTTATGGATTTCAATTTTTAAGATTATGAAGAGATTATTGGATATGAATTTGAGAAATTGGATATTTAATTATTCATCTAGATTGAATAATTGAATTGAGGATTTTCTGGATATACGATTATGGGAATGATGGAATTTTAGTTACTGACCGAGAGAATAGGATACTGATGGGATGTTAGGTAGGTCAGATGCCTCTAACTCTATTCCTTGATTGTAGCTTTTTTTTGTTATCTAAATTCATTTGTTTTCTTCTATTGTCTGCCCGTAACCTAAATATTGTAAATCTTCTAGAATTGAAGACCAAACCTAAGGTTTCGTTTACTTTGCTCTTGCCCTATCCATCCTTCTTTTGACCAATGATTTGATCAATCTTCCTTTTTTTTTAAAAAGAATTTTTGATATAATAATTTATATTTTCTTGTTTTGATATTTTCTAATGCTTTTTATGTACATGCTAATATATTTTCAAATTCGAGGACGAATTTATTTTTAAGGTGGGTAGTTTTGTAACCCCCATTTTCGGCTTTTCAAAACTTTAATTTATTTTAATTGTTTTAAATATTTTTCCTTTGAGAATAATTTTTATATTTAACTTATTTACGAAGAAGATTGTATATAATTTTCGAATGACAAAATGGTCTACCAATTATATTTTCAAATTAGATTTTTGAGTTATAAAAATATATTTATATTATTTTAGTGATTAATTATTAATTGGAATTTTTATCGTAAACAAATATTATAATAAATTTGTTTTGGTCTTGAATTTTAAATTATTATTTTGATCAAAATCTATTTCTATTTTAGAAAAGTGTTATATTTATGAAAAATCTATTTTTAGTATTTTTTCTATTATGATCAATACTTGAATTGATCACTTTAATTTTAATCTAAATATCTATGATAATTATTTGATTCGTTAGTATTAGTTATTTTAAAATTTGAATTTATAAAAGTATGTTAAATATTATATAGTTGTAGAACCCTAGAGGGGGGGGGGGGGGGTGAATAGGAAAATAAAAATAACTTAAGCACAAGAAGCAATATACGTCAAATAAAAAGAGAGAGTAAGAAGATCAAACACAAGATGTATCCTGGTATCCTCGCTAGAGGCAATCCAGTCCCGGAACTCTCTCCGGCTTAAATCTACTATTTAATAAAATAGTACACACGAGTTTGGATCCGAAGCACTCGCCAACTTCAACACGAGTTTGGATCCGAAGAACTCGCCAACTTCAACACACGAGTTTTCTTACGAAGGCTCGCCAACTTCAAAGAAATGAGAAGGGAACTTGTTGATCTTCTAACACTTGAAGATCGAAATTTACAACTCTTAAATACTCTAGCACTTTGGGAGAGGATGACAATTAAAAGCTTGATAGAGTACTAATGGTGGAGCTCTTGGTTGTTTGAAAAATTTATGGCAAGAGTGGATGAGCCTTCGAGAAAGAGAAGGCTTGCATTTATAAAGAAACCAATAGTAGGTAGCATTTAATGCTCCTGGATACAGTCTGACCGGCATACCGTCGGTATGGACCGGCATGCCGTCGGTATGCCGGTCGAACAGTAACGGTCATAATTATATCTGTTGGAAGCATTTAATGGTCGCTATTAATGCTAGTGTTTGCCATTCAAAAATCAAATTTTGTAAACCGGTATACCGTCGGTATGCCGCGGTATGCCGCCGGTATACCGATGTTTGTCATAGAATATTTTTGTGATAAACAAAACGGTATACCGTCGGTATGTCGAGGTTTGTCACAGAATGTTTTATGGCTCACAAAATGGTATACCGTCGGTATGCCGGAGTGTACCGTCGGTATGCCGGAGTATGCCGTCGGTATGCCGATGTTTAACACAGAACGTTTTGTGGTCCACAAACCGGTATAATGCCGACAATTCTCACAGAATATTTTGTGGTCACTAAAACGGTATACCGCTGGTATGCCGGAGCATACCGCCGGTATGCCGTTCTATAAGAACTTGATTTTTGACTTAAGAATTAGAAAGCTTTTAGTTTTGTCATCCAACCTTAAGTGTTTACAGAAAGACCTAGACCTTGTACAGATTCGAAATCTTGAAGTGTAGAGAGCCGTCTTTTCAAGGAACGTCGGTCTTTGCTTCAGTCTTCAAGGCTATGGTTGGTAATCTTGAATGGACAGACTTTATGTAGTAGAGCTTCTGAAATGATGTCAATCTGATAACAGAGAAAACTAAACTACGAAGATGCTGTTAATATTATCAAAATAAAATGTGCCAACAATCTTCCTCATTTTGATAATTGACAAAATAGAGAGATAGCATCTTCAGGGAGTGACTCCCCCGTAGGTAGACAACTCTTCCTCAATACATTTTCTCCCCCTTTGTCACTTAGTCAAAGATGGAAAATAAAACAAATATAGCAATAAATTTGCGTAAACAGTAAGATAAACAGAAGCATGCATATATATTTAAAGATTTGAATTGGGTACATGCAGGACACTACATAAAATATGACAGAATATCATAAAACTCTCCTCTATGAGAGCAGCAAGACAAACTGAAACTAAACATAAAAGTCCCCGTAGGACTGCACAGGACACTAACAAGTAAAAACACCCAAACACTGGTCCCCAAAGGACCTCAAATGACATAAAACCAGAAAAAAAAGACAACTACTTATTCGCCATCACCAACACAAGAAAGGCCACCCCTACTCATCGGCAGGATCATCCCCTCCATCCTGAGCCCGGTGGAAAGCACCAAAAGGATCAATGCCGTCCGGGTACATAAAACTGTAGGCGTTGGGATCGGAAAAGCGGAAGGCTTGGTACATCGGATCCTGAAGATTCAGATCCAGAAATGCATCCAGGTCCTAAAGGGTGCGCTGAATAAAATATGCCTGGTCATGGAAGCGAGATTAGATCAGGGTTCCAAGGCCACGAGTGTGGGCCCGTATCTGCTCCTCTGCCTGAGCCATACGCATGTCGAAATGCTGCTGTGTCAGCGGCATGTAGCGCCCGGAGGCAGGAGGAGTAGAGGCGGGTGCAGCAGGAGTAGAAGCTGGCGGCTCTTGGGAGAAGGAGGCACGAGATGTGGAGGCACCACCGAGGGAACGAGAAACACCAAGGAAGGATGGGACGTCGTCCGAGTAGCAAAGGGAGAGGTCGATTTACTTTGCTTCTAAGATGAGAGTGATGAAGGAACCATAGTAGAGATTCTGCTTCCCCGTGGGCAGGACACCGAAGAAGCCGTTGAGAAGAGTCTTGGAGAATGACCAAGACTTCTTCGAATAGAGGAAATACATGCAAACCAGGGCATCAACAATGATGGCATCATAGTTGCCGCCCTTGGTATAGAGGGTGTGGCACACGATCCTATGGAGCTCGTAATAGAACGGCTCCAGCTATGCGGAAAGGTCCGGGATAGCAGGAGGGTTTGGGCCCTTGCATATGATAGCGGAGAAGTCGTCAAAAGAGCACTCCGCCGAAGGATAAAGAGCAGCCAAGCCCGGCAGAGCCTCTCCTCTGTCCGGGACGCCGAGAATGCTAGCGATATTACGAGCCGTCAGGCAAAAATGGCGGTCGTTGACCATCGTCTCAATGGTGCCGTTCTCGATGTCAGGAACCATGTTACAGTAGAACAAACGCACGACGGCGGGGTAGACAGGCACCTGATGCCGAAGAAGGAAAGAGAGACCGGCCTCCTCGAAGAGAGAAACATGGCCAGAGAAAAGGTTCCAGTTAATGGTGCGGCCTTTGAAGACGTTATGGTGCACGAAGTGCTGGAACCAAGAGTCGGCAGCCAAGGAAGAGGTGAAGATCTTCTGGTCAAAGCCATGGGGCAGAGGCACAGGAGTGAAGGGATTGAAAGTGGTGGGGGAGGAACAGGGGCGCTTGTGGGTAGCCATGGAGGAAAGGAAGAAGGTTAAAGGAGGAAGCAGGGTTTTGAAATGAAGAAGAGGATGAGGAAGAAAGTGGGTTTTTAACGAGTTGTTGGGAAGGAGAAGGGGTGGGAACAGTTATAGAGAAGAAGTGGGAAGAGTGGTGGTTTTGAAATGGAGATAATGGAGGAGTTAATGGGGGGAGAGGAAGAGATGGATATTAATGAGGATGGAAAGTTAGGGTATTGGGAAGAGGAGAGGAAGAGTTGGGTATTAATGGGGAGAAGATGGATGTAATGGGTAGTTAAGAGGGAAGAGGAATAAAGAGGGAATGGAAGAGTGGTGGGGCCTGGAGCTGATGTGATAAAGTAGTCCGCCGCGAACCGATATACCGTCAGTTTGCCGACGTATGTCGATGGTATACCATTTTTGGCACAGAACATAATTCTGAACCAAAATTGGCATGCCGTCGGTATACCACAGTATACCGTCGGTGTGCCGGTCGAGAAGAACTATGAGTCAAAATTTAAGATGCCCAATTCTTGGCAAAGAAAAACGAAGCGATCCTCTGGGAGTGGTTTTGTGAAAATATCGGCTAACTGATAAGTAGTGTCAATAAATTCAAGGCGGATATCCCCCTTTTGTTGATGGTCACGAAGAAAATGGTGTCTAATTTCAATGTGCTTCGTGCGTTAGTGAGAAATTGGGTTTTTTATGAGATTGATCGAGCTAGTGTTATCACATTTAATAGGGGTGCAACTATGAGAAATGCCATAATCTATAAGTGTTTGTAACATCCAAAGAATTTGTGCACAACAGCAACCGGCCGCAATATACTCGGCCTCAGTGGTTGAAAGAGCAACATAATTTTGTTTTTTACTAAACCACGATACTAAGGATTTTCCAAGGAATTGACATGTGCCGCTAGTGCTTTTTCGGTCAATCTTGCATCCGGCAAATTCTGCATCCGAGAAGCCGTAAAGCTCAAAGGATGAAGATTTCGGATACCAAAGGCCCATATTAACGGTGCCTTTGAGATATCGAAAAATACGCTTGATGGCACATAAGTGCGATTCCTTTGGATTTGCTTGATATCGTGCACAAAGACATACACTAAACATGATGTCAGGACGGCTAGCAGTTAGATAAAGTAAACTACCGATCATACCTTGATACTTACGAATGTCGACCGATGTGCCATCTTCATCATTGTCAAGCTTTGTCGTTGTTGCCATAGGAGTCATCATTGATTTGGATGAGTCAAGTTCGAAATGCTTGAGGAGATCCTTTGTATATTTTGCTTGATTGATGAAGGTTCCTTTGGTTCCTTGTTTGATTTGTAAGCCTAAAAGAATGATAGTTCATCCATCATGCTCATTTCAAATTCTTTCTGTATTACTTTAGCAAATTCTACACAAAGTGCATTGTTAGTAGAACCAAAAATAATGTCATCGACGTAAATTTGAACTAATACAAGAGTGCCGTTATGGGATTTGATAAAAGTGTCGTGTCGACTTTGCCCTTAAAAAAATTATGTGAAACAAGAAAAGAGCTAAGGCGCTCATACCAAGCACGGGGAGCTTGTTTGAGGCCATAAAGGGCTTTGTGGAGTTTGAACACGTGATTAGGAAATTGAAAATCTTCAAAGCCAGGAGGTTGTTTTACATAAACTTTACTCTTTATAATACCATTTAGAAAAGTACTCTTAACATTCATTTGAAAGAGTTTAAAATCATTAAAGCAAGCAAAAGCACATAGCATACGAATGGATTCAAAACGAGCAACCGGAGCATAGGTTTCGTCGCAGTCAATGCCTTCCTCTTGGTTATAGCCTTGAGCAACCAATCGGGCTTTGTTACGAGTCACTAACCCATCTTCATTAAGTTTATTTCGAAACACCCATTTAGTTCCAATAATGGGGTGATTGCTAGGTTTAGGGACAAGTTCCCAAACCTTGTTTCGCTCAAATTGATTTAGCTCTTCTTGTATCGCTATCATCCAAAATTTATCATGAAAAGCATCATTAATATTTTTAGGCTCTATTTGATAGATAAAAGCCACGTTTGCACAAAGATCACGAGTGGAGGATCTAGTGCTTATATTGGAAGAAGGATCCCCAATGATAAGCTCCTTAGGATGATTGGTGATAAATCTCCATTCTTTTGGGAGATCCTTTTGAGGAGGCTCGAGTGGTGGGGACTCTTTTGTTGGAGGAGTCACAACTTCATTGTTAGATGAAGAAGGACGATCTCCAATAGAGGAGTTCTCCAACCCAAACGAGATCATCAATATCATCGGAAGAGGAGAATGTAGAAGAGTTAAGTTCATTAAAAGAGACATTGATTGACTCTTCAACAACAAGACTCCTTTTATTAAAAACACGAAAACCTTTACTGTGAGTAGAGTATCCAAGGAATATTCCTTCATAGGCTTTTTCTTCAAACTTGCCTAGGTTATCCCCGGTATTCAAAATAAAACAGTTACATCCAAAAACTTTAAAATATTCAATAGAGGGAATTTTGTCAAATCAAAGCTCATAAGGAGTCTTTTTAGAAATAGGTCTAATCAAGACCCTATTTATAACATGACATGCCGTGTTAACGACTTCCGCCCAAAAATATTAGGGGAGCTTATATTGGTTTAACATAACCCGGGCCATATCGCCAAGGGTTCTATTCTTTCTCTCCACAACACCATTTTGTTGAGGAGTTCGTGGACAAGCAAAATTATGTCCAAAATTATTTTTTTCACAAAATCTTTTAAAATCGGCATTGTCAAATTCTCCTCCATGATCATTTCTAATCTTGTTAATAGAAAAACCTTTCTCATTTTGAACACGTTTACAAAAAGCAACAAATTCACGAAAAGTATCACTTTTGCAAGCAAGAAAAATAACCCAAGTAAATCTCAAAAAATCATCAACCAAAACAAAAGCATAAAGCTTGCCTCCAAGATTAGCTACTCTACTAGGACCAAAAAGATCCATATGAATAAGTTAAAGAGGTCTAGTGGTACTCACAGAGTTGATGGATTTAAAGGATGACTTGGTCAACTTACTTTTCTCTCCTTCTTCACACGCCATATCCTTTTTGAAAGAGATACTTGGGAGTCCTCTTACAAGCTTCTTGGTGGCAAGACGAAAAATGGTATCCATGTTGGCATGTCCGAGCCTCATGTGCCAAAGCCAACTTTTATCGTTCTTAACAACTAAGCACCTGTCATTGTTAGTGTCTTCGACAAGATATAAAATATAGATATTATTTTCTCTAATGCCTTCATAAACAATAGATCCACTTGATCTATCGGTAATGAAACATTTAAGCTTAACAAACTTGATATCATAACCATTATCGGTAAGATGACTAATACTAAGAAGATTGTGTTTAAGATTAGTAACAAGACATACATTCTTAATACAAGGATAAGGAGGGGAACCGATATTACCATTTCCTATAATGTGACCTTTAAGATTGTTACCAAAGGAGATGTGTCATTCCTTCTTCATCGATAGCGTTGTAAATAATGAAGCATCCCCGGTCATGTGCCGTGAACAACCGCTATGAGAATCCACTTGCTTCTAGCATGAAAAGGACTCTTCACCTACAATATAAGTTGAAGATGAATATTTTGGTACCCATGATCGTATGGGTCCTTGAGTGTTAGTCTAAGGAACCCATTTATAAACTTTCTTATCAACTAGTTTCCTTGTATGACAATAATTGGTCGTATGTCCAAGCAAGCCACAGTAGTTGCACATCATAGAGGATTTAGAAGAAGACGTGTGAGTATCATGCATATGTGAATCTCTAGTGTGAGGAGTTCTATCATTAGTATTATGATGATGATAATAAAAAGCATGATGCGAAGTGTTCTTCTTAACAAATGGTCCTTTCCTTGTGTTAGAATAGGACTTGTGTGTAGTGTTCATGTAAGAAGTATGACTAGCATTGTGATGAGTGTGGGGATGTCTTGGAGTATGTGTGTGAGTAGTGTTCTTATTACCTAGTTTCTTACTCTGTACAAGAAGATCATTATACTTAATAGAAGTATCATATTCCCTTCTATTAGCAACTTGAACTTTATGCATAGCAAATTCATAAGCCCTTCTGAGGGATTGAATCTCATCATCCTTTTTCTTGATGGTGATAAGGGATTCTTGAAACTTGAGTCGCAAAGTCTCTATCTCATCCGTGTCAAAAGCGGGAGATTTCCCTTTTACATCAATAATGATGCTAGAGAGTCTCTCTACTTCAAGCTGAAGAGCATCAACCTCTTTTAGAGATTTCTTGTATTTATTCCTAACACCTTTGTATTCTTCATGAAGTTCAAGGATAGCTTTCTCCAAGTCATCATAAGTAAGAGTATTTAAAGAGAGATCATCAAGTACCTCATCGGTTGCCATGAGACAAACGTTTGCATTGTGCTTGCAATCTTTGTCGTTGTCTGAATCACTAGCATCGCTTTCACACCAAATACTGGTATTGGCAAATTTTTTGGAGGAGGAGCTTCCTTTGCTAGGCTTCTCGTACTTATTAGAGTCTTTTCTTGTCATGGGACAATCTCTCTTGATGTGTCCGGTTCTTCTGTATTGATAGCACGCCGGATCTTTATCGTTGTCCCATCTGAAGTGGTTGGCTTTGTTGAATTTGAGGAACTTTCAGAAGTACTTTGCTGTGAGAGCTATTTCTTCATCATCGTCCGACTCGTTGTCGTCGGAGCTATCCTTGGAGTAGGACTTTGTAACTTTAAGAGCAAGAGACTTCTCCTTCTCTTTGGCCCTCTCCTTCTCCTTCTCTTGTATGGAAAATTCCTCTTGATCTTTCATATCGAGTTCATGAGTCATAAGCTTCCCCATGAGAGTATCAAGGTTCATGACTGTCAGGTCGTTCCCCTCAATGATTGCGGTAGCTTTAGGACTCCATCCTTTTGTCAATCCTCTAAGAATTTTTCTGATCTTTTCATGAACAGGATATTCCTTACCAAGAGAAGAAAGAGGATTAATAATATCACCAAATCGAGTAAATATATAAGTAATAGATTCATCTTATTTCATCTTAAAGGACTCATATTCTTGTGTGAGTCTACTAATCTTGGATTCCTTTACTTGTGATGTTCCCTCGTGTGTGACTTCAAGCAACTTCCAAATCTCATTGGAAGTCTTGCAAGTAGAGATTCTATTGAATTTACTACTATCGAGAGCACAGTAAAGAGCGTTCATAGCCTTAGCATCTCGACTAGCAAGCTTCTTGGTATTTTCAGTGAGTAAGTCCCTAAGGGTGTCAGATGCAACATCCTCAATAACTCTGGAAGGAGTAGGGAGACCATTTATCACACAATCCCATAAATCAAAATCTATGGACTTCAGATAAATGCTCATCCTAATCTTCCAGTAGTTATAGTTGGTTCCATCAAATAGGAGAGGCCTATTTGTGGAGTATCCCTCATTGTGGAAGGTGTTGATAATAGGGTTAGTGGCCATGGATCACTCTAAGGGTGTAAATCCAAATCAAGAGAACAAAGCTCTGATACCAATTGTAGAACCCTAGAGGGGGGTGAATAGGGAAATAAAAATAACTTAAGCACAAGAAGCGATATACGTCAAATAAAAAAAGAGAGTAAGAAGATCAAACACAAGATGTATCCTGGTATCCTCGCTACTCTCTCCGGCTTAAATCTACTATTTAATAAAATAGTACACACGAGTTTGGATTCGAAGAACTCACCAACTTCAACACGAGTTTGGATCCGAAGAACTCGCCAACTTCAACACACGAGTTTTCTTACGAAGGCTCGCCAACTTCAAAGAAATGAGAAGAGAACTTGTTGATCTTCTAACACTTGAAGATCGAAATTTACAACTCTTAAATACTCTAGCACTTTGGGAGAGGATGACAATTAAAAGCTTGGTAGAGTATTAATGGTGGAGCTCTTGGTTGTTTGAAAAATTTATGGCAAGAGTGGATGAGCCTTCAAGAAAGAGAAGGCTTGCATTTATAAAGAAACCAAGAGTAGGTAGCATTTAATGCTCCTGGATGCAGTCTGACAGGCATAACGTCGGTATGGACCGGCATGCTGTCGGTATGACGGTCGAACAGTAACGGTCATAATTATATCCGTTGGGAGCATTTAATGCTCGCCATTAATGCTAGTGTTTGCCATTCAAAAATCAAATTTCGTAAACCGGTATACCGTCGGTATGCCGCGGTATGCCGTCGGTATACCGATGTTTTTCACAGAACATTTTTGTGATAAACAAAATGGTATACCGTCGGTATATCGGAGCAAACCGTTGGTATGCCGAGGTTTGTCACAGAATGTTTTATGGCTCACAAAACGGTATACCGTCGGTATACCGATAATTATCACAAAACATTTTTGAGACAAACAAAATGGTATACCGTAGGTATGCCGGAGCATGCCGTCGGTATGCTGATGTTTAACACAGAACGTTTTGTGGTCCACAAACCGGTATACCGCCGGTATGCCGGAGCATACCGTCGGTATGCCGACAATTCTCACAGAATGTTTTGTGGTCACTAAAATGGTATACCGTCGGAATGCCGGAGCATACCGCCGGTATGCCGTTCTATAAGAACTTGATTTTTGACTTAAGAATTAGAAAGCTTTTAGTTTTGTCATCCAACCTTAAGTGTTTACAGAAAGACCTAGACCTTGTACAGACTCAAAATCTTGAAGTGTAGAGAACCATCTTTTCAAGGAACGCCGGTCTTTGGTTCAGTCTTCAAGGCTATGGTTGGTAATCTTGAATGGACAGACTTTATGTAGTAGAGCTTCTGAAATGATGTCAATCTGATAACAGAGAAAACTAAACTACGAAGATGCTGTTAATATTATCAAAATAAAATGTGCCAACAATAGTAACCGTAAATAATTATGGTATTTGGGTTAAGATTTGATCAATTTAAATCTAATGGATTTAAATCTATGAAGAGATTTAATCCAAAAAAGGATCCCTAATCATTTTCTTATTAGGAACCCTTCACCCTATATAAAGGGAGGCTTCCTTTGTTTTCTCATAAATTCTACAACCACCATGACCATCTGCGTGTACTGTGTCGGTGTCCATAGTCCTTTCTATTCTTTTTCCATTACATCTTCTTGTCCGACAACTCCGAACACGTTCCCTAAATCTTGTGTCATACAGGACACGATCCCAATCCTCAAATCCTTAACCCTAACCCTAACCCTAACCCTATTACTAATCTCTATCTGCTGTATTCGGCCGCCAGCACCGATGCCTAGCACCACCCGCCGTTGTGGCCGCGCCATCCTTCTCTCCACCCGATCCTCTGTCCACTGTCACAGCTTCGACCATCACCAGCCCACCATGGCACCCACCACTATCACTGATTCCATCACCATCACCATCGACACCGTCCTCACGAGCCCTAACTCCGATCGTCCCCACATATCCTTCTCTGACCGCCAATATCATATCGCACCACCCCATGTCGGCCACTCCACCACCGGAGCAGCGTCGTTCCGGCCATTTTGACCCGGCCTTTTCCCAGATCCACAACACCCATACCACCACGTACCTGGTTGCCGCAGGACGAGCTCACTGCTGGCCTCGAGCGCGCACGTCGCTACCGGCGAACGCCTCACCACGGATTACCCCGACGAGTCTCGTCCCTCGTAAAAACCCATCACCGCCTGGTCTCGACTCAAGGTGCCGCGTGCCTGGTCGCCATCTCCACGCACAGACGGCCGTCGAGGTCTGGCCATGGCAAGCTCCTCTGTAGGTTGACTCTCCGCCTCACCTCCGTGCACCGAGCGCCGGTGAGCGGCCAGCTCGACCGCTTCACCGTTTTCCCTCTTCCGCCCTCTGTTTCTCCTTTCGTTCCTCTTTCGGATCTTCCCGTCCCCTTCTCTCCCGTTATCGACCCCCTCTCTTTAACTCCTTCTTTTCCTTCCTCTTTATAAAATTAGTATTCAGTTTTTCTTCATCACCATTTATTTCCTACTGTTCTCTCTATTCCTTTGCTTTATTGCTTCCTTTTGTTTTTCTTTGATTAAGAGCAAACAACACATGTGTTGACTCTATTATGTTGTCTTCTTACCCAGAGAATAATTTGGTTACTTTGGTCCCTCTCCCTCTTTCTTTTTGATTTTTACTTTTCAATACATGTCATAATTAGGTTTTTGAAATCACAAAGTCATAGTCTTCTTCATTATTAATATTTATTTGCTTATAATTTTATAAGGATCAATGCTGATAGCATTCTTTACTTACAAAAGTATAATAATATATTTTTATATCTTATAATTAAATTAGATAGCGTTTCCATTACATACTTGCAATATAACTTATTAGTATGATATTTGACATTATTTATTAGTATGTAAATAAATTCATGACAAAAATATTGTATTAGATTTAGTCTATATTTATTTTCAAATCTAGTTTTAAAGTCCTACATATATTATTTTGTGGTACTTTAAAAATAACCTTTGGTCTAAAATACTATCGTAATATTTTCTAAAAATATAGTTTGACCTAGGATAGATTTTTATATTTTCAAAGTATCTATCTAGAAATTATTTTGATTAATGAGATACAGTTTTGAACTATAATAAATATTTTTCAAAAAGTTATTTATTTATATATACAAAATTTCTTCGAGTTACAATTCTTGTCCCTGGCTAGTCATATTCACATCTTCTTGCAAATCTCGGACTTCCCTATATCATCCCTAACCAATTTGACTATTCCGGACTCAACGACACGATCCGTGCCATCATCTGAGATCATCTTGCGTAGTTTTAACTTCTGAGACTATTTCTATGTCAATATGATCATATCGCGCCAGTCATCTCCGAACAAACCGAGGCAAGTATCACTATGACCTATGTTTCCTTTATTTTATACTGCATGTATCTTCGTGTCATCTTCTCACTATTACTCCCTTATGGTTCATGATTCATGATTACTATTCTGCACGAGAGTTAGAATTGGTTGGATATACATACATGTTCATGCCTTACTCATTGTTTCCTATTGTTTACAGTTTATCGTATTGCTAATGTTTATCGTAGTGGACATGTATTATGAGTGAGTCGGGAGAGGGAATATAACAAGTAAGCATGCGGTCAACGAATTGAATACAGACTCCCTATACATTGATTGCATAATATCAGTCATGCACCACACGTATGACTGACGGATATCCCAAGCCGTCTACATGCTGAAAGTTGGTATTCTAAAACACACAGTACACGTGACTTAATTATTGTTACTCTATTGTCTATTGTTCTTCTTTCGTCAAGTCTACCTTCTTATTGTCATCATGTCTTAGTGGTATGTCAAGTCTAGCTTCATATTGTTATCATGTCTCAAAGGTAGTTTCTTATCATACAATGTCATGCCTATACTTATCTTCAGTTAAATTCCTTTTATCGTTCCTCTATGCTTGTATAATATATTTTGTAATGTAGTGTTATGGTGATCTTGCGCCAATCCTGACTGGATAACTATTTTTCAGTTGACAAATTCTTGATGACTCTTCTCGATGACTTGCTCTCTTGCTTTGGGTTCCTTCGGGTGGAGTTAGAGCTATCTTGAAGGCCAACCATAGATTCTAGATAGAATAGTCACATGTAGAGGGTTTGTATCTGTATGCAAATTTGAATGTATTATTGGAATTATAATTAAAATAATTATTATGAATGAGCAAAATAGAGATATTTGTTGTATTTGAGATTTATATTGAGCACAGACAGCATACTACCGTCGATGCTGCGGTGTAGGCTGGACTTGGCCACATACTCATATCTAGAAAAGCAGGAGCGGGTCGTGACATACCCCGTCCCTACATCGTGGCCCGTTCTCCGTCTGCGGGGTGCGCGAGAAAGGAACACTGTCGCCATCGATTCGGTCGGGACCGATAGGTCGGGATCGATCGAATCGGTCGAACGGGAATGGTTGAATTAAGATCCATTCCCGTTATGGAATGGCTTCTTCGGAACCAAGTCCCATATTCAGCGGGTAGCGCCTCAAGGATTGACTCTGCGACTGAGTCGGGAGAGACCTCCCGTTGCTCGATTTTTTATGCCGCTTGCATTGGTTTTGGCTTTGGTTTTTCTGAATGCGTTTTCGTGAATGTTTTCGATGGTTTTCATGGCTTGCATTTCGAACTCGCATTTTCTATCGAACTTCTTGAATAATAAGTGTTCTAATCGGTTGCTTGTACGATTTCAGGTAATTGTGTAGGCGACGTCTAGCGCGACCAATAAGTTCTCTCGTCTCAAGAAAACTCAAGGTGAGTGGCTGACCTTCTTCGTCTCGACCCTCTATTTCAAAATGAGAACTCGGGTATCGGTATCAAATTTGAATGATTCGCTTGGAAAATACAAGTCCTATGTTCTAGAAGAGAAAAGATGTGAGTTTAGAAAAGAGATAGAATTATTTCAAGTCTGCAAAACAACCAAGTAAATGAATCGATTATATAACAAGCCCCAAATCTACCCTAAAATATACCTTGTTAACTTAACACGGTCATGGACAACTTGTCGACAAGTGTGATGGTTTCTTCGAGCGGCAACCCGGGGCTACGGGACCGACTCGGCCTAGGAAGAAACAGGTTATAGCCGAGCTGGGTAATAGAAAAAAGGTAATACAGGGACTTGCATCGGAGCTCGCTACTTGCGTTGCAAGGGTCCCGTTTACCAGGCTATGTCCAGGATGGCTAGTTAATGCCAGTGACCTCCACATTATACACTTGATATAAATTGTTATCAACTAACAGGAAAGGTGATGGTAAGTTTTATATTGCACAACGCGCTCTGCCGAAGAAAATTCTGGTGTAACTTGCTTGGTTTACGTTTCGTCAAATGCTTCGCATAAAAATAACTAGGATGGCTAGAAAGATCACTAAAAGCAAGTTGTATAAATTTTATCTAAATTCTTGAACCAAATGAGAACCTGAAGATTAATTAGCCACTCGCCAGTACATGTTGATTGTACTGATCCTCGCTCTCTCTACAGGTACGATAAATCGGGAGGAGAGTGCCGCATGAAGGGAGGCAACGCTCATGTGTTTTGAACCTTCGTCCGTGCGGTCGAAGACTAGATCCAATCTCTCTTGAAGACTCCGCTGTTGAAGACCAGAAGATAGATGGAACAACTTCTCACCATCCCAGGTAGTTTTGTAATGCTGGTTGTATGATCAATGGATAAAATGTATGGAACGATATCGACGTTCGTTTTGTAATGGAGTCAGTTTGTAAAAAGCTCGTACGGCGCCTTTGTATCGAGTCTGTAAAATAATGTTTATTATCAATAAAGCTTAAGTTTTCTTCTTTATAATGTGTGTTCAATTTACTCTGCGCATTCTCTTATTGTTGTGTTTCGGATAACCTTATGACTATGCCTTGTACGATCGCAATTTAGGTTCGTACGGCATCACGCCCGGGGGACGACTATCGATTCTACGGAATCGGGGCGTGACATAATGGTATCAGAGCACGGCTTTACATCCTTTGGCCTTCTGTTTGAGTCTCAAACCTTTGACCTCGTGTCGATGAGATGAGTTGTTCCATACAGCGAGTTCGTAATATTTTCTGAGACTAATACGAGTTGCTTTCTAAATCCCAGAGGTCCAAGAAACCGTGGGCGGAAATGGAGATAGTGCTTCGAGCGACTCGAGCAGCTCAGGGGCATAACCCTTAAACGTCCCTATGGATCACATGGACCGGATGATGCGCATGTTGGAAGGGCAACAGCGGTAGGCCGAGGCAAATTAGCGTCCGAATGAACAACATTGACAGCACATTGAAGAGCAGCAGAGACAAGCTGCGGCACGACAGACTCAGTTCGAGGCCCGATTCGATGAGCACTTCAAGTTGCAGCAGAAGCAATATGATACTCTTCAGCAAATCGTCCAGACAATTGTGGCCAACAAAAATTTTGCGATAACTCACACTGCAGCCGAGCCTACGGTTCGACCGATTCAAATCAAGCCAGAGGTGCCCGAGAATTCACCTGCGACACCATGAAGCTCCAACTTTGAGGTGTCAAAATTCATAAAAAATTGTCGTACTTCCTTCTGCGGTACTGAAGACCCTTCTTTGGCGATCGATTGGTTGGAGGAGTTGGAAGACCGGTTCTAGCTTCTGGGCATCAATGAGTCCAAGAAAGTCACATGCGCTCAACTTCTACTCCGATTGAACGTGCACGACTGGTGGGCCGTGCAAAAGCGAGCGATCAGACGTGACGAGAAGACATCAGCAATCACCTAGGCCACCTTTTGAAAGGCGTTCGAGATCGAGTACCGCCCTGCAGCCGTTCGATAAGACAAAGAAAATGAATTTATACAGTTGAGACAAGGAAAAAAGACGGTGAGGCAGTATACAACAGAATTCAACAAGTTAGCCAAAATTGAAGGAGCATTCTTGCCAACAATAGAGATTCATGCTCGACGGCTCGAAGTAGGAATGCGGCCCTCTATCTCTGCTCATGTGTCAGTTTCTGAATACAAGACAATGGGTGAGTCCTTGAATCACGCCCTCCACCTTGAACGCCAATATCCCCAGATGTTGTCGGCGCTGTGCATACCTACAATCATAAATGCCCTAGCCATACGGGAGGAAACAATGTGGCCAAACGTCCAAACAATAGGCAACAAGGCAGATATCAAGGGCGTAATCTATGGCCTTACTGCATTCGATGTCACCATGTCGGTTACACTATGAACGATTGCCAGATACCAGAGGGTGGATGCTGGAACTGTGGTAAAATGGGCCACGTTCGTGCTAATTGTCCGACCAGAAGGCCGAACCCAATGGTGCCCCAACAGCAACAATATCGTCCAGGGAACCAGTGTCCAACGACTCGAACCCATCAACCCATACCACAAATAGCCAAGACCGTCGTCCCAATGCCCAGGGCCGCGTCTACGCCAAGACTCGAGATGAAGTGCTTGCATGAGATACAGTAGTATCAGGTATACTAAATTTTAATAATGTGCTGCTCGTGTGTTATTTGATTCAAGTGCTTCACATAGTTTTATATCGGCGAACTTTGCCATCGAGCACAAATTTCTTATAATATCATTAGATCTCGATCTTAGCATAAGTACCCATTTATGCGCATCACTACTCACGAATTTAGACTGCGACGATGGGATCATCTGAAGTGCCCCGTCCCTAAATCGTGCCCCGTACTCCGTCCACGGGCTGCGCGTGAAAGGAACACAGTCGCTATTGATTCAGTCGGGATCGATAGGTCGGGATCGATCGAGTCGATCGAACGGGAACGGTTGAATTAAGATCCATTCCCCGTTATGGAATGGCTTCTTCGGAACCAAGTCCCATATTCAGCGGGTTGTGCCTCAAGGATTGACTCTGCGACTGAGTCGGGAGAGACCTCCCGTTGCTCTGCTTTTTACGCCGCTTGTGTTGGTTTTGGCTTTATTTTCTGAATGCATTTTCGTGAATGTTTTTGGTGGTTTTCATGGCTTGCATTTTGAACTCGCACTTCCCTTCGAACTTCTTGAATATTGCAGTGTTCTAATCGGTTGCTTGTGCAATTTTAGGTAATCGTGTAGGCGACGTCTAGTGCGACCAACAAGTTCTCTCGCCTGAAGTAAACTCAAGGTGAGTGGCTGACCCTTCTCTTCTTGACCCCTTCTTAGGTAAATTGGGTGTTGTTGCGAATGAAAGATGAATGCAAAGGCACGGGCACGGTAAAATGATCAAGTTTTCAAAGTCAACATAGTCAATACCTTAACAACTAAATAATGTCTTAACTCGATCATTGGACAACTTGTCGACAAGGAGAATGTTTTCTCGAGCGACAACCCAGGGCCACGGGACCGACTCGGCCTATGGGGAAACTCGGTATAGCTGTGTTGGATGATAGCATGGGTTAGGCGGGGACTTTCAGCGGGACTCGCTACTTGCATTGAAAGGGCCCCGACTAACAAAGCTATAAGTCCAGGATGGCTTGTGGTGTCAGTGACCAATCACACGTAATATTGCACTTGGTATAAAAAATGATAACAATTGACAGAAAAGAATATGGTAAGTCTCATAAGGCGCGGCGCGGTCCGCCGTGGGTAAGTCTCAATGTATTTCATATTATGCTTGTCATATGCTTGTTTGAAATTCATTAGGATGGTTAGAAACATTCACAAGCTAAGTCATATAAACTCTTCAACCAAATGAGAGCGAGGAACTTAAGTAGCCACGCACCAGTATAAAGTGTAATGTACTGATCCTCGCTCTCCACGCAGGTACCCCGAACCAAGAAGGGCGTGCCACCTAAAGCTCAAAGCAACGTGAACCCTTTTGAAGCCTCGTCCGCATGTGAAGGCTTGTGTTCTGAAATCCTTTTGAAGACTCCACACTCAGTACAAAGAAGAATAGATGGCGACTCGGCTTCCCTCGATCGCAGGTGGAAAGTGTAACTATTTTTCTTATAAAAAGGGATGTAATGTATGGAACGACTATCTCATCAGCGTTCGTTTTGCAAGTCGAGTCATGTTGTAGCCCGCGCGGCAATGATTGTAATGGAGTCAATGTAAATGAAGTTTTATTATCAATGAAAAAGTCTACTTCTATTTCAAATGTGTCGATCAATTTCTCTGCGTACTCTAACTTGATGTTGTGTTTCGGATGACCTTATGACTACGCCTTGTGCGATCGCAAGTTAGGTTCATACGGCATCACGCCCGGGGGACGACTATCGATTCTACGGAATCGGGGCATGGCATAATGGTATCAGAGCACGGCTTTACATCCTTTGGCCTCGCGTCTAGAGTTCCAAACCTTTGACCTCGCGTCGATGAGATAAGTTGTTCCATACAATAAGTCGATAATAATTTGTGACTAATGTGTTTGCCTTCGTATCGCAGAAGTACCGAAACCCACGGCCGGGCAAGAGCAGAGCGCTTCCAGCGGCTCTAGTAGTTCGCGGGCCGGACCTTCTAACGATACCATCGAAAGGATGCTGCGCATGATGGAGGCGCAGCGGAACCAGTCCGAGAACCAACATCAACAGACAGAGGAACGATAGGCCCAGTTCGAAGCTCGCTTCGACGCATATGCTAAACTTCAACAAAAGCAGCTGGATACCCTGCAGCAGATCGTCCAGATAATTATGGCCAACAAAAATTTTGCGACGGCGCCTGCTGTCACTACGCCTACTGTCACCGTGCCGGCGGTCCAACCCATTAAAGTCGACAAGGAGGAGCCCGAGCGTCAACCAGCGATACCGAAAAAGTACAACTTTGAAGTGTCAGAATTCAAGAAGGCGTGCTGCACTTCCTTCAGCGGCACCGAGGGTCCTTCCATGGCAATCGATTGGTTGAAAGAGCTGGAAGATCACTTCAAGCTCCTCGGCATTGAAGAATTAAAGCAAGTCGCCTGCGCACAACTTCAGCTACGGTTGAACGCACACGACTGGTGGGCCGTGCACAAGCGAGCGATCCGACGCGACAACAACTCAGCGCCGATCTCTTGGGCCACGTTCTGTAAAGCCTTTGAAGTCTAGTACCTTCCGTCAGCTGTTTGTCAAGCGAAGGAGAATGAATTCATACAGTTGAGACAGGGGAACCGGACAGTAGAATAGTACGCTGCAGAATTCAACAAGTTGTCCAAATTTGCTAGTACATTTCTGTCTACAGAGGAGTGCCGTGTGCGACAGTTCGAAGTGGGTCTGCGACGCTCTATCGGTACGCATATCGGGGTCTCGGAGTAGAAGACCACGGGCGAGGCTCTGAATCACGCTCTTTGCTTTGAGAGCCTGCATCCTTCCGCTGCTGACGACGTTGTGCGCCACTCCTATCACAAACATCCTAGCTATACGGGAGGCAACAATTACGCGTCAAAGCGTCCAAACAACGGTGGCTATAGAGGACAGAACCCATCTCCTCCCTGTACCAAGTACAACCACCACGGGCACACTGAAAGGGACTGTACGGTCTTAGATGGGGGATATTTCTTTTACGAAAAAAGGGGCACCAATTTGCGGATTGCATGGCTCGAAGACCAAATCCCAACATACTACCACAATAATACCGTCGAGAGAATCGAAGACAGGCGCCCCGACCTCCTCAGCCCACTCAACCCAACAACCAAGCCCGACGCCCTAATGCACAGGGGCGTGTCTTTGCTCTGACTCGAGACGAGGCGTTCACTTTTGACACTTTCGTGATAGGTATATTGAGTTTCAATAATGTACCTGCTTGTGTGTTATTTGATTCAGGCGTTTTGTATACTTTCATATCGGCGGACTTTGCCACAGAGCACAAATTTCCTGTAATGTCGTTAGACCTTGATCTTAGCGTAAGTATACCTTCGGACATGCCACTACTCACAAACTTAGCATACGGGGAAGGAACCATATGTATTGGGGGTCAAAAGATCGGTCTTGATGCGATAGTTCTAGATATAAAGGACTTCGACATCATACTGGGCATGGATTGGCTCGGTCCTTGCAATGCCACCATTGACTGCGCAGGAAAGAGGGTCACCTTTCGCATACCTAGAGTGCTCGAATTCTACTATTCGTGTGGTAAAGCATCGCCGACCTGCATGGTGATCTTTGCAATTTCTGCTCGGAAGCTGCTTCATTCCGGATACGAAGGCTACTTGGCGTCCGTTCGTGACATACGATAGGATGGTGCAAACGCGAGTCAGACCGATGTTGTGGCAGAATCCCCAGACGTATTCCCGGGCGAGCTACCCGGTATGCCGCCCGATCGAAAAATAGAGTTCACCATCGACACATTCTCTGACACCCGGCCGATCTCGAAAGCTCCATACAGAATGGCCCCTGCAGAATTGAAGGAACTGAAGGCACAACTACAGTA
This sequence comes from Iris pallida, assembly GCA_029216955.1. Lineage (NCBI taxonomy): Eukaryota > Viridiplantae > Streptophyta > Magnoliopsida > Asparagales > Iridaceae > Iris > Iris pallida. The sequence goes on along the minus strand of JANAVB010036418.1, from coordinate 7,786,990 downwards.
ATTACTTGATAAAGGGTTCATCCATCCGAGTGTCTCACCGTAGGGTGCGCCCGTGCTATCTATGAAGAAGAAGGATGGATCGATGCGGCTCTGCATCGACTATCGAGAATTGAATAAAGCTACCGTCCGGAACAAATATCCCCTGCCCCGCATCGACGACTTGTTTGACCAGCTCCAAGGTGCAACGGTGTTTTCGAAGATTGATCTACGATCGGGTTATCACGAACTCAAGGTCAAGCCAGATGACGTGCCGGAGTCTGCCTTCCGCACTCGCTACGACCACTATGAGTTCTTGGTAATGCCGTTCGGTCTGACAAACGCCCCTGTCGTCTACATAATCCTCAAGTTTTATTCAATTATCAATCATAAGTCCTACAAATCCTCGAGTTCACCTTCGTATCAAGCCAACAAGTCAAGACAATCAGAATTGCCGTATCCTGATTTTTCCAGTTCGATCATTCTCGCGACATGAATCACCATGTCAATGCTCACGTGGAACGATCGCCCTAAATTCGACGCAATGCATGTGCGAGGCTAGAGTTGCGCTCGCACAAGACAAGATTGTTGACGTTGTGGTTATCCGTATAACCATCAAGACACGATCACTTTCATCCTATATTCGTCTCAATCAAAATTCTAAGTATTGTATCCATCAGAACGATAACACTTGTACGATCGTCATTCACTATGTCAGAGTACCCTCGAGTTATCGCATATCGATCTTTGATACACCTCAATACCATCGATGATATGCGTAACCTGACAATCTTCCTTTGTAACGAATTTTGAGTCGTACGAATGATGCTATCGTCTGGCTGGATAATCTCCTCGACGTTCAATTTTAATTTCGATCATTATCCCTCGAATCATTCACAACATCAATTTCCTTAAACCCGAATTAATGTATCGTTCATCCGTCCATCTTAAGTCATCGACCAACGTAATTCTTCAATTTGCATCATTCCTTACTAACTCAAACCATCAAGCAACATCGATTTCAATCCTCAGAGTCATTTTCAAATGTTCGAATCAAACTTTTTGTGCATGCTATCATCGTGCTAACTTTTTCTATATGATTCACCTATCGATTTCCTTTATTAAGTCATCCGTTCGCTACACCCTAACTTTCCCTCGATTTGATTTCACCTATTTAATCGTTTTCGCATTTCATACTCGCACAATCCTCAATCTTTTGCTCGAATGATTTCCAAAACGGACCATACACCACTCAGGATTCGATTCATCCAATCTAGTCCAAATCACGTTCGTGTTATTCGCTAAGACATGTTTCAGATTCGTCTGACAAATCTCTAGCGTAATTGCTCACGTCGTATCGACGCACTAAATCGTTCGCACTATTTCTCAAAATCTAAACCAATCTTTCGTGTACGTCTAAGCGTTAGTCCGATAGCGTTCCTATCATTATACACTCCAAGTGTATCTCCGTTCTCGACCAAGCGATACTTAATATGGTTTGCGACTCGTTTGCACCAAAAGGTCGAGGTGCGCGATACGCGGCTCAACTTAGCCAAAGGCCGTGCGCATAACCATCCCGTACGGACTATACTTTGAATTTTGTACGCTCATTCGCCAACGTCGACGTAGGACTATTTAGGCACGCACGTGACTTGCTAACTTTAGCACGTATTTTCTATCAACTCAAGGTCGGCACCGTTCGGCCCAAAGGCCAACACCTATCGATGCGTTCGATTGAACACATGTACGAGCTTTTAAAAATATTAGACTTATTGTATGGACATCTCGGGGACAATTAAGAGAGAGCGCACCAACGATATCAACTTACAGAAGCAACACTTAAAGTTTGCGGAAACATCGGAGTTAAAGAATTTAATCGATAGTCCAAGAACGTAAAGCCGTCGCTCTGATACCATTATGTCATGCCCCGCTCCCGTAGGAGCGATCGTCCTCGCTAAGGCGTGATGCCGTACGAGCCTAGATTGCGCTCGTGCATGGCTAGTTCCATAACGGTCGATTACAGCGGCTGCGACGGGGTCGTCGCACAGAAGTCCCAACCAGAGACATTGAATAATAGCAGCAAAAATTTAGAATGAAACACAAGATATTCGAACGATACATTTTATTGATATTGGAACAAAGATTACAAAGGGCGCAAGGCCAAGATTACAATCACTCAAGCTCACGCTTCTCACATTACAAGTCGCTCAGCTCTCTCTCATATCTTAATACAAGTTTTGAACGACGGATGCTTCAGAGAGGCGATGTCCATACATTATGTCCCATAAAGTCTTGACTCTACGCTGCCGTATGCTTCGAATCGCCAAGGAACTCCATGCCTTGACGCATCCAAGCGAGCTCCGTACCACGAGCTTCTACCTACGCCTGCACATGAAAACTATGTGGGTGTCAGTACTCAACTGTACTGGTGGAGTGAGCTCCTCTCCCACCCATACAAAACCAACACGTTAATTTACTTTTGTGCAACGTATCCCTTTTACGATTGTCTTTCTATTCTTGCCTTAGGATCGATTTTAGGACCGACGCCTTGGTCTATTTGTGTCTCTAGACCATCACCGTGCTATCGTACCGATATCTTCCCTATCCATGCCTCTAGACCTTTCTCGTGCTTGCATTGACAATGCACCGACTCATACTTGTCTTTCGTGCCATACTCTGGGACGTAACGACTTGGTCGTGCAATGAACTCGATTTGTGCTTTAGTATCACTGAGGCAGTGCCTCCTTGTTTAGTCTTGCCTATACTCGTGTTGTGACAATGCGGCCGTGCCTCACATCTCGAGGTCGTGCCCTGTAACTCAACATAACTTAACCAAACTTGCGCTACGGCCCTTCTTCGACTTAACTCGCAGCGACTAACTAAACTTGTGGAACCGGTATTGAGAACTCATGCACGACGCCATATCTCGTGCCGAAGCACATGTCTTTACGCAAAGCCGAATCTTAGGCTTTATAATACCTTATGTGCATACCGTGCATGCATTCCATAACTCAACACATACCGTGCTTACACTTTCTTTATTATGACCGACACCGTGCATGCAGATTCGTCGCTTAGCACGTCAATTATCTATATGAAAGGCCACTAGCACGACAAGCCATCGTGGACATAGCTCGGGTAGGCGGTGGGTCCTTCGATGCAAGGTAGCTAGCCCCATGGAAAGCCCCCAACAACCCACGTAATACGTGCGCTGCTATAACGTCTACCTCCTAGAACGACTGGGCCCGGTGCCCCAACGTATAACCAGTCTAGGCAGAAATCCTTGTCGATAAGTTATCCAATGAACACGCACCTACGAGACATCTAGACTCACGTAAATACATGGCCTAATTTGTTGGTACGACTGGAACTATACTTAGCAACTCGTGCTCTGAACCACACTTGGCATAACGTGCCTCAGGACCGTAAGACTCCCAACCGAGGGACCGCCTTATACTTCTTAACGTGGATAGGAAAGCGAGACTCCCAACCGAGGGACCGCCTTGAACTTCTTAACGTGGATAGGAACGCGAGACTCCCAACCGAGGGACCGCCTCGTACTTCTTAACGTAGATAGGAACGCGAGACTCCCAACTGAGGGACCGTCTCGTACATCTTAACGTGGATAGGAACACGAGACTCCCAACCGAGGGACCGTCTCATACATCTTAACATGGATAGGAATGTCTCATACTCCAATATATTCCGTGCGACACTATCGTCCAAGTCATACTCTATGTGACGAGCCTTAAGACCGTAGGAATGAATGGCTATATGCAGCCGTAGAACCGTGGGACCGTGCATACGCTCAACTTGAACAACCAATTTCTTTGGGTGCCTAGACTTAATCCATAAGCCGTGCGATACAACTTAGCTCGTAGGACGATCAAGGCTACGCCAAGCCTTGCATTCGAGGAAACGTGCATGCTTTATCGAGCATCTACGCGGGCGACGCCTATGACTTAGGCTAACTCATAGTTTGTGACGAATATCAACTTTTCCTTCTCCCAAGCCACGTGACGAAGGACCGAGTGTCATTTTCAAAGCACGCCGTGCACCAACTCTAATCCGACTGTGGGACATTTTCCATGTTCTAATGAAGGCTAAGATGAGGTAAGTTCCCTTAGCTATGTGGATTCGTCTCTTTTATTATCAAGCCGATTGTGCAAGTTGAAAACATACAAATTATTAAATGAAGGCTAAGATGAGGTAAGTTCACCGAAACTACCCCACCTGAGCGATGTCTTCGAGTCGCCGTTTCAAGGCCAAGTTCGAACGCCGTCGGCGTTTCGATTCCTCCGATTGACTGAGCGGGATGGGGCACTACATCATACACCACTCAGAAAAAGTTTTGTCCTCGAAACTTACTGAGCACACTTATTGGCTTATAACTTGATTTGACATCCTACGTTTCTCGTACACACTACACCTACGCGTTCCCTCAATTCGAGCCACGCTCGTGCTATCGCTAACTTAGTCGTAAAGGACACCAACCGATCAACCAATATTCAAACTCGTCTCAATTCAATGTTCGTATTACCATCAACATTTCCTCGAAACTCACGATCTCAAAATCTTCGACATTTTTCCGTTCCTCAAGTCTCACTTGATTCAACGTATCACTTAGTTGGATCGTGCACATATTTCAGGCATCCCCAAAATACATGCATTTCAGCCAAGCCTCGTGATAGAGAATCCGCCATCACCACTCGAGTCGGATCGTGCACATATTCGGGCGTCCCTGATATACATACATATCAACCGAGACTCACGAGTGGTGCCTCCACAATTCCTATCATTTTATTTCGCACCGAAACGTCTGCCTAACCGCTAGGCTACGTCTATCCGTCAGTATTGGAATCATAGTTCCCAAACAACGATATCAACACTGACCCTCTCCTAAGGTCAAACCAAGTTGATAATACAGGATTTTCTACCCAATCTCGCATCACTACGATTTCTAAACATCGAGCATCGATTACCTACACACATCCCAACATTCGTCGCACGGGGTCCGAGTCGTTCAGTAAACCTCCAACGATAACTCACGTTTCAACCAATTTCCTCGATAAGAACTTCGAATACGTTCGACATTAGTTCGCCTATCATTCATTCTCAAATCAAGCACGCTATGACACAATTCATCTCTAAACCATAATTCACATTTCACGTTTCCGAAATCATTTATTCCAATTCACGTAATCGATCACAAGGTCGTCTGACTTAATAATATGCCACGCTCCAATCTCACGCGAGTCTGATTATCCACAGTGGGCATGAAATCACTATACAATGCTCCTGCGGAATAATCATTCTCATCGGGGTGTAACTCTTGTTTTGGGTCTAGACTAAATCATTCTCGATGCGCGGATTGGACCTACACAATCCTCAAGTTTTATTCAATTATCAATCATAAGTCATACAAATCCTCGAGTTCACCTTCGCATCAAGCCAACAAGTCGAGACAATCAGAATTGTCGTATCCTAATTTTTCCAGTTCGATCATTCTCGCGACATGAATCACCATGTCAATGCTCACGTGGAACGATCGTCCCAAATCCGACGCAACGCATGTGCGAGGCTAGAGTTGCGCTCACGCAAGACAAGATTGTCGACGTTGCGGTTATCCACGTAACTATCAAAACACGATCACTTTCATCCAACATTCGTCTCAATCAAAATCCTAAGTATTACATCAATCAGAACGATAACACTTGTACGATCGTCATTTACCGTGTCAGAGTACCCCCGAGTTATCGTATATCGATCTTTGATACGCCTCAATACCATCGATGATATGCGTAACCTGACGATCTTCCTTTGCAACGAATTTTGAGTTATGCGAATGATGCTATCGTCCAACTGGATAATCTTCTCGACATTCAATTTTAAGTTCAATCATTATCCCTCGAATCATTCACAACATCAATTTCCTCAAACCCGAATTCATGTATCGTTCATCCATCCATCTTAAGTCATCGAACAACGTAATTCTTCAATTCGCATCGTTCCTTGCTAACTCAAACCATCAAGCAACATCGATTTCAATCCTCAAAGTCATTTTCAAACGTTCGAATCAAACTTTTTATGCACGCTATATTCCCATCGTGCTAACTTTTTCTATACGATTCACCTATCGATTTCCTTTATCAAGTCATCCGTTCGCTACACCCTAACTTTCCCTCGATTTGATTTTACCTACTTAATCGTTTTCGCGTTTCATACTCGCACAAGCCTCAATCTTTTGCTCGAATGATTTCTAAAATGGACCATACACCACTCATGATTCGAGTCATCCAATTTAGTCTAAATCACGTTCGCGTTATTCGCTAAGACATGTTTCAGATTCGTCCGACGAATCTCTAGCGTAATTACTCACGTCGTATCGACGCACTAAATCGTTCGTACTATTTCTGAAATTCTAAACCAATCTTCCGTGTACGCCTAAGCGTTAGTCCGATAGCGTTCCTATCGATATACACTCCAAGTGTATCTCCGTTTCGGACCAAGCGATACTTAATATGGTTTGCGACTCGTTTGCACCAAAAGGTCGAGGTGCGCGATACACGGCATAAGTAGCCAAAGGCCGTGCGCATAACTATCCCGTACGGACTATACTTCGAATTTTGTACGCTCATTCGCCAACGTCGACGTAGGACTATTTAGGCACGCACGCGACTTGCTAACTTTAGCACGTGTTTTCTATCAACTCAAGGTCGGCACCGTTCAGCCCAAAGGCCAACACCTATCGATGCGTTCGATTGAACACATGTACGAGCTTTTGAAAATATTAGACTTATTGTATGGACATTCCTGGGACAATTGAGAGAGAGCGCACCAACGATATCAACTTGCGGAAGCAACACTCAGAGTTCGTAGAAACATCGGAGTTAAAGAATTCAATCGATAGTCCAAGGACTTAATGCCGTCGCTCTGATACCATTATGTCATACCCCGATCCCGTAGGAGCGATCGTCCTCGCTAAGGCGTGATGCCGCACGAGCCTAGATTGCGCTCGTGCAAGGCTAGTTCCATAACGGCCGATTACAGCGGCTGCGACGGGGTCGTCGTATGGAAGTCCCAAGCAGAGACATTGAATAATAGAAGCAGAAATTTAGAACGAAACACAAGTCATTCAAACGATACATTTTATTGATATTGGAACAAAGATTACAAAGGGCGCAAGGCCAAGATTACAATCACTCAAGCTCACTCTTCTCACATTACAAGTCGTCCAGCTCTCTCTCATCTCTCAATACAAGTCTTGAACGGCGAATGCTTCGGAGAGGTGATGTCCATACATTATGTCCCGTATAAGTCTTGACTCCACGCGACCGTACGCTTCAAATTGCCAAGGAACTCCATGCCTCCACGTATCCAAGCGAGCTCCGCACCACGAGCTTCTACCTGCACCTGCACATGAAAACTATGTGGGTGTCAGTACTCAACTGTACTCGTAGAGTAAACTCCTCGCCCACCCATACAAAACCAACACGTTAATTTACTTTTGTGCAATGTATTCCTTTACGATTGTCTTTCTATTCTTGCCTTAGGATCGATTTTAGAACCGACGCCTTGGTCTATTTGTGTCTCTAGACCATCACCGTGCTATCGTACCGATATCTTCCCTATCCTTGCCTCTAGACCTTTCTCGTGCTTACATTGACAATGCACCGACTCATACTTGTCTTTCGTGCCATACTCTGGGACGTAACGACTTGGTCGTGTGGTGAACTCGATTCGTGCTTTAGTATCACTGAGGCAGTTCCTCCTCGTTTAGTCTTGCCTATACTCGTGTTGTGACAACGTGACCGTGCCTCACATCTCGAGGTCATGCCCTGCAACTCAACATAACTTAACCAAACTTGCCCTACGGCCCTTCTTCGACTTAACTCACAGCGACTAACCAAACTTATAGAACCGATGTTGAGAACTCATGCACGACGCCATATCTCGTGCCGAAGCACATGTCTTTACGCATAGCCGAATCTTAGGCTTTATAATACCTTATGTGCATACTGTGCACGCATTCCATAACTCAACACATACCGTGCTTACACTTCCTTTATTACGACCGACACCGTGCATGCAGATTCGCCGCTTAGCACGCCAATTATCTATATAAAAGGCCACTGGCACGACAAGCCATCATAGACATAGCTCGGGTAGGCGGCGGGTCCTTCGATGCAAGGTAGCTAGACCAATAGAAAGTCCCCAAATACCCACGCAATACGTGCGCTGCTATAACGTCTACCTCCTAGGACGACTGGGCCCGGTGCCCCGGGGTATAACCAGTCTAGGCAGAAATTCTTGTCGACAAGTTGTCCAATGACCACACACCTACGAGACATCTAGACTCACGTAAATGCATGGCCTAATTTGTTGGTACGACTGGAACTATACTTAGCAACTCGTGCTCTGAACCACACTTGGCATAACGTGCCTCAGGACCGTGAGACTCCCAACCGAGGGACCGCCTCATACTTCTTAACGTGGATAGGAACGCGAGACTCCTAACCGAGGGACCGCCTTATACTTCTTAACGTGGATAGGAACGTGAGACTTCCAATCGAGGGACCGCCTCGAACTTCTTAATATGGATAGGAACGCGAGACTCCCAACCAAGGGACCGCCTCGTACTTCTTAACGTGGATAGGAACACGAGACTCCCAACTGAGGGACCGCCTCGTACATCTTAACGTGGATAGGAACGCGAGACTCCCAACCGAGGGACCGCCTCGTACATCTTAACGTAGATAGGAATACGAGACTCCCAACCGAGGGACCGTCTTGTACATCTTAATATGGATAGGAACGTCTCATACTCTAATGTATTCCGTACGACACTATCGTCCAAGTCACACTCTATGTGACGAGCCTTAAGACCGTAGGAATGAATAGCTATATGCAGCCGTAGAACCGTGGAACCGTGCATACGCTTGTCACGACCCGCACCCTAGAGTAAGGGCACGAGAAGTGGGTATGTCCAGCCTACGCCGCAGTGTCGGCGGTAGAACGCTGTCCTAGGTCACAACATCTAACAAAATAATGCTAAGCAATTTATACTCCCCGAATGGAGGTGACATAGCAGAATGTAAACTCAATCACAACTAAGGAAGATGAAGCACGAGATGATATAGAACTCAAAGAAAATACAAATGATCAGAAGAGTCTAAGTGTCTAAGATAACATCTCAGCAAATATTCTTTCAACTTAAACAACCAATTTCTTTGGGTGCCTAGACTTAATCCATAAGCCGTGCGATACAACTTAGCTCGTGGGACGATCAAGGCTACGCCGAGCCATGCATTCGAGGAAACGTGCATGCTTTATCGAGCATCTATGCGGGCGACGCCTATAACTTAGGCTAACTCATAGTTTGTGGCGAATACCAACTTTTCCTTCTCCCAAGCTACGTGACGAAGGATCGAGTGTCATTTTCAAAGCACGCCGTGTACCAACTCTAATCCGACCGTAGGACATTTTTCATGTTCTAATCTCGATTCGACACGTCGGGATTATTTCCTTAGCTATGCGGATTCTTCTTTTTTATTATCAAGCCTATTGTGCAAGTTGAAAAAATACGAATTATTAAGTGAAGGCTAAGATGAGGTAAGTTCACCGAAACTACCCCACCTGAGCGATGACTTCGAGTCGCCGTTTTAAGGTCAAGTCCGAACGCCGTCGGCGTTTCGATTCCTCCGATTGACTGAGCGGGATGGGGCACTACACAGCGTCTCATTCCTTGGGCACATCATCTCCTCTGCGGGTATCGCAGTCGATCCGAAGAAAGTCGAGGAAGTTGCTGATTGGAAACAGCCTCCATCAGTTAGCAAAATTCGAAGCTTCCTAGGCTTGGCGGGATACTACCGACGCTTCGTGAAGGAATTCGCGAAGATTGCATCGCCGTTGACTCGCCTCACACAGAAAGGAGTCGCATTCAAGTGGTCAGACGACTGTGAAGCTTCCTTCCAGGAGCTCAAACAACGGCTCGTTTTGGCCCCGATACTTGCTCTTCCTGAAGGGACGAAAGGATTTCAAATCTTCAGCGATGCTTCTGTCCAGGGCTTGGGGTGTGTGCTCATGCAGCAGGATAAGGTGATATCTTTTGCTTCCCGGCAGTTGAAACCGCACGAGAAGAACTACCCCGCACACGACCTAGAATTAGCGGTGATAGTGTTTGCATTGAAGCTGTGGCGTCACTATCTCTATGGCATGGCGTATAGGATTGATACGGACCACAAAAGCCTCAAGTATCTCTTCACCCAGAAAGAACTGAATTTGCGGCAGAGGCAATGGCTCAAACTAATCAAAGACTATGACTTATCAATCGACTACACGTTGGGCAAAGGAAATGTTGTGGCGGATGCGCTGAGCCGGAAGTACTTAGCTTCGTTACGCGTCAACGATCGACTGCTGCGTGACTTGGAAGGAATGGGCATCGAACTCCGAGTTCGTTTCAGAGACGTGAAACTGTCGCAACTGCAGGTGGAATCGAGCCTACTGGAGAGGATCAAGTCTGCTCAGAAGGGCGACCCATACCTGGAGAAGATGCGAAAGCTGATATCGACAGGGTAAGCGTCCGACTTTGTAGAGGACGAGTCAGGCGTGTTGCGCGTGAAGGGACAGCTTTGCGTACCGGACGACGCAGAACTTAGAAAGGAGATAATGTCGGAGGCACATTATGTAAAATATTCTTTGCATCCTAGTAGCACCAAGATGTATAAGGACCTCCGCGTTGTCTTTTGGTGGCACGGTATGAAGAGGGACATAGCGTTCTTTGTGAAAAGTGCATGGCCTGTCAGCAAGTCAAAGTCGAGCACCATCGATCGGGCAGGAAGATGCAGAACCTTGCCATTCTAGAGTAGAAATGGGATCATGTTACTATGGACTTCGTTGTTGGCTTGCCGAGGACGCCGCGGGGAAACGACGCCGTCTGGGTCATCGTCGATCGACTAACCAAGTCAGCGCACTTCATCGCCATCAAAGTTACTTGGAGCGTCGACCGTCTTGCTCAGATATACCTTGACGAAATAGTTCGGTTGCACGGGGTCCCAGTATCTATTGTCTCGGATCGGGATGGACGGTTCGTAGCGCGCTTCTGGAGTAGTCTTCATTCAGCGTTAGGGACCAAATTAAAGTTTAGCTCAGCTTATCATCCTCAGACTGACGGCCAAACAGAGCAAGTGAACCAAATTCTCGAAGACATGTTACGGCTCTGTGCGATCGACTTGAAGTCAAGTTGGGACGTTCATCTACCGCTGGCCGAGTTTGCATACAACAACAGCTATCAGTCCAGCATCCAAATGGCACCGTATGAAGCCTTGTACAGCCAGAAGTACAGATCGCCCTTTTGCTGGGATGAAGTCGGGGAACGGCAGATACTTGGTCCGGAGCTGGTAGAGCAGACGGTGCAGAAGATCAAGTTGATACAGGAGAGATTAAAGATAGCACAAAGCCGGCAGAAGAGCTATGCCGACATGTACCGACGCCCCCTCGAGTTCTCGGAAGGCGACCATGTATTCCTGAAAGTAGCGCCCATGCGTGGAGTTTCCAGGTTCGGTATGAAGGGGAAATTGAGCCCAATTTGTTGGTCCGTTCGAGATATTAAAGCGAGTCGCCCCGGTAGCTTACCAAATTGCCTTGCCGCCTGTATTGTCAAAGGTATACGATGTCTTCTATGCCTCGCAATTGCGGAAGTACGTGTACGATTCGAGCCATGTGGTAGATTTGGGTAAGTTGGACCTGAAGGTAGACTTGACATATATCGAATAGCCGGTGCAAATCTTGGAGCACAAGGATAAACTTCTCTACAACCATGTTATTCCTCTCGTCTGCGTCCTCTGGAGAAACCATTCGGTCGAGGAGTCGACGTGGGAGCGTGAGTCAGAAATGAAGGAATAGTTCCTTTCATTGTTCTCGTAGAGGTAGGTTCTATTCTTAAGTTTTGAGGACGAAACTTTTTCTTAGTTGGTTATGGTATAGTATCCCATCCCTACATCGTGCCCCGTACTCCGTCCACAGGGTGCGCGAGAAAGAAACACTATTACTATCGATTCGGTCAGGACCAATAGGTCGGGATCGATCGAGTCAATCGAACATGAACGGTTGAATTAAGATCCATTCCCGTTATGGAATGGCTTCTTCGGAACCAAGTCCCATATTCAGCGGGTTGTGCCTCAAGGATTGACTCTGCGACTGAGTCGGGAGAGACCTCCCGTTGCTCTGCTTTTCACGCCACTTGCGTTGGTTTTGGCTTTATTTTCTGAATGTATTTTCGTAAATGTTTTCGATGGTTTTCATGGCTTGCATTTTGAACTCGCACTTCCCTTCGAACTTCTTGAATAATTCAGTGTTCTAATCGGTTGCTTGTGCGATTTCAGGTAATCGCGTAGGCGACGTCTAGCGCGACCAACAAGTTCTCTCGCCTGAAGTAAACTCAAGGTGAGTGGCTGACCCTTCTCTTCTCGACCCCTTCTTAGGTAAATTGACAGTGTTGTTGCGAATGAAAGAATGAATGCAAAGGCATGGGTACGGTAAAATGATCATGTTTTCAAAGTGAACGTAGTCAATACCTTAACAACTAAATAATGTCTTAACTCGGTCATTAGACAACTTGTCGACAAGGAGAAAGTTTCTTTGAGCGACAACCCGGGGCCACGGGACCGACTCTGCCTAGGAGGAAACACAGTATAACTGTGCTGGATGATAGCACGGGTTAGGCAAGAACTTTCAGCGGGGCTCGCTACTTGCGTTGAAAGGGCCCCGACTAACAAAGCTATAAGTCGAGGATGGCTTGTGGTGTCAGTGACCAATCACACGTAATATTACACTTGGTATGAAAAAGGATAACAGTTGACAGGGAAGAACATGGTAAGTCTCGTAAGGCGCGACGTGGTCCGCCGTGGGTAAGTCTCAACGTATTTCATATTATGCTTGTCATATGCTTGTTTGAAATTCATTAAGATGGTTAAAAACATTCACAAGCTAAGTCATATACGAGCGTGGAACTTAAGTAGCCATGCACCAGTACAAAGTGTAATATACTGATCCTCGCTTTCCACGCAGGTACCCCGAACCACGAAGGGCGTGCCACCTAAAGCTCAAGGCGACGTGAACCCTTTTGATGCCTCGTCCGCGTGTGAAGGCTTGTGTTCTGAAAACCTTTTGAAGACTCTGCACTCAGTACAAAGAAGAATAGATGGCGACTCGGCTTCCCTCGATCGCAGGTGGAAAGTAGAACTATTTTGCTTGTAAAAAGGGATGTAATGTATGGAACGACTATCTCATCAGCGTTCATTTTGTAAGTCGAGTCATGTTGTAGCCCGCACGATAATGATTTTAATGGAGTCAATGTAAATAAAGTTTTATTATCAATGAGAAAGTCTACTTCTATTTCAAATGTGTCGATCAATTTCTTTGCGTACTCTAACTTGATGTTGTGTTTCGGATGAACTTATGACTATGCCTTGTGTGATCGCAACTTAGGTTCGTACGGCATCACGCCCGGGGGACGACTATCGATTCTACGGAATCGGGGCATAACATAATGGTATCAGAGCACAGCTTTACATCCTTTGGCCTCGCGTCTAGAGTTCCAAACCTTTGACCTCGTATCGATGAGATAAGTTGTTCCATACAATGAGTTTGTAATAATTTGTGACTGATGTGTTTGCCTTCGTATCGCAGAAGTGCCGGAGCCCACGGCCGGGCAAGAGCAGAGCGCTTCCAGCGGTTCTAGTAGTTCGCATCGTTCGTGGGCCGGACCTTCTAACGATACCATCGAAAGGATGCTGCGCATGATGGAGGCACAGTAGAACCAGTCCGAGAACCGACATTATCAGACAGAGAAACGACAGGCCCAGTTCGAAGCTCGCTTCGACGCACATGCTAAACTTCAACAAAAGCAGCTGGATACCCTGCAGCAGATCGTCCAGACAATTGTGGCCAACAGAAATTCTGCGACTGTGCCTGCCGTCACCACGCCTACTGTCATTGTGCCGGCGGTCTAACCCAATGACACGGAGGAGCCCGCATCGACGATTTGTCTGATCAGCTCCAAGGTGCCACGGTGTTTTCGAAGATTGATCTTCGATCGGGTTATCACCAGCTCAAAGTCAAGCCAGAGGATGTACCGAAGTCTGCCTTCTGCACTCGTTACGGTCACTACGAGTTCTTGGTGATGCTATTTGGCCTGACAAATGCTCATGCCGTCTTCATGTATCTAATGAATCGGCTGTTCCGTCCGTTCGTCGACAAATTCGTAGTAGTCTTCATAGACGACATTCTCGTCTACTCGAAGGATCGGACGCTGTCATGACCTGCTCCCGGATAACCGAGTATGAGTTCGTGTCCAAGCCCAGCCTACGTCGCAGTATCGGCAGTAGAATGCTGTCTAGTACACACAATAACATCCTCCACAGATACAATAGAACACAAATACAAATCGTACTCAGCAGGGACACAAACCAAAAAAATAAGAGTACGATAGATAATGAAATAATAATATCAAAATCCGATGACAAAGAGACAGAAATCCAGAATAATAAAATATCGTCCATCTAGGAACAAATTCGATCCATCTAAGAAAATAAACTAAGGCATGCATAAAGGTAAATCTAGATCCCTCCAGAGATCAATCATGGCTCCTGAGTCTCGGTACCAACAACGTCAGCACTACCCACTGCTGGTCCATAATATGAAGTGCTAGCGATACCCGTCCCCACCTATAACAACGATCCAGTCAGGAAAGGAGCAGAGTACAACCATATTACAATTAATGTTGTTACTCCAAAATAAGTTAGAACAACGAGAAACGATGATGGCAAAGAGTATATAAAGAACTAGTACTAGCAAGATATAAGCTACTAAGATATAAACTAGCAAGATATGAACTAGCAGAATGTAACTAGCAAGGTATGAACTAATAAGATAAGAACTGGCAAAATCAAGATATGAACTAACAAGATAAATGGACTAGATAAAGGAAAAAATGGGACAACTATATGTGTGTGAAATACCTTTTAATAGGTGAACAGCTGGGCTAATACGGTACATCATACGATGGCTATTCACAATAAAAGGATACGGCTAACTCATACGTGGGGTGTATGACTTAGCTATCCACAATAAAAAATGTTTGGGTTTGTTCACGTACTTACTGAGTATTTTCCCTCCCAACTCTCTAACAATCAATAAAGGTCAATGATACACTAAGAAGGATACGATAACTACAGTGTCACAATCGTGTCTCAATGGAATATCAAGCAATGACTCAACGTGATATCAAACAAGAAGGCTATAGAGTAAACGTTAAAATGAACGAAAATATAAATGCAATACTGTACTGGCCTGAATCCTTGCACAAATCATAGTCAGAAGTAGAGGATGAGGAGAATGCCGATCTAGAAGCTGTCAACCTATAACACATATCGCACCATGGACCGTGTACAAAAACTAAGTCAATTCTAATGTTCTAGTTCTAAATTCATGGAATAGTGGCTAGTTGGGTTACTAATCTAATGATAGTTAATTCTAGAATAAATTACTTAAAAACCTAATTTAACTTAATAATAATCTGAATATAATCTAAACATGGAAGTTTGGCCATCAAAAGTCATGTTTTCAATTTTTGGAACCCATAGCACGCAAATTGAGGTGTGCCATTGACTATTGTGTCAAACACTATGAACTTTAGATTTTGAAAGTGTACCTTAGTATATTTCAGCTCCACGAGTGCGCTGGAATCAACCATGCCGCAAAATCACACTTTGGTCAAAAGATATCGCCGTTATGGCCAATCGTGACCGAAACGCTGATAAACCAATCAATTCTAAGTTCAATAGAATAACTAAAATATTAGATGAATGAAATAATTTCTAAGAAAAATATATGTTGTAGACCTCTGTGTTAGCTTTCCGAAACTTCAAATGGTTCATAATTTCGATTTTCGGTCCTCCCGGAATCTCAAAAATATCGAAACGTGTCAAGTTTCGGACAATCGACACTCTACAAATTTTCTAGAAATTTAGGAATAATATCTATAAAAATAAATTAGATATTCGAAAGTTTACCTCGATACAAATCCAACAAAAAAATGTTGCACGAAAAGCACGTCGGAGTTGGCAGGAATCGCTTCGGGAAGTCGAGGAATCACCGGGATCAAACTCCAAAAGTCGGCCAAACTATAATCTAGGGTTTCTGGAAAAACCCCACAATATATATATATATATATATATATATATATATATATATAAAGAGGGCGGCTCAGCGGGTGACACATGTCGGCATCTCGTCGCACCCGCCCTGAAATGGACGGCTCAATTTTGAGCCGGTTTCATTTGTAGGTTATGAGCCATGCACAGTCAGCGGCTGACGCAGCTGACAGCTAGGCCCGCCCCGCTCGGCCCAGCGGCTGACAGGTGGGCCTGACAGTGCTGACAAGGCAGTTGACTGGGTAATTTATTTTAGAAAAAGGTTTATAATAACCAGAAAACAGTTTTTAAGGCAATTTTAATTAGGGAAAATTACAATAAATATTAAAAATAGCCAAAAAAATATGCCGCTCGGGAGACTACTTTCAATGAATCTCTCCAAGAGTGCAGCAGTCAGGTCGCCAAAGAAAAAGCTTTTTTGGCTGAAGCTAAGCCCCAGCTGGATATCCAGAGAGAAGCCTATGAAACTTCCAATATAAGAATTCATCAACAAAATGATAGAATTCTTGAAGTTGAGGCAGAATTGGCTCGCTTGAAGGCGGAGAGGAAGCAGTTGATCACAGCTCGAGACCAGCATCTAACACAGAGCTCAATTTTAGAGGAGCAAATCTTCGGTACTAAAGCTACTATCAAAACTCTTGATGAAGCCAAGGATAAGATGATAGCTACTTTCGTCGACTTCTCCCATATTTGTACTCCGGAAGCTCGACGGACTATGGCTACTGCCACTGTGCTGAGCTCTCGCGAGAAGCGTTTAGCAGAGCTACAAAAATTGCTTGAAGATGTCTCTGCTCCGTCTTAAGCAAATAAAGAATTTTTGTAATCTTCTATCTTTTTCATTCTATAATGTTTACAAGAAATGAATAAAATATTTGTTTTGTGACCCTATCATTTATTTTGAAATTAAACAATAGGTATAAGATAGAAAACACTTATCAGAGATAATATAGACATGACAAGTCTTTTAAACTCAATAAATTATATCTATCTAGAGGTAATGTGGACATGATAGATAATGAATCTCGTTTTCTGTTTAGAGTGTACGATACTATCAGAGGTAATATGAACGTGACAGATCGTAACAACTCAAATAAAAATAGATTAATATGTATTCAGAGGCCATATGGACATGATAGATAGGAAAAAAAGTAGACTTAATATTTATTCAGAGGTCATAATAACATGATAAATAATAAATCCCCCTTTTTTTAATCAGCTGGTAAGACAGAAGATCAAAATTCTCTTTTAGGAGACAAATAATCAGCTTAACCAAACATTAGTAGCTGGGGAATAAAGAAAAAATTCAGACATAATATTTCTTCAAGAATTTTCCATTAATTGGCATCATGAGCAAATCTCCATTAGCTTTAGACAACCTATAGGCACCATTAGAGAAGACTGTCTCGACTACATAAGGACCTTCCCATTTTGCTTAGAATTTTCCTTTGCTCTTATGAGTCATCATCATCGGTCTTCGAACAGCTAGAACTAGCTCACCGACTTTAAATACCCTCTCTTTAACTTTACGATTGAAAGTTCGAGATATGCAGGCTTGATATAGTTCAATGTGCTGTTGCGCTTGAAGACGCTTCTCGTCTAGACCTTCAAGTTCTTGAAGTCTCAACCGATCATTATTCTCTGTAGTTAGCTCATTAGCAATGGCTATTCTAAGAGATGGAATCTGGATTTCCAATGGAAGAACAACCTCACATCCGTAAACCAGTGAGAATGGTGTAAAACCAGTAGTAGTTCGGACTGTCGTTCGGTAAGCCCGTAAACATTCTCCAAGTTTCTCATCCCAATCACGTTTATTAGAAGAGACAAACATTTTGAGAAGTTTAATGATTGTCTTGTTCAAAGCTTCGGCCAAACCATTAGCAGCTGGATTATAAGCCGTAGAGGCCAGATTTTGGATCCGATTCTTGTCACAGAACCTATAAAATGCTTGACTGGCAAATTAGGGTCCATTATCATGAATTATCCTTTTGGGAATCCCGAAACGATAAATGATATGGTGTTTAATGAAGCTAACCACATTAAATGTTTTCACTTCAATAAGGGGAATCGCTTCCGCCCATTTAGAAAAGTAATCGGTTATAGCCAGTATAAACCGATTCACTTGACGGAAGGAGGGTTAATCGGACCAATAATATCCATGTCCCAAACTTCGAAGGGCCAAGAAGCTGCTGTAGGATGTAAGAATTCAGATGGTTGGTGAATAAAATCGGCATAAATTTGACATGCTTTACATCGTCTGGCATAATCTACAGCATCTGCTATCATAGAAGGCCAATAATACCCCATTTTTCGAATACGGTCCTGTAATTTTGGACCTGGTTGATGAGCACCGCAGACACCATCATGAGCTTTATGGAGTATTTGCTTATCTTCACTCTCAGAGAGACAATACAGCAAAAGTTTGTCATATGAAAGACGATATAACATATGTAAAGAAAAATCGTAGTAGAATCGAAATGATCATCTCTTAATTGATGCAGCTTCTTTTGGATCTTCAAGTAAAATCCCATGAACCGCATAATCAATGAATGGACTTCTCCAATCTCTTTATTGAGAACTTGATTCTGTATTATAACTTTGTTCGATATGCAAATTATTCTTTACACAGAATAAGTCTCGATCCAACAAAGTAATGGTATTTTGTCTTCTAATTGGAACAACTAAGTCTGCAGCTAAACTAGCAAGAGCATCAGCTTCTAAATTTTGAGAATGTGGTATAAATTCAATAAAGAATCCTTTGAATGAAAGAACCAATTCGATTACCACTTGATGATAAGGAATGAGGTCAGGATTTCTGACTTCATATATCCATCTGACCTGATTTACAATCAGTTGAGAGTCTCCATAAGCTTCCCAGAATTCGATGTCCAATTGTTTTGCTACTTGAAGACCAATCAGCAGAGCATTATATTCTGCCACATTGTTGGAGCATGGTTCATTAAGAGAATAAGCACGATATATGACCATTTTATCAGGAGAGACCAAGACGATGCCTACTCCGGAGGCAAAATTGCCTTTAGGTCTAACCCGCGATGCTCCATCAAAATATAGTTGCCAAATGTCCTCCTTCAAAGTCATGTTGCAATCCACGACTTTATCTGGAATGTCTTCATATAGCTTAGATGTTTTAGGTATAGGGTGAACTGCTAAGAAATCAGCTAATGCTTGACCCTTCACTGATTTTTGAGGTATATAGACCATATCATAAGGAGTAAGCAACATCGCCAGGTGGCTAATCTGGAGTTAAGAATACTCGATTTTCTCATCAATATCCGAATAGGATTTATTCTGGAGATGACATGAATAGTCTGTCCTGACACATAATGTCGTGTCTTTTGAACAACAAAAAATCAAGGCCAGACATTCTTTTTCCACAGGAGTATACCTGTGTTCAGCTCCGACCATCATTCAGCTAAGATAATAAATTGTTTGTTCATGACCTTTATCACTTTTCTGTGCAAGAAGAGCACCAAGTGAATGAACCAAGGCTCGAACATAGAGCAAAAATGGTCTTCCCACCACTGGAGGTACCAGGACAAGCGGATTTGTAAGGTATTGCTTGATGTCATTAAAGGCTTTTTGACGTGCTTCATCCTAAACGAATGATACTCCTTTCTTTAATAAACGAGAGAAAGGTTGGCATCTTCCATAAAGATTGGATATAAATCTCCTGATATAAGCAATGCGACCTTGGAAGCCACAGAGTTCTTTTAGATTGCGTGGAGGACGCATTTCAAGAATTGATTTGATTTTGTCAGGATCAACATAGATACCTTGAGAAGTGATGACAAATCCTAAAAATTTGCCACTGGACACCCCTAAAAAAGACTTAGTAGGATTCATCTTCAGTTGATGTTGACGCATCAACTCAAATACTATCTTCAAGTCTTGAATGTGATAATCTTTTGATCGACTTTTGACATCAATATCATCCACATAACATTCGACTATTTTACTTAGATATTCTTGAAAAATATTGCCTATAGCCCATTGATATATAGCACTGGTATTTTTCAGACGAAATGGCATAACTGTATAGCAGTAAACCCCAAGACGTGTACGAAAAGTGGTATACTTTTTATCTCCTGGATGCATCTTAATTTGATTGTATCCTAAAAATCCGTCCATGAAAGACATGCCTTCAAAACCACATGTATTGTCTATAATGACATCGGTAATCGGAAGTAGAAATTCGTCTTTTGGACAAGCTGCATTAAGATCCCGAAAATCTATGCAAACTCGGACTTTTTCGTTCTTCTTCATAACAGGAACAATGTTGGCAACCTAGTCTGGGTGTTGTTCTTCACGAACAAAGCCACATGTGATCAGCTTTTTGACTTCTGCTTCAATTGCATCCATCATATATGGTCGAAAACACCGCTGTTGTTGTTTTACAGGCTTGGCATTAGGAAGGATATTGAGTTTATGAGTAGCTACTTTAGGATCTAGACCCGGCATATCCTCATAACTCCATGCAAAGATATCGATATATTCCTTAATCAGTTGTATCAACTCTTCCTTTTTATCTTCAGAAAGGTTTTTACTGATGAATATCGACTTAGACGTAGTTCCGTCTCCAACATCAATTTGGACGATTTCATCTTCTGTAGGTGGCTGTCGCTGTTCGAAATGAAGCTCCCATTGAGTGTCTATTTGTTATGCCCAAGGGTCATTTTCAAATGTCTCAGATTCACTATCGGTTTGAACCATGTTGACTGAGAAGACACACTCAGATTCATCATAATAGTTTCCTCCAGAATATAAGGATTGTAAAAAACTGGAAGAATATTCTTCCATATCTTCTTTGTACATGTGGGATGTATCCGATTCGATGAACTGAATTTCTTCAGAATCCGAGGATTGTGAAAAACTGGAAGAAAATTCTTCTTGTATATCTTTATTAAACATGTGGGACGGTTCGTATCCCAACCCATGACGAGTTTTCTAGTAAAATAGATCACCACATATTGGTAACCGTCTACCTTTGCCTTGATTGAGACCTTGTATAGTCTTCAAATCATATTCCATATTTTGGATAATCTTAAGAGATTGTTGACTATATTTATCAATTTGGATTCTTCCTTTATCTTTCTCTTTAAGATCATCTGTCTGAGTAACCGGGATATTTCTAGCCAGGCCAAACACAATTTGGCGCTTGTTTTTCTTATTAGACGGAATCATAAAATAAGATTCTTTGTGACGTCTATAAGTTACACAAGCTTGTGATGATAAGGCTACAGGAAGAAGATATGGAGAAGTTTTTAAGAACCTTTGAGCATAAGGTCCAACATCGACATGAGGAGGAAAGGAATTTTCTTTATGATTAATGAATAAGGTTTCCTCTGTATTTATGTCATTTTTATGTTGATGACTTTGATCATCAGCAGATAAAGTCATTCTTTCAATGAATTTGACAGCCATGTACTCCAAAAAGAAATCTTCATTAATATGAGAAAGTACAGAATGATCAATATTTACATCATTTATAAGTTGACTACTACGCTTTGGATTGATCATTAACGGACCGTCATCCGTCTTCTGCGTAGGCTTGCCAAGGTTGATGATCAGTGGTTCTGGCTCATTCGTACGAGAAGTACGTCTTTTGACCTTGATTATGAGAGGTTGTACTTGGCTTTTGACTAAATTTTTACAGATTCCTCAGACGAAGCTCGAGTTCTTCCTTTGACCTTGATCATCAGAGGTTGATCATTGACAGGTTGGGATTGGATTCGTCCTTTGACTTTAATTTTCAAAGGTTGATTTTTTGGAAGATCTTTATTGACAGATTGATCTTCTGCAGGTGACTGATCTTCAGCCATATCAGATATTTCTTTCACCTGCTCCTGTTTATAGAGTATTGAGTCAGAGAAGTAGGCTTCAACACCCTTAAAAGGATTTATATTTGTAAATTCTATCTTTATAACCCCTTGAGAGTCCACATACTTGAAGCATTGGTGGAGAGTTGAAGGCACAATGTTATGCTCATGCATCCATGGTCTTCCAAGAAGGTTGTTGTAAGATACATCTGAGTTGATAACATAAAAGGACGCCATAGTTCGAAGATCACCTATCTGAATCTTCAGACGAATCTTCCCTAATGGTTTACTCTTTCCAAAGTTGAAACCAACTATTGTGGTACTAGTGTAAGTCAAATCACTAGTAGGAATCCTCAAGGGTCGTAGCATACTCTGAAGAATAATGCTAATAGAAGATCCATGATCAATGTAAATCCTGTCAATTTCAGTAGATTCAATATACCCAGTATAACACAGAGGCCTGTCATGTTTATTATGCTTCAACAGTATATCTTCTTGTGTAAAGGTAATGTTAGGAATTGCTTCCATCACACTATGACATTATGGACATGACACTGGTATATTGTCAGGATTATTGAGTTGAGCTAAGTATGAGTCTGCTTGTAGCAAACCTTCGCTCAAAGTTTTGCGACTTTCTTTAGAAAGACAAAGCAACTCAAAGATCGAAAGTCTAGCCGGAGTATTAGCTAATTGGGCTAGAATATCGAACTTGTAGGGCTTCATCACTATCCCTTGATTTGAAGCAAATTTTAATGGGACGTCAAAGCGTACTGCTTTCTGTTTCCCTTTCTCAACCACAGATGGTTTAGAAGGCCTTACCTCAGTATGAACAGGAGATGGTTGAGATGGAAGTATTTCAACAACGTCCTCTGCTTCTTTAGAAGTTCCCTCATAATCTTTGTGGTACTCTTTACCAGATCTCGTACCAGCAAAAGTTTCTTTTTCAGACTCAGGAGAATGAAGCACCATATTGCAGGTTTTGTTCTTCTTTCCCTTAGTCTTCTTCTTACAAGGATTTTTATGAGGGACCTCAAAACCTAATCCAACAGTGGATTTTTGACTTGGAATTTGTAAAGGAAGTCGCATTCCTTTATCATAGTTCAAGCCTTCCACATTTTGAAAGTCATAGCCCATCTTTTTCATGAGATGGACTGATTGTTGACTGTACATGTGAATGGGTAGCGGACTTTCAATAGATGGTTCAACAGAGGAAGAAGAAACAGAAACCTCTGTAACCACAGGAGTAAGAGTATTCGGGACAGAAAGAAAAATCCCTGTAGGAGCTTTCTCATAAGCAGCAAAGACTTGTTGTGTCCTGTATAAGGGGACACTATTCATTGCTAGCCATTGCCGATGAGTAAGTTTAAGTTTGGTAGGAGGAGCCAAACTTAAAGGGCATATATTCAAACCCCTCAGTCTATCTTCCAAAGGAATGCCATCCCAAAGATGATCCAAATCATCATGATCTGGAGTAACAATATGAGAAATCATATTGCAGGTTTTGACTTTTCTACCTTTCTTGGATTTTGAAGTTTTACCTTCATCTTCCATTTCAGGTACTAAGTCAGGATGTACCCACATGATTTCACCATTTTTTTAATGTGAGAGGCAATAATCCTTCATTTTGCTCTCTAGCAGACGGGAGCTTCACAATCTTCATTGTCGCCTTAGGAATTAGGACAATCCCATCTAGAACTTGCTGTGGAGGAAAACCTCCAAATTGAAGAGAAATTATATTAGTTGTAACCGTATGCTCATCATTGGTTAAAGCGATGGCATTGGTATTTATCAACTCCTGGATTTTCTTCTTTAAGACATAGCAAGCCTTGGTAGGATGATTTATGTATCTATGATAGATACAATATTTAGGATTGTCAGTCAAATTCACCTTATTAGGTCTTTTCGGCTCTGGAATCTGGAGTTTGCCACTCTTTACAAGACATTGGAATATCCCTGGGATATCACTGTCATCAAAAGAGTATTCTTCTTTTGGCTTGGAAGACTCCTGATTATTTGGCGTCATTTTGGGTTTTGAAAGATTAACCACTAGGGTTTCCTTCCCTTTCCCATTACGATTGCCAGAATTATTACCTGAAGAGGCTTTCTTTTCTTTGTCTTCTGAGGCAAAGATCATCCCGTGTTCACGAGCCAACCTACCGTTGGTCTCGGCTGAAACTGCTGCTATAATGAACGAGGCCCAATCTGTGAATTGAGAGCCCGTAAATACAGCAATAGTTGGTTGCAGATTCATCTTGCATGTATCAACCAATGTTGAATCTGGCATGCCAGGAGGCATTTTCAAAGTTGCCTGTCGAAAACGTTCGATAAATGTCCGAGTATCTTCCTTCTTTTTTTGTTTGATTTCTATTAAGGAGGACATATTCATGTCCATGCCTCCTTCATAGAAGCGAGAGAGAAATATTGCTTTAAACTCGTCAAAAGACGATATGCAATTGTCGGGTAGACTGCGATACCAGTCATAAGCTGAACCCGTCAAACACCCGATAAAAACTCGGGTAAGAAGAGCATCATTCTTCTGCAGATGCATAGTCATAATATCAAAGTAATTTATACATTGGCTAGGAGAGGCCTTTCCATTAAATAACACCATCGATTGTGGCTTGAATTTTGGAAGAAAAGGCACATCATTTCAATAAGAAGGATAAGGTTGCTTAATCCCTAACCTCTGGGGTTGATCCTTGTGCTTCAGAACTTCAAACTGTGCTTTTAGCTCACGCACTGCTTGAATAGATTCACTAGTTTGAGGAAGCACATTCGATTGAATAGTTGTTGGATGTACTATGACCTCCACCGAAGGTGGTACATCTTCTGGAATGAGAGGATCTGGAACTGCAGAATTTTGATTGATAGCAAGCTCTTGAGTAAGATTATTCAAAGGTATATCAACCCCTTGACTGTCTTGAGATTATGCTGCTACCTGAACCGGTGTTATCACTGCCGACTGAATAGTTTGCTGAGTCATTATTATTTGATGCATACTTTGCATCATGGCAAGCATGTCCTTCAGTGATTGTTCAACTGTAGAAAGACGTTGCTCTGTATTAGCAGCTGACGTCTTCGGTTCATCTCCGACAGCATAGGATTCAACCTCCCTTGAGCATACAGAGGGATTGGTATAGAGGTATGAAACAATACTATCAGTTTCTGATTCCAACGACTGGGTACCCCCAGCTTCTGAATCTGAAGATTGCAATGATCTTTGAACTATTGACCGAGTATTCTGATATACCCCCTCAAAAGTATCAAGGAGTCGATTGAACTATTATTGGCTTGGAGTCTGGGACGAATTGCGTCTTGGACGTCGTCCTCTGTTGGTATGAGATGCCATATTGACTTATGCATATGACAACTCATGTTCTTGGTCATCAACTTGTTGCTGAGGCACATTATAGCTTAATCGGTCAAAAACTGACCGTTTAGAAGTCGAACAGCAACATTTTGATTACAATCTGGTGACACTCACAATGGTGATTTTCTTGGGGGAGTGTCACAGGAGATTTTCTATTTTTACGCTTTTGTACAAGCAACTCGCGTAAATCAGGAGTAGAAGGAGTAGTCTTCTTTGTTATATTTGGGACAGAGAAACGTTTAGTCCCTTGTGTATAAAGAAGATTACTGGCTGCATTAGCAGAACCAAACTGTACATTTTTACGCACCTGGAGTTGCAGGCATAAATCCTGAGATTTTTGTGCACAAAAGACTCCATCAGCATTACGCGTAATCTGAAGGTTTGGTACCTTGCGTAAAGCAGTATAAGAAGATTGTTGGTGGAAAACTGAAGTTTTACCAGCAATAGAATTCTTATTTTTATGCTGCATGCGTGTAGGCAAATTTACTTTAGATGCAAAGGCATCATTGTGAATTTTATCTACTCTGTCACCAACAGGAGATTTATCTTTACGCGTAGAGCGCAAAACATGAATATCTGCTACGTCACAGACGGGAGATTTTCATTTACACGTGGAGCGTAAAGCTTGGGAGTCTACCACGTCACAGACGGAGACTTATTTTTACGTGCATAGCATAAAACTTGAGAGTCTACCACGTCACAGACAGGAGACTTATTTTTATGCGCAGAGCGTAAAACTTGAGAGTCTACCACGTCACAGACGGGAGACTTATTTTTACGCACAGAGCGTAAAACTTGAGAGCCTACTATGTCACAGACGAGAGACTGATTTTTACGCCCATGGCGTATCATTGAAGTAGAGACTGCCTCGTCACAGACGGGAGCCTCCACAACAGGAGTAGGAAGGATTCCTTTGCCTTCAGAGACAGCAGGGAGATCCGAGGATGCTTTGGATTTAGGAATCCAAACTTTTTGCACCTTCCGTGATTTCGAAACATTGGAGCAACGAGTACTACCCCCAGTTCGGAGCATTTCTTCATAAGCAGTCTGGTTGAAGTGAACAACCAGAGCCTTCTTTGTCGATCCGACCGACACATCATCATATTGAGCAATTGCTTTCTCATTAGAGAAGAAAGTCGTCCCCAGCAGAGTCGCCATTTTGTTTCACTTTACAAAATTTCTAAAATTGGCTTTTGAAAGAAAACTAAAAAAAGTACAAAAGAGTACAAATTATTTCTGGGAAGTATTGCTATGGAAGTCTGATCTGAGAGCGATCACTTTGTTCCTTGGACCATACGATGATGATGAAGAAAACTGCTTGAGGAAGATGAACAATCGGAAGAACTAAGTCACTAGAAAGGTATCGAGCAACGGCACTGATGGCACAGTCGAATGCTTTCCTGCTTTGCTTCACCCTGTTCTTGAGAAAAAGTTGAAGAAATGCTTCTGGGAATATCACTCTGAAAGTATGAGTTTTCTCAGAATCTCCTCTCCTATATCTCTCTTGATCTCTTGATCTTGTCTGTGTTAAAAATAAGTCTATTTATATACTAGACCCTCTGTGCGTAAAAAGCAACAAAGTTTGGTAACTGTCACCCACGATGAGAATCAACCTTTACGCGTGATGACACGTGTCCCACGTAGAGTTTTGATCTCTACGCATGGTAACACGTGTCCCACTACTTCGACAAAATGGGGAGAGCACGTACACACGTTCCTCGATAAGTATAGCATGAAAGCCATGTAAGCAGACCACGTTCTCCTGTAGCCAGAAAAGATTGGGCATAAAAATGACCCAAAATAGACTTCCTGCGTAAAATAGCATACTGGACGTAAAATAACAAAAAATAGACTTCCCGCGTAAAGTGGCTGGAAAGTAGTCTTGAGTGTAAAATTAGCTCAAATAAACTTTACGCGCACAACAGCCTTGAGCATAAAAAGCTCGAATAGCTTTCGTGCGTAAAAAGAAGCAATCTCTTGAGCATAAAGTAGTCCATCTGCACACTAAACGACAAGTGTTGGGTTTAATGTAAATCAAATTTTCTCGACTTCTGTGCTGTCCGCTGTCAGAAAATCATTATGTCAGAACAGTATCACGTGCATTAAATGCATGATTTGACAGCCTGTCCCTCGCGTAAAGGCTTTGAGGATGGCCTTCGCATAAAGTAGCCCGCGTAGAGTTTTACTATGTTTGTCTTACGTAAAGTCTGAGTTTGACTCTGTTTGACTTGCGTAAAGTCTGCAACTTCTTTGACATGTTCTATGAAGTACTTTTTACACTCCTACAAGACCCCCTTCAAAGTTTTTAAATATTTTCAAAATTTGAAATACTTTGAACAGAAGCGTAAAATCCGGGATATTCAGTCGGCGTAAAATTCTGGATACCCAACGGTACGTACACGATCCGAGCCATGTGGTAGATTTGGATCAGCTGAATCTGAAGGCAGACTTGTTATATGTCGAAGAGCCTGTGCAAGTCTTGGAGCTTAAAGATAAACTTCTCTGCAACCGTGCCATTCCTCTCGTCCGCATCCTCTGGAGAAACCATTCGGTCGAGGAGTCGACATGGGAGCTTGAATCAGAAATGAAGGAGAAATTTCCTTCATTGTTCTCGTAGAGGTAGGTTCTATTCTTACGATTCGAGGGAAAACTTTTTCTTAGTTGGTTATGGTGTAGTGTCCCGTCCCTACATCGTGCCCCGTTCTTCGTCTGCACGGTATGCTAGAAAGGAACACTGTCCCCATCGATTCAGTCGGGATCGATCGAATCGGTAGAACCGGAATGGTTGAATTAAGATCCATTCCCTATTATGGAATGGCTTCTTCGGAACCAAGTCCCATATTCAGCGGGTAGCGCCTCAAGGATTGACTTTGCGGCTGAGTCGGGAGGGACCTCCCGTTGCTCTATTTTTCACACCACTTGCGTTGGTTTTGGTTTTGGATTTTCTGAATGCGTTTTCGTTAATATTTTCGATGGTTTTCGTGGCTTGCATTTCGAACTCGCATTTTCTATCGAACTTCTTGAATAATACAGTGTTCTAATCAGTTGCTTGTGTGATTTCAGGTAATTGCGTAGGCGACGTCTAGCGCGACCAACAAGTTTTCTCGTCTCAAGCGAACTCAAGGTGAGTGACTGACCTCCTTCGTCTCGACCCTCTATTTCAAAATGAGAACTTGGGTAACAGTATCAAATTTGAATGATTCGCTTAGAAAATACAAGTCCTATGTTCTAGAAGAGAAAATATAAGAGTTTAGAAAAGAGATAGAATTATTTTAGGTCTGCAAAATAACCAAGTAAATGAATTAATTACATAACAAGCCCCAACGATACCCTAAAATATACCTTGTTAACTTAACACGGTCATGGACAACTTGTCGACATGGGTGATGGTTTCTTCGAGCGGCAACCCGGGGCCACGGGACAGACTCGGCCTAGAAAGAAGCAGGTTATAGCCGAGCTGGGTAATAGGCAAACCGTAATACGGAGACTTGCATCGGAGCTCGCTACTTGCATTGCAAGGGTCCCATTTACCAGGCTATGTCCAGGATTGCTAGTTAATGCCAGTTACCTCCACAATATACACTTGATATAAATTGTTATCAACTAACAAGGAAGGTGATGGTAAGTTTTATATTGCACGGCATGCTCTGCCGAGGGAAATTCTGGTGTAACTTACTTGGTTTACGTTTCGTCAAATGCTTCGCATGAAAATAACTAGGATGGCTAGAAAGATCACTAAAAGCAAGTTGTATGAATTTTATCTAAATTCTTAAACCAAATGAGAGCCTAGAAATTAATTAGCCACTCGCCAGTACATGTTGATTGTACTGAACCGTGCTCTCTCTACAGGTACGATAAATCGGGAGGAGCGTGCCGCATGAAGGGAGGCAACACTCGTGTGTTTTGAAGCTTTGTCCATACGGTCGAAGACTAGATCCAATCTCTCTTAAAGACTCCACTGTTGAAGACCAAAAGACAGATGGAGCAACTTTCCACCATCCCAGATGGTTTTGTAATGCTGGTTGTATGATCAATGGATGAAATGTATGGAACGGCTATCTCATCGACGTTCGTTTTGTAATGGACTCAGTTTGTAAAAATCCTGCACGTCACCTTTGTATCGAGTCTGTAAAATGATGTTCATTATCAATAAAGCTTAAGTTTCCTTCTTTATAATGTGTGTTCAATTTACTCTGCGCATTCTCTTGTTGTTGTGTTTCGGATAACCTTATGACTTTGCCTTGTGCGATCGTAATTTAAGTTCGCACGACATTACGCCCGGGGAATGACTATCGATTCTACGGAATCGGGGCGTGACAATCGTGCCCTCATCAACTGAAAGTGGTCTGATTTGGAGATCATCTCCAGTCTCTCGTACCTCAATACGACTGAGTCAGATCACTCCCGTCTCCTCATAGAGATTAGCAACAAATCGAACCAGATCAAGAAAAGCTTTTGCTTCCTCGACTTCTGGAGCTACCAGCCCTAGTTTAGGAACATCGTCACTACTGCTTGGAGTGGTGAGGACACCCTTCAGCCCCTTGTCCGTGTCGCGAACAAACTCAAATCTACCAAGAAAGCCCTCACTATTTGGAGGAAAGAAGCGTTTGGGGACATTTTTTAGGCTGTTTGTACAGCTGAGGACGACGTTACCGGCACAGAAGCTCTATTCGCCATCGAAAGATCTCCCGCCAGCCGCACCTCCATGAACCTTACCAGAGTACTGTTGAAATTCTACCGTAAAGTTGAGACCAATTTTTGGAAACAAAAAGCTAGACTGACCTGGGACTGTGAGGGAGACAAAAACACTAGCTATTTTCACTCCTGTGTCAAAGGGCGCAGACAGAAGCTCAACCACTACCAAATCGCAGATGAGAATAGGGATATTATCAAATTTCAACGGGGTATCCAATTGGCTACCAGGAAGTATTACTCCTAATTGTTCACCAAAAATGGCATTACTAGGGACGAGGATTTCCTAGCAGCGATCCCCCGTCTGATTGAAGAAAGAGATAGCAACCAACTGGAGCTCCTCCCTTCTGAACAAGAAGTCAAAGATGCTGTTTGGGCCCTTGACGAGCACAGCACTCCTGGACCCGATGGATTCACTGGTGCGTTCTTCAGATTATGCTGGGACAACATCAAGTTATATATCCATGAGGCGATCATCATCTTTTTCCAAGGAGCCAGGTATCCCAGATCTATTTCCTGTGCGAAACTGATTCTCATCCCCGAACAGGAAAACCTGAAGACCTTCAAAGATTTCCGCCCTATAAGCTTGTGCAACTTCACCAATAAAATCATCACCAAGATCATTGCCAACAGCATGACCGAGATCCTCCCTAAAATTATTTCTGAAGAGCAGAGTGGATTTGTTCCTGGTCGAAACATTTTAGACAATATTCTGATAGCCCAGGAAATGATCACATGCATGAAATTTCCAGCTAGGGGAGGGAATATTACGATCAAACTGGACATGGAGAAGGCATACGATAGGCTGGACTGGCAATTCATGATTTAGGGTTTCAGGGTCTTCAGGTTTTCAGAAATCTTGACCAACATCAATGGAGATCGATCAACAATTTGTGGCTCTCAACGGTCATTAATGACAAAGCTGAAGGATTCTCCAAATCTAGTCGCAGCGTCAGACAAGGCGACCCTTTATCTTCCACCATCTTTATCATCGTCGCAGAAGCTCTGAGCAAAAATTTGAACAAAATGCTGGGTTTCCCAAATTTCCAACATTTTTACACCTCTAGCGGTTGCCCGATCATCACTCACCTGGCGTACGCTGACAATATCCTCATATTCTTATCAGGGGACGTCAGGTTGGTAAAGGTGGTTCATAACACGCTTTAAAGATATGCCATATTCTCTGGTCTGCGTGTCAACCCCAACAAGAGTGTCTTCTACGTCCACCACAAGAGCAACATAGACCATTGCACCACCCTTACCAATATTACTTCCTTCTCTATTGCGTATCCACCTTTCTACTACTTGGGGTGCCCATTGGTGTACGACAAATCCAACGCGGGCATCTACGAAGGGCTGGTGGGCAAGATTAGGAATAAACTTGAGGGATGGCACAATGCTACTTTATTGCCTGGCGAGAAGATGATTTGATTCAACACGTGCTCTCCTCTATCCTCGTATATACCTTAGCAGCTTGCTCCCACCTAAGAAGATGCTCACTTCCATTGAAAACCACTTCGCCAACTTCTTCTAGGGATATTGCGACGGTAAGGACAATCATCATTGGGCGAGCTGGGACACCTTGGCCAGACCCACCGATGAGGGAGGCCTTGGATTTTGTAGGTTGTCGGATGTCATTGACGCTTTTTCGATGAAGCTACGGTGGAAGCTTCGTGTGAGCCCTAATCTCTAGGCGCGGTTCATGAAGGCCAAATATTTTAAGCACTTTCATCCGTCAGACGCTTGTTTCAACTACAGATCCTCCGCGTCATGGCATCGCATTTCGAAGCCTTGCTGAGCCTCTGATCTGTCTGCAGCTGGGATCGGACAAATCATCTTTAGTCTCCGAACGTTGGTTTGGGGAAGATCTACTCCGCCAACTTGCGGCTGCCCCTACTAATAGTTTGATCAACGATTTATGGGATTCAGCGGGTGACTGGAACTGGAAGATGAAGAACAGTTTGGCAACTCTAGAGGGGGGGTGAATAGAGTATATATATATAATGACCAATTAAAAAATTACTCTTTCACGAACAATGAATAATCAGAGTAAAATGCGGAATGTAAATGAAAGATAAGAGAGCATACGCAAACACAGCAATTTTAACCTGGTTTCCCTCGTGGAGGACTAGTCCAGGCCTGAGAACTCTAGCTCAGGATTAAATCTACTATTTGTGAAATAGTAGCTTTCAACCCGTGCCTTTACTTCAGAAGAGCACGTCAACTTCTTACAGAGAATCGCAGTGGCGATTGCTTGGAATTGTCCAAGCGATTTCTTCACTCTTGCACAAGAATCCTAACTGAGAGATGCTGAGCACTCGAGACTTAGGAGGCTTGTGGCTAGTAGATGGGAAGGGTATGGCTTATAGAGCTTGTAGGAGAGAAGAGAAGATTGAGTGATTCAAAATGAGAGAATTCATGCCCTATTTATACTGATTTTTGAGGCAGAATTCGGCCAGAATTCGGGTAGGAGAATTCAAAAAATTTGGCCGTTAGACAGCTAGCAACCAGCTAACCCTAAAATTAGGGTTCCTGATTTCTAGGGGACAGAGTTCGGCCCGAACTCTGTGTGGAGGCAGAGTTCGGCCCGAACTCTGTCTCCAGAGCACAGAGTGATTCTAAGTGGGACTTGTGGGCAATTTTGTTTTGGTGGAGCTTGGGATTTTGGGTAGGCTTGTAGACTAAGTTCCAAGAGCTCAGCATAACTCAGAGTACATACTTCTAGACTCAATGAAATGAAAAAGTACAGACTCGAAAATATACTGAGAGTCGGAAACTGAGCTGTCGTTTGTCCCGAACTGAAAGCAGACGTCGTGTGTCGTATTGAATTTATACAGATATTATTTAGTCAATGTAGTCAATATTTGGTTGACTGTGACTTTGTGTCAACAATCTCCCCCATATTGATAATTGACAAAATAATATATGTATATTTCAATATTCATACCTTGACACAGTTGATTACAACATAGCTCCCCCATAACTGATGCAGAGCTAGAATCGGATAGCTCCCCCGTAATCAGTGAACGGTTCCGAGCTAGAAGTAGTAGCTCTCCCCCGTAAACAGTGCATATACCCTGTAACCTGATAGATAACATATTCCCAGAACGAGCACAGATATACACAGATGAATGCATAGAACCTGCATAGAACCTGTAAAAGTTTCCCAAAACAAGCCAGCACAAAAATATACATATGTTTCTCCCCCTTGTTGGCAGTTAGCAATATAAATAAGCAATGAATAGTAATGCAACCACACCAAGAGAAAAAAATAGTATAATACTAGACAAGAGAGTGCATTGGCATAAAAGAAACTACGAGAAATAGCATAAAATGATATCCACCAATCAGAATGTCAAACACATCATCAGGGTTCTAAGATAAAAATCCAGTACATAAATCCATAACTAAATAACTAAAAACATAAAGCAACTAAGACCATCAGCAGTGGCAGCAGCATAACAAGCCAGTCTCCATCACGGAGCACCAGAAGGTCCTGGAACATCTGAAGAACCAGGGAAAGGGCCAACGAAAAGATCCTGGAACATCTGAAGATCCACAAAAGTATCATCTGGATCCATATACTGCATGACCCACGGATCGTCTAGACGATGACCCGAGCGATGTGGATCCCGCTCAATAGGCACATGCAAATCAGGATGACGAGCAAGCGAATACCGCATATCATGCAGAGAGTTCCCAAGGGCACTAATCTGCAGAGTGGTACGGTAATCCTGCTGCGTCCAGCGATCATCCTCAATAGCAAAACGATCGCGAAGCATAGTCTGAAGCGAATCCAGGTTGGCAGGAGGTACAGTCTGACCGAGCGGAGGGGCGTCAGGCTCCTCATCAGCAGACAACTCAGTAGTAGCAACAGGCTGAAGGCGTCGTACCTTAGATAGAAAG
Organism: Iris pallida; assembly: GCA_029216955.1. Classification (NCBI taxonomy): domain Eukaryota; kingdom Viridiplantae; phylum Streptophyta; class Magnoliopsida; order Asparagales; family Iridaceae; genus Iris; species Iris pallida. The sequence continues at coordinate 7,752,998 of JANAVB010036418.1, read as the reverse complement.
GTAGGTGCCGGCAGGAACGGACAAGCATCAAGTGGTATACGAAAAGCACGAAAGATCATATGAAGATACAGAGGATAAACCAAAGCTCGTGGTTTCCTCCTACAGCGAATCATCCAGTCCATCATAGTACGTGGAAGATTGAAATGAATTCCAAAGTGAAGATGATAAAGAGCAGAAATGTCAAGATAAGTGATTTTATCAGGGGAACCGATCTTGGGTAGAATGGTATTAGAGATGATCCAATGAAGATCAGAAAAATATAGGTTGAGATATTTCGTCATGAGCTTTCGAGGACGTGTGTATGGAGTGCACAAATCGTCCTTGAAGCTTTCAAGTGAAAGTCCGTTGGGAAAACGGAACGAGCGAGCATCAACAAGCCTTTCCCAAGAACTTGGCTCAAGAAGATCAAGATATTCGGCTAGTTCAAAGTCATCAAACGAGATATCGATACCAGCAACTCATGAATAAATACGAAGGTCATCAAAGGTTAAGTTGCAGTAGAGCATTTGAACGGCATGACGATAAATGACAAAATTTGAAGCAACTAAAGCATCCAAACAAAGATCACGGAATAAAGACTCATATTGAAAAAATATGGTGAAGTTTATGGGATGACCCCCAAACACCGGACGAGTTTTAAAATCGCTAAACCATTCATTTGAGGCTTCTAGCGACACAAAAAGACGGTCGTCATAAGTGTTAGGGTCATCGGGACATGGTGGATTGAACAACGGATTGAGGGGATGTTGTTCATCTACTTGTTCAATCGGAGGAGGAGGATTCGAAGAGGAAGCACCCTCGGTTCGGATCCTCTTCCCACGATTGGGCAAGCGTGGAGCCATTTGCAAGAAATTTGATAACTTGAAAAGGAGAGAAAATGAGAGTTATACCTGAAGATAATGTCAAACAGTTGAAGAGAACGTTGAAAAACCCCTTTCCCTTGAGTTTGAGAAGAAATAGAGCCCTCTATCTCAAGAACTAGGGTTAGGGTTTTGAAGGAAGAAGATGGAATAGATGGAGAAGAAGGAATTATGGGAGGAAAGAGAGGGAATCCCGAAATAAAGTAGGGCTTGGTCTTTGGTCGGGTGAAATATTGACCATAGGATTAGAATTGATCCAACGGCACAGCCAGATCCCGACCCTGGAACCAAGGGACCGAACTCGGCCCGAACTCGGATAGGAGCAGAGTTCGGCCCGAGTTCTGGATCATTGGTCCAGAACAGAACAAAGGCTAAAATGAAAACAAAAGTTGAAGAATAACAAGAAATGATAACAAAGAAAAAGATTTAAGAGTTAAACAAAAGAAAGTTGAGGACACCAAAGAGAATAGAATAGATAGAGAAGGAGATGTACACAGAAAACAGAATGAACTTTTTAGAAAATATCAATTAGGCAATATTAAATCGAAACGAGCCATATAATAAATAAGGATATATATTGTGGTTCAATAGTCCAAATTTGCCATGGGTTAGATGCAGGGGCCGGATCCCAGCTAGCGGTAGTCCTGAGGACTAGTGCACCGTGTCGCTTAGGCTTTTACGCCTTGTTGTCAGAAGGACCCTTTCGGCTTGTACCCATACCAAATTCTTCGTAAAAGAATCACAATATACTCGATATTTACGCAGGTGAGTTTCAATTTATGACTGCTTCATCTAAGATTCCAAGTTCACGACAAAGAAAGTTGAAACGCTCTTCGGATAGTGGCTTAGTAAAGAAATCTGCCAGCTGATGATCAGTGTCAATAAATTCTAAGTTAATCGTGCCATTTTGCTGATGATCACGCAAAAAGTGGTGTCTGATCTCAATGTGTTTAGTGCGTGAGTGGCATACAGGGTTCTTAGTCAAATTGATGGCACTAGTATTGTCACAGAATATAGGAATATGCATGAAAGATAACTTATAGTCTTCCAGGGTTTGCTTCATCCACAGAATTTATGCACAACAACGCCCAGCTGCTATGTATTCAGCTTCTGTTGTGGATAGTGCAACAGAGTTCTGTTTCTTGCTAAACCAGGAGACTAAAGCTTTTCCTAATAAATGACACGTGCCGCTCGTACTTTTACGGTCGACCTTGCATCCAGCGAAGTCAGCATCAGAGTAACCAATAAGATCAAATGATGTTGACTTGGGATACCATAGGCCTACTGTAACCGTACCCTTAAGGTATCTAAAGATACGCTTAACTGCGGTCATGTGTGATTCCTTAGGATTAGCTTGATATCTAGCACATAGGCAAACACTGAACATGATATCGGGACGACTAGCAGTTAAATAAAGTAAGCTGCCTATCATACCTCGATACTTACGTTGATCAACAGGTTTGCCGCTCTCATCTGGTTCGAGTTTGGTTGAAGTGGCCATTGGCGTGCTGATTGGTTTGATGTTGTCAAGATCGAACTTTTTCAGCATGTCCTTGGTGTACTTTGATTGGCAGATGAAAGTTCCATTAGCCAGTTGTTTTACTTGCAGACCAAGAAAGTAGTTGAGCTCTCCCATCATGCTCATCTCAAATTCCGTCTGCATACACTTGGCAAATTCTTGACAAAGAGTTTCTTCAGTAGACCCAAAAATAATATCATCAACATAAATCTGAATTAATAGAATGGTGTCTTTGAAGGATTTGATAAACAGTGTAGTGTCAATTTTCCCTTTAGAAAAACCTTTCTCAAGCAAGAAGCTGCTTAGCCTTTCATACCAAGCTCTGGGGGCTTGTTTAAGGCCATAAAGCGCTTTCTTTAGGTTGAACACGTGGTCGGGAAATTTGTGATTTTCAAAGCCAGGGGGTTGTTTGACATAAACTTCCTCCTTAATAAAGCCATTCAAGAAAGCACTTTTAACATCCATTTGAAATAATTTAAAGTTTTGAAAATTAGCAAAAGCACAAAGCATCCGAATGGATTCTAGTCTAGCAACAGGAGCATACGTCTCATCGTAGTCGATACCTTCCTCTTGGTTGTATCCTTGAGCTACTAGACGAGCTTTGTTACGTGTGACTGAACCATCTTTATTTACTTTGTTTCTAAAAACCCATTTAGTACCAATTATAGAGTGATTAACCGGTCTAGGAACGAGTTCCCATACTTGGCTTCTCTCGAATTGGTTGAGTTCTTCTTGCATAGCAGAAATCCAAAATTCATCATTAAAAGCTTCAGAAATATTTTTAGGCTCTACTTGTGAAATGAAGGTAGTGCTAGCAACAGAGTCTCTTAATGATGATCTAGTAGTAACTCCACGTGAAACTTCACCTATGACTAAATTTTCTGGATGAGAAGGTTTGAAAGAGAATTTCTTAGGCAAACCTTCCAGAGAATTAGTTTCGGTTGAAGTATTCATTGGAGTAGAAGTTGATGGCTCAATGTCATCATTAAGAGTATTTGCTGTACTGTTGTCTTCATCAAAAGTCACATTTGTTGACTCTTCCACAATAAGTGAGCGTTTATTGAAAACTCTATATCCCTTACTCTTGGCGGCATAACCAAGAAAGATACCATCGTCAGCTTTGGCATCAAATTTGCCTAAGTTGTCTTTGGTGTTAAGGATAAAACATCTGCAGCCAAAAACTCTAAAATAAGAAACATTTGGGGTTCTCCCAAACCAAAGCTCATAGGGTGTTTTCTTCGAAATGGGACGAATAAGCACCCTATTCAAAATGTGGCATGCTGTACTTACAGCCTCTGCCCAAAAATATTTCGAAAGAGAAAATTTATTCAACATGACTCTAGCCATATCGCCAAGAGTCCTATTCTTCCGCTCCACAACACCATTTTGTTGAGGAGTTCTAGGACAAGAAAATTCATGATCAAAACCATTTGCATTACAAAAACTTTCAAAATTTGAATTTACGAATTCGCCTCCATGATCACTTCGGATTCGAGTAATCATGTAGCCTTTTTCGTTTTGAACTTTATTTACAAAAACTTTGAAAACAGAGATAGCGTCGCTCTTATTAGCGAGAAAGAAAACCCAAGTAAATCTCGAAAAATCATCAACAATAACAAAAGCATAAAGTTTGCCACCAAGGCTAGCTATTCTACTAGGACCAAATAAATCCATATGAAGTAATTGCAAGGGTCTAGTAGTACTTACAGAGTTGATGGAATGAAATGAGGATTTAGTTGCCTTGTTTAGTTCACATTCGGCACATACCGTGACCTTTTTGAATGTGATGTCAGGCAATCCTCTCACTAGCTTCTTGGTAGAAAGCCTGGATATAGCATCCATGTTGGCATGACCGAGACGCTGGTGCCAAAGTAGTCGTTCGTCTTTGTGGGCATATAAACATCTACCTGCATGGTTAGTATTTATAGAGAGATAGAAAATATAGATATTGTCCTCTCTTTTCCCTTCAAAAACAATGTCTCCTGTTGACCTATCATAGATATAGCAACAGTTTTGTCCAAAGTTAATATCATATCCATGATCAGCAAGATGGCTAATGCTGAGCAGGTTATGCTTTAACTCGGTCACTAGGCAGACATCCTTTATAACAGGAGAAGGAGGATGACCAATGATACCGTTACCTATTATGTGCCCTTTGAGATTGTTACCGAAGGATACGTATCCTTCTCTTTTCATCGATAGTGATGCAAAAAGATTTGTGTCTTCCGTCATATGTCGCGAGCATCCACTATCGAGAATCCACTTACTTTCAGTTGAGGAGGGAAGGTCCACCTACATCAAGAGTAGATGTGACCTTTGGTACCCGAGTTCTTGAGGATCCTGAAAAGTTAGTCTTTGGGAACCAAGCATATATCCTTTTATCTACAAGTCTTCTAACTCTGCACTGTGGTGAGATGTGTCCATGTAATCCACAATAAGTACAGATAGCATTCTTATTTATACTAGGAGCATGAGAATAATATCTATAAGCAGCAGGATGAGGATGGACATGATGTGAAGAGTTAGAATGGTGAAGATGATTATGCATGGAATAAGTGGCATGGTGATGGTGTTTATGAGGCATAGAATGATGGTATTGTCTATGATGTGTGACATGCTGATATTGTCTAGATGGCATGACATGATGATTTTGTCTATATGGTATATGAGGACCTTGTCTATATGGCATTGCATGATGATCTCGTCTATATGGCATGGCATGATGATTTTTATGTGTGGAGTGATGTTGATTGTGTCTTTGTGCATGATGCTTGTGTACTAAGTGAGAATTGTTCTTACGTGCACGTGGTTTGTGAAAGTTTGTGTATATAAATGCATGGTTATGTGCTGCAAGAGAATGACTTGGTTGACTAGCATTAGTGGTATTGTGCCCATGTGATTGGGTTTGAGGTTGAATAACCTGTTTACCCAATTTGGTTTCTAATCTTTTAGTAGCAGCTTGCAGTTCAGTAACCTTAATATTTAAGCCATATATCTTAGTCATGGAAATCTTGTGTCTACTCTTTTCTTCAGCAAGCAATGTGTTGAGAGTAGTGATTTCTTGAGTTTGTTGCTCAATACGTGCTTCAGCATCATGTAAGCTTAATTTAAGCTTGGATACTTCATCAGTGTCATTAGTGGGTGATGTGTTTCTAACATTATCAAGAAGTAAAGAAATTCTTTGTATCTCATCTTCTAGACTTTTGATTTTGTCCTTGGCATGTTTATATTTACCGATAACCTTTTTGTGATCATCAAGTAAATCGGTGAAAGCATCGTCAAGTTCATCAAAAGAGAAGTCATCTAAAGTTTCGTTTGATACCTTGGTGGAATTTGCCATGAGGCACACATTTGCTTTGTCTTGAGGAGAGTTCTTTTCTTCCTCGGAGTCACTTGCTTCGCTTTCATGCCAAATGCTTGTGTTGGCATACCTTTTTGATGAGTTCTTCTTGTAGGGCTTTTCATACCGGTTGCTTTTCTTTAAGAGCGGACAGTCTCTTCTGACGTGTCCAGTCTTTTTGCAACCATAGCAGATTGGTTCTTCTTCATCGTCTTCTTGTGGTTCCTTCTTTCTTTGATTGAAGCGAAGGAATTTCTTGAAGTTACGTACCATGAGAGCTTGGTCTTCATCATCTGAGATATCGTCTTCAGTCTCATCGTGATCAATCTTTCGTCGATGAACTTTGAGTGCGATCTCCCTGGTCTTCGGAGCAGGCTCTTCGAAGTCCTTGAGGTCAAGCTCGTGAGTCATGAGCTTGCCCATCAAAGTCTCCATAGACATACTTGTGAGATCATTTCCTTCTATGATGGCTGTCACCTTAGGGTTCCAAATCTTTGGTAGCCCTCTGAGTAGCTTGCAGATCTTCTCATGGTTTGAGTACTGCTTACCAAGCGAGGATAACGGGTTGATGATGTCGAGGAATCTTGTAAACATTTGAGTGATCGTCTCATTTGGCTTCATCTTGAAGGCTTCGTACTCTTGAGTGAGACGGCTTATCTTAGATTCCTTGACTTGAGTGGTTCCTTCATGCGTCACTTCCAGAAGTCTCCATACTTCATGAGCAGTGGTGCATGTAGAGACCCTGTTAAACTCGTTCCTGTCTATAGCACAGAATAAAGCATTAATAGCCCTAGCATCTAGACTTGCCTGTTTCTTCTCCTCGACAGAATATTTGTCGTGTGGTTTCTCAATGAGGTCACCATCGACAACTATCCTGGCGGGCTTTTTGTAACCGTCAGTGACGACAGTCCACAGGTCAAAGTCTAGAGACTTAAGATAGAAGCTCATCCTTGTTTTCCAATATGTGTAGTTAGTCCCATCAAATAGGGAAGGCCTATGAGTGGACTGACCTTCACCATGATTGGAAATCAAGGATTGTGTGGTTGCCATGGATCAGCTCTTAGAATGTTAGTCCTTGTAAAGAGAACAGAGCTCTGATACCAATTGAAGAACAGTTTGGCAACTCTAGAGGGGGGGTGAATAGAGTATATATATATAATGACCAATTAAAAAATTACTCTTTCACGAACAATGAATAATCAGAGTAAAATGCGGAATGTAAATGAAAGATAAGAGAGCATACGCAAACACAGCAATTTTAACCTGGTTTCCCTCGTGGAGGACTAGTCCAGGCCTGAGAACTCTAGCTCAGGATTAAATCCACTATTTGTGAAATAGTAGCTTACAACCCGTGCCTTTACTTCAGAAGAGCACGTCAACTTCTTACAGAGAATCGCAGTGGCGATTGCTTGGAATTGTCCAAGCGATTTCTTCACTCTTGCACAAGAATCCTAACTGAGAGATGCTGAGCACTCGAGACTTAGGAGGCTTGTGGCTAGTAGATGGGAAGGGTATGGCTTATAGAGCTTGTAGGAGAAAAGAGAAGAGAAGATTGAGTGATTCAAAATGAGAGAATTCATGCCCTATTTATACTGATTTTTGAGGCAGAATTCGGCCAGAATTCGGGTAGGAGAATTCAAAAAATTTGGCCGTTGGACAGCTAGCAACCAGCTAACCCTAAAATTAGGGTTCCTGATTTCTAGGGGACAGAGTTCGGCCCGAACTCTGTGTGGAGGCAGAGTTCGGCCCGAACTCTGTCTCCAGAGCACAGAGTGATTCTAAGTGGGACTTGTGGGCAATTTTGTTTTGGTGGAGCTTGGGATTTTGGGTAGGCTTGTAGACTAAGTTCCAAGAGCTCAGCATAACTCAGAGTACATACTTCTAGACTCAATGAAATGAAAAAGTACAGACTCGAAAATATACTGAGAGTCGGAAACTGAGCTGTCGTTTGTCCCGAACTGAAAGCAGACGTCGTGTGTCGTATTGAATTTATACAGATATTATTTAGTCAATGTAGTCAATATTTGGTTGACTGTGACTTTGTGTCAACAGAAGAGGGTTCATGAATGGGGTGGAGATGAGGCCACAACTTTGCTCCTCGACGCCGGGCTTAGGATCAGAATGAAACCTGACATTCTGCAGTGGTCTATTAAGGCCAACGGATCCTTCTCGTTTGCATCGGCCAGAAGTGTTGTTCGTGGCAGTGGGATGCCTTCCCCAACCATGTGATCTTTCTAGCAAGCTTGCATTCCCAAAAAATGGTCCTTTCTGATGTAGAGAGCATTTCGCCAGAAGCTCTCCACTGACGACGCTCTCAATTCTATAGCTACAACTTAGCATCTGCGTGTCATTGCTGTATGACGAGACAGTCTGAAATGGTCGACTATATTTTCTACACGGGGGCCTTGCCTGCAAGGGTTTGGAACGATCTCTCTCACCATTGCAGATAGGACCAGGACGGTGGGAGCTTCAACGATCTTCTGGCCACTTGGAGTAGCGCCTTTCACGGCCCCCAGATCATTGCAGCCGCCATCACGTGGGTCATTTGGATAAATCGCAACAAATTCAGATATGAGGGACACTAGTATTCATCCAACCAACTCATCCAGGAGGTTCTTCGACAGACTCACAAAGTCAGCAGATACTGCAAACATGGACACGAGGACTTCTAGCAGTCCTTGCTCGTCTGACACTCTGATAGAGGAGTAGGAGGCTGCCTTCTTTGTAGCACTTTTTCTGTCTTCCTTTTTGCGCTTACTTGTAAAGGCTTCAATATTTTGCGCCTTGATATGAATACAATAAGGGGTTCTTAAAATTATATATATATATATATATATATATATATATATATATATATATATATATATCACCTGTCATCCCTATCCCCTTTACATCAAATTTAATATTATGGAGTATGCCAATGGTCGCCGTTGTCCCTTTGAACACCTGATTGTTTCTCTTTCCATATATACCAAACCGTAGATGTAAGTATGGCACAGGCCTCTGGAACCAGTTCTGTCCTCTTCTTTGTGTATCTCTGACGAGCTGTATCATCTTCCACTTCTGCTACTCCCTCTGACCGTAATTCCAGCTTGTACATCTGCGAAAGCCATACAGAACTAGTCTATGGACATCGACAAAATAAGTCGCCAATGGACTCTTAGTTCTGGCGACATAGTGTACAAGTACGATCGACAATCTGGACTCCAAATCTATGCAACTTTTCCATCGCAAGAAGTCTCCCCAGAACAAGTTTATAAAGACATAACTGCATTTTTCGCGGGATCCCATTCATCCATACAATGTCAGCCTGAACCATCTTGTCATGAGGTTCCCATACCCTCTAATAAGTAGTCCTTAAGTCAAATTCACCCGTCATTATGTTATCTCATACCAACTTATCTCGCCCAATCGAAGGGTCAATCCTGTATGTACTAATTAAAGGTATGGCAGATCTCGAATTTGGGTACAACTCCGGTCTTTAATCGCCGCCCACTAGCAGTCTACTGACAAGGCCGTCCCTTCATGCTTCACGGTCCATGTGTGTAAACCCCCATATTTTATACAATTTTTTTTTACAATTTTACAATTTTTTTATATACAGATTTATTTATTTAGTTGTAGTTAAGGTATGTATATATATATTACTACTTGGTGTGTAGGTGTTAAACTATTAAATATTAGTCTTCAATATTATTTGGAAATTTTAGATAGTGATTTAAAAATATTTATTTTTAATACTAGTTAATTTCTCTATATTTCATATATATATATATATATATATATATATATATATATATATATATATATATATATATATATATATATAGAGTGAGTAGTAAAAAAAAAAATCTCCAACCCGTTACTGTTCCCTGCGGGAACAGTAACTACACAAGCCCACACCCCTTCCTTCATTCGAACTCATTGCAAATTTAAATCCAAATCTTTCTCAAATCTCAATCTTATCTCAAACAAATTTCCTCAAACCCTTCCCAATTACAAATCCTATCGGTTCTCTACCAGCCTGCGAAATTCCTACGCATAATCGAAATCGAGATCAACCCAAACTTGGATTTAAATCTCGTATATTAATCCCGCAGCCATGGAGGTTTTGTAAAAATTCTCTTTCGAAAACTCCACATGACCTTCGTGCAGCGAGTCCCGAAGAACGCAGACACCCCCGTGCCCCTTCCTGACGACTTTTTGTCACCTTCGTGAGTCGCTGACCGTCGATCGGCCAATTGGACGATGCGCGACAGAGAGCAGGACACTGCCCTGTTCCGATACAAACACAGGTAGGCCACTTTCCAATCGAAATCCTCCTTCAATACTAGTTTATTTTCAATTACGTAAATATCTCTAGAAACCGTACATAACCCTCTAACAGGCCTCACAGTTAGAAGTCGATGGGGATGAACAATCGATTCAGAAAGTTGACACCAAGTTGATGAAAAACTTGCCAAAATAGAACATAAAACAGTCCCCAAAACCCCCGATTGGAAGACAGATTTGGAACCAACCATTAGGTTTTTTTGAAAACCAATATAACACAGCCCAAAACAACCCATAGGATATTGAAACCTCTTTTACAGAAGTTGATTTTATCGATCGAGCGCCGAAAATCGGCTTCCCAAATCGACGAAAACCTATTTTTAAAACAACAAAAATTTATAAAAATCTCCCCGATACGACGTACGTCCCGACAAACGGGGCGACGTGGTCGCGAGCTGAAGGCATCGAAAGGTGCGTAACGACTTCGTGGACGTGTGGACTTTGACGAAATTCAAATTGGTCGCGTGTGCGCGACGAATTTGATACGTATCCATCAAAATTTACCGTATCGACCTTTTTGTAAATAATCTAGGTGCACGTTCGTCAAATTGAGACGACACATGCATCAACAGGTCCGAATCAAAATTCTGGTCCTGTATGCCAAGTTTGGTCCGATTCTGAGAAGGTTGATCGGATCGCCAAAATTGGTGGGCCCACAACCCGATCCAACGGGCGATTTTGTGCATGACTCATCGGAATCCAAAATTGGATATGTTGTTGGGTTCGTCTCCTCAAACCGGATTCGTAGATATATAGTTTGATGACTTTAGAGATCCTAGATACTAGTGCGCATTTCGGTGCAAGCGGGTCCAACGGCGGGCATCGTTTTGACCTAAAATTATGATTTTGTCCCTATTCCAGAATTTGACTTTCGGACAAGCATTTCCTAGGTATATCTTTTTTACCAAGAACATTTTTGATGTTTATTTTAGCATCCGGAGTCATTTATGAATTGTGAGTTTTGTGTTGACGCTTACGACATTTGGATTTGCCTTCCTCGCACAGCAGATAAGTATACCTTGCCATAGATTCTGATTGTGCTCATTTATTTTTAGTATATTTTATTATTGTATATTTTTTCTCTTATTTTCCATTTTGTTTATATTGTGCATCCAAGTCACACTTGGGTGCAAGCGGCTAGATTTACTCGTTTTCGTTATTTTATATTGTATTATACATGTCGACCTAGTGTTAGACGACCACCATATGAGTGGAGGATATTTTTATTTCTCCTATGGCCTTGACATATGTGTATCACGAGGTGAATGAGTTCATACAGGACACGAACCTGCGTACTCGACTGGCCATCGAAATGTATGGGTCATGCGACGGATAGGAGGTAATTGCTACTAGTATATCGAGTTAGAAGCCGTAGCAGTTGCAACTAGACAGGCTGTAGATACATCTTAGACAAGAGCATCGGAGGGAGGGGACAGCTACTAATGTAGGGGCTATATTTATTTTTACACACATTTGTGGGCCGATAGTGACTCGTATGAGCGGTACTTTCTGCCACTGGCCGATGGCGACTCGGATAAGCACTACTTACTGCCATTCTTTATTTATTCTGCTGATCCTACAGCCCCGATGTAGAATGTTGTTGTTTTCCATAAATAAATTCACTTTATTTATTTTGTATCTGAGAAAATTACAACTGTAGGAATCTAATCTAGAAGACGATTACTTTATCCCTTAGACGATGCGATGAAGAAAACTCGAACTTTGAAGAACTTGGACAGCAACTGGGCAATCTCTCTGTTCTCTCTAAAATTGACTGTAGTGTCTGATGAAGATGAAGAAACTCTCTTTTATAGAGTTCAGGATAACTGTCCTTAAGCATACGCTCAGGTAGTTACTTGACGTGTGCATAACTGCAGGGACGCGTGGCAAATTCTGATGGAGACACATTAGCGTGCGGTTGAAAGTAGTGGAGCATATTCAGGAGAGATTGATGGCATGAATGCCACGTTGCATAACTTCTGAAGAAGTGGATAACTGAGTGCAGGACACGTGAGAACGTGTGTTAACTGCACGTTGAAAATCATTCTGGACACAACTGCTGTGATACGCTGCCTTAGAAGAAGAGTCATACGCTAGCTTTTGAAGGCACATGTCTTGCATACGCTGACTTGGACAGCGTAGAACCATATAAAGCTGATACGCTCACATTATTGACAGGGAGTCGTATGGAAACTATACGCTCACTTGACAAGGAGTCGTATGGAATCCATACGCTCATTTGATTGGCAAGGAGTCGTATGGAATCCATACGCTCACTTGGTTGGCAAGGAGTCGTATGTTTGAATAAGTAAACACGTGGCATGTTTGAATAAGTAGACACGTAGCCATCATCAATCTTCTTTGATACGCCATATCTTCCAATAACAGACAAAATCTTCTCGAGCGTCGTGACTGCGGATATGATGGCTGACAGACGTCAAAACTGACAGTAATGATGGCTTTTACATTTATGAGAGATGCTGAGCTGTCCTCGTAAAAGACAAAACTGACTCTTCGAAAACCTATACGACGGCTAGTCTTCATTGGACAGCTGTCTTTGCACGAAAGACGAAGTGTCAGATTCATCCTTTATTAAATACATGTTGTGCTGTCATCTCAGAGAATAATAAAACATTTACTGAGCGTACGGCCTTTGGATGAGCGTATGGCTATGGCTGAGCGTATAGCCTCGAGCGTATGGCTTTGACTGAGCGTATGACTTTGACTGAGTGTATAGCCTAGAGCGTATGGCTTTGACTGAGTGTATAGCCTAGAGCGTATGGCTTTGACTGAGTGTATAGCCTAGAGCGTATGGCTTTGACTGAGTCTCATGTCAGCGTGTCATAATTTTCACACCCTACAAGACCTCCTTCAAAGTTTTTGAACTTTATGAATTTTAAAAGCTTGAAATTACTTTGAACTTTAAAGTGAGAATAAGTCCTGACACGCTGGCATGAGTTTGTTATCTTCTTCAATATCAGTGCAAATCTTTAGGGATTTTGTTTAAAGAATATCCGCCGTTTGAACTTCTTCCTTTCTTCTATAAATAGGTCTTCCAAAACCTATTTTATTTCTTTACCACAGCTTTTGCTTTCGAGAGAGAAAAGTGCTTTCAGAAACTCAAAATCCTTCTTCCCCTTCTTCGTCTTCGACTCAACCAGCAAATATGAAATCAAAGTTAATTCTTCTTTACAAAAGTTATCTCGATATCGTTATCTCCAGAGGAAACTGATATTCCACCATGTATCATCTTCCCAGAGAATTTGATATTTTGTTTTATTAGATCCCCAGTGGTTTTAATAAAGATCTTGAATAGAAAATCATGTCCATATTACCTCTGAATTTTCTATCTCAGTATGTATCATATTTTCTATTCTATGAAAATGATATCTCGTCTTTTGATTTCCGAATCCAAAGATCATGGAAAATAGAATCTAAAGATATCTTTATATCTGAATTCTGTTTTCTCTAATCAGTATTAAACTAAAAATCTTTGGTTTAATATCATGATAGAGTTGCAAAGTTTATTTGTATATTCTATTCTATTGAAATATGTCATGTATTATTTACCTATGAACATGTTTTCTACAAAAATATTATCCACAAAACTGAAATCAAGCCAAGATGTTCATTTCTTTAATCAGAATCAAAATATTGATTACAATTGGATTTCAAAAATTCAGTATATAAAAAATATAAAAGAACTATTTAGGAGGAGTAATGATCTCCTGAATACGAACGATTACATTATTCATCTTTTCATCATGAGCTTTTTTGATTCGTTCTGCTGTTTCTGTTCCAATCATCCGTTGGTCATATTCTACAATAATAGAGCTACGACGATTGGTCTCTTCAATCTGATTGGTTTGCATCAATTCTCGCTCCTGCTGTAAAACTTGACAGCGTTCAGTTGCAGATTTACGATCAGTAGCAATCTCTGATTGTTTTTTTTCCACAGAGGCAATTTGCTCCTGAATACGAGCTAGCTCTTCCCTCAACTTTCTAAGCTCTTCAGCTTTTGACGCTTCATCTTTCTCTAGGCGTTCCATATTCTGACGAGTACTTATTATTTCTTCGTCTTTCGCCATTAGCTCTTTGGAAGTCTGAGCGAGGAATTCTGTCAGAGCAATGTGCCGAGCTTGAGCTTCATTCTCCAATTGAGCAATCTCAGCTGCAGTCAGAGAATTAATGTCCTCCTTTTTAATCTTCCAGTATTTATGGATGTTTGCTTCTAAATCATTTAGGAGATGTTCAAAGAAGACACATTGAGTCTCATAACCAACTTGTCTCAAAGCTGAACGTGGGAAACTAGTCGCCTCTCGAAGACTCGAAAAGGGCATAGTCTCATCCTTCATAAGTCGTCTTGAGTATGTATCCAGATATGAATAAATAATGTCCGAATACATCCCCATGATCTTTGCTATCCCTGTGTCAAAACCGGGAGTCGCTGCAATAATAGGGAAAGGAGCAGGAGGAGCTTCTATTCTTGGAGCTGAAGTTAGTGCTTTTGGAGAACTCGGCAGATGTGAACTCCCCTCACCCACATCAGTTTGAACAAGTGGGGCTTGAGTAGAACTCATAGTCGGTGCAGTTCCTACAGCTGTTGGAATAAAAGAATCATGATCAAAATTAAACGACAATAAAGTCGAGATAAGACAAAACTTTGATGAATAAAATATTACCTGGAGCTGGTTCATATACAGTTTCCTTCGGATCATTCAGCCCGGCTCTTAGTCTGTTCAAGGTACTTTCTGACACGGGATTTATTTCACTGCTTCCCGCCCCAGAAGTACTCAGAATTTGAACTTCTATTTCTAAATGCCTCTCCGGCTCTGGTGTCAACCCTGAGTGTTGACCAATGGTCTTCAGTACATTAATTGGAGCCTTAGACGGTGATTCATCGTCTATCTCCATGTCTTCTTCTCCAGAAGAATGAGATGACGGTTCATAGTCAACTTGTTCGCTCTCTGAAGCTTCAGCAATTGGATTGAGAGAAGTGGCTTTCTTCACTGGTTCTCCTGAAATCAGTAAGTCATTAACCGTTTCAGTCTGATGCTCGGCCTCTACCGCAGGCTGACTAATTTTCTGCGCATCATCGGCCATTTGTGGAACTGAGCCTATATCAGAAGGCATGGAAGACCCAGCAGGTTCAGGAATCTCTTCTTCAACAGGTTCTGTCTTTACAGAAAAATCAAATGCAGCATGTTTTTCTGAAGCCAATCGCATAGCACGATCGGTAGGACTCTCTGTATCCAGACAAATCACGGATTTAGTTTTTGAAACTATCACTTTCCTTCCTATTCTTTTTGTTAATGGAACAGTGGATAATTGTCTATTGGATCACTACCTGCTTCATCAATATCTCTGACTCGATTAGACACAGAAGAATTCCCTGGAATAGTAATTCCTCCGCGACGTCGAGTCTCTGCTCGAGTAGCTCTTTTTGCAGCAGGACCAGCAGCACTTTTACCCCGCTTCCTCTTCGGGGTATTATCAATAGATATACTCTCTTCAGCACTCCCGATGGGTACATGCAATGGTTGATGAAGGTCATCAGAGAAGAAAGTCTCCAAAACATCATCATCAACTTCATCAGTGGCCAGAGGATCTTCTTTGTAATGACAATCTCTAGGCAAGGCTGATTTGGTTGATTTCTTTTCAACATGAATAAAGCTTCTGCCTAAGATGCTAAATTTTTCATCAAAAGTATTAGCTGATCATGCATAGAATCTGGCATAGGACGCCAATATTCTAGCTCCTCTCCGATAGCTGACCGGATCTGGCATAGAAAAGGTAGCCCCTGTACCTTTGGCAATATAATATAGCCAAGCTCTGGCACCATCAATCAACCATCCTTGATAACCAAAACACGTCGTTGCATTGCTTATATGCAACTGATCGTAACCAAATTGTCGAGCAAATCTGCTCGGGAGATATGGCTCTAGATAAGTGATGTTGTCACGGCGGCAGATTAAATGAGATGGCCTGATTCTCTTTAGCCATTCATGTTGGATATCATCCAACTCATTAGCACCAATACCGTCAATCAATCTCCCAGGCGTGGTCTCATAACCAAAAGGTGGAGGAACACAAGTGAAGCTCCATAGTTCTCCCCTGTTTAATATAGTTCTGCAATCGGTCAAAGTGTCATATCTCCATTTCGGTATGTGCTTGTACCTTTCCAGAAAGGTATCATCTGGTCTAGCCATCCCAACACTCATGAGAGATTCGAAATGCAGAAGCAGCCATCCAAATAAATATGTAAAGGACATTTCTACCCGAGGAAAGGATGTAAGGCTCTTCCTTGCCAATTCGAACATTCTGTCTGTGTATGTCCTTAATCCAGCATTCAGACGGCAGGTCATTGCTGTCAGTAAATCCATCTTATACCCAAAAACCAGACGGACTGCTGCGAAGACGACTCCTCTGTGCATCCTGTCTGCTGAACAGGTGCTAGGTACTACAAACTTTCTTAGCCAGAGAGATATAAAACCGGCCAGATGACCTTCAGCAGATAATTCTCGGCCATCCTGCTTAATATAGGTCTCTAACCTATCACCAGCTTTGTAGGTGTCTATATCTTCTTCGATGATAATGTCGTCATGATTTGTCTCCCGGATTAATCTGTTAATCTCGGCTTGACTCAAGGGTTTAAATTTACCAACATACTGATCAGTCTTTTTCTTCTTTTGAACTTCGTCAGTGCGGCCTTGAAACAAATAAGCCATCCACTTCGAAGAATAGCAGTTGGAGTCCCCCTCTCCACCTTGTCCCTTATAAAAAGCCTTACATATGCTGTAATGGCACATTAATTCTTTATATACATAAAGAATCAGTGGGTTGGCTTCAGAAATCTTATTTATTTCATCAACAAAAGGGATATACTCTTCATATGGTAAATCTGCTGTTGGTAGCTGAGAAATATATGCCATTTCATGAAGGGCGAATCCCATCTCGCCCCTTGGGGTCATGAAAGTGCCGGTACGATAGTTATATCTCTCCGCTAACGCCAAGAACAGATCCGAGTTTGGCTTAAAACCATAAGCAGTACACTTAATGGCATCATATAGGCCTATCGCCTTTAACTGTGTACCAAAGTTCTGCAGAATCCATCTCACTAGAGCAGTCCATCTAGTATTTTCCGGGTTCACCAGACCGGTAAGTCTCATAGACTGTTTTGGGTATATGGCATTTTTCAGTTGAGCAAATTCGTTTACAAAAATTGGGACTCTGACTGGCTTCAGCAGTGCCGAGTCCTCAGGAGGGATGGTGGCAGGTAGCAGTCCTCGCAGAGATGTGACATGTGGTTCAGTACCACTGCGGAATCTTCCTTGACGATATCCGATCCATCCAGCCTTTGCTTGTCGTGATGGAGTGATATCCCACTTCATCTGTCTTTGTTGACCCGAGTGGAATAAACGAGCTATATTGATGCTTTTTGTCAAACCAGTTAGATATATGGGCTGATTCGCATTACCATCCCTATGATAAGAATATGCTACTTTATTGAGAGCAGGCTGGGAGTTCATGTCAATAGCATCTCCAAAAAGGAATGCTGGCTTCAAGTGGGTAACACCATCCACACTCTGTAACGGCAGTCCACTCATCAAGTTCAGCAAAGTATCATCTTCCTGATTTGTCAAAATAGCTATTCTTGTAGAAAGTCCATCGAATTGGGGAAAACGAACATGTGATAGGTCACTTCTATAGTTATTTCCTACACTTCCTTCAAATTCTGCCTCCTGAGCTAGAATATCCACTGCAAATGAAGAATAAAGTATTAGAAATTTTCAACGTCAAGAGAGGATAAAGTTTAACATACGCTCAGTTTTTACTAAGCGTACAGCTCAACATACGCTCAGTTTTACTAAGCATACAGCTCAACTTACGCTCAATTTTTACTAAGCGTATGGCAGACTCAAGGTTCAGCATACGCTCAATTTTCTTTAAGCGTATGGCAGACTCAAGGTTCAGCATACGCTCAGTTTTCCTTAAGCGTATGACATATTCAAGGTTCAGCATACGCTCAGTTTTTTTTAAGCGTATGGCAGACTCAAGGTTCAGTATATGCTCAGTTTATCTTAAGTGAATGATTTTAAAAGTTCAGTTTATGATCAATTTGAGCGTATCAGCGTATGGTTGACAAGAGGATCATCAAAAATTACGCTAACACAGGAGTTAGCGTATCTCAATGAGACAAATTGCTATAGCGTATTCTTTTAAGATAGCGTATTTTGATATCTCTATCAAAAATACGCGTATCTTACAGATATACACTCCAAACATATTTTTTGTAAAAACGAAAAACATGGAATACGGCTAAACCCTAAAGAGGGAAGCGTATTTGCTGACGTATTGACCCTAAAGAGGGATACGTTTTCTGAGTTTTGTTCTAACCAGAGCCCTAAAAAGGGAATAGTTATTTGTTCATCATCTTCGTCCTCACCATAGAGAGGTTTTAATGGCCGTTCATTGCGTGAAATATGCTGACTGGCCGTCTTCTTGGTGGTGGCAGTGTCGATGGCAGGATGAGACGACTCCTCAGGGGCTTTTCCCTTTCCTTTTGCAGAAGCATCAGCTTTGGGTGCTATTAATGGATGTTGAGTCGAAGACGAAGAAGGGGAAGAAGGATTTTGAGTTTCTGAAAGCACTTTTCTCTCTCGAAAGCAAAAGCTGTGGTAAAGAAATAAAATAGGTTTTGGAAGACCTATTTATAGAAGAAAGGAAGAAGTTCAAACGGCGGATATTCTTTAAACAAAATCCCTAAAGATTTGCACTGATATTGAGGAAGATAACAAACTCATGCCAGCGTGTCAGGACTTTTTCTCACTTTAAAGTTCAAAGTAATTTCGAGCTTTTGAAATTCATAAAGTTCGAAAACTTTGAAGGGGGTCTTATAGGGTATGAAAATTATGACACGCTGACATGAGACTCAGTCAAAGCCATACGCACTAGGCTATACACTCAGTCAAAGCCATACGCTCTAGGCTATACACTCAGTCAAAGTCATACGCTCAATCAAAGCCATACGCTCGAGGCTATACGCTCAGCCATAGCCATACGCTCATCCAAAGGCCGTACGCTCAGTGAATATTTTATTATTTTCTGAGATGACAGCACAACATGTATTTAATAAAGGATGAATCTGACACTTCGCCTTTCGTGCAAAGACAGCTGTCCAATGAAGACTAGCCATCGTATAGGTTTTCGAAGAGTCAGTTTTGTCTTTTACGAGGACAGCTCAGCATCTCTCATAAATGTAAAAGCCATCATTACTGTCAGTTTTGACAGTCTGTCAGCCATCATATCCGCAGTCACGACGCTCGAGAAGATTTTGTCAGTTATTGGAAGATATGGCGTATCAAAGAAGATTGATGATGGCCACGTGTCTACTTATTCAAACATGCCACGTGTTTACTTATTCAAACATATGACTCCTTGCCAACCAAGTGAGCGTATGGATTCCATACGACTCCTTGCCAATCAAATGAGCGTATGGATTCCATACGACTCCTTGTCAAGTGAGCGTATAGTTTTCATACGACTCCCTGTCAATAATGTGAGCGTATCAGCTTTATATGGTTCTACGCTGTCCAAGTCAGCGTATGCAAGACATGTGCCTTCAAAAGCTAGCATATGACTCTTCTTCTAAGGCAGCGTATCACAGCAGTTGTGTCCAGAATAATTTTCAACGTGCAGTTAACACACGTTCTCACGTGTCCTGCACTCAGTTATCCACTTCTTCAGAAGTTATGTAACGTGGCATTCATGCCATCAATCTCTCCTGAATATGCTTCACTACTTTCAACCGTACGCTAATGTGTCTCCATCAGAATTTGCCACGCGTCCCTGCAGTTATGCACACGTCAAGTAACTACCTGAGCGTATGCTTAAGGACAGTTATCCTGAACTCTATAAAAGAGAGTTTCTTCATCTTCATCAGATACTACAGTCAATTTCAGAGAGAACAAAGAGATTGCCCAGTTGCTGTCCAAGTTCTTCAAAGTTCGAGTTTTCTTCATCGCATCGTCCAAGGGATAAAGTAATCGTCTTCTAGATTAGATTCCTACAGTTGTAATTTTCTCAGATACAAAATAAATAAAGTAAATTTATTTATGGAAAACAAATTGGCGACTCTGCTGGGGAAAGCTGTCTCCTCCAACGAGATAGTAACAACTCAATGCGATACTTCGTCGATCGGCTTGACGAAGAAGACGATGGTTGTACAATTCGACCAAGCTGCTTATGAAGAAATGTTCAAGGCGAAGGAGGGCCGCACTGCTTCCTCCGCTTTTCCTGCTGCCAAGAAGAAGGGACGCTCCGTCTATGTCCCTAAGTCTTCTTCAACAGACCGAGACGTTTCTGTCACTTCTCACGCTGACAAGAACACGTCTTCAACTTCAACTAAGCACACTTCGGCTTCTCTGAACACGGCAACAGTGGCTTCTCCTAGTCACGCTGACAAAGTTGGTTCTTTATCCAAGTCAGCGTGTACAAGAAAAACTATCTCTGGACATGTCAAAGTCCCTTCTCCCTCTACTCTTACGACAGCAGTCGGCTCTTTAGCCATTGATGACTCTGTGCGTATGGCATTCAAAGGGCAGCGTACGGCAAAGGCAGCGTACAAAAGCCAACATCAGGCAGCGTACGCTAAGCCAAAGCCAGCGTATGCTAATAAAAAGGCAGCGTATGACCAGAAGTCCAAACTGAAGTCGGCGTATGCTAACAGATACAGTCCTTTGACTGTTTCTCAAAATCAAGCTGGGGGTTCTCTTCCACAGAACATACAAATGATTCCCTCTCAACTTGCACATCTTGTGCCAACCAAGGAGAAAGACTCTTTAGTCAACTCCTCTACTCCTAAGGTCTTTACCTCTGGAGTTAATTTGACTAGTACTCTTACTAGATCAAACAAAGAAAAACGCCTTTTGGCTAATTCCTCTAAAGATGGATTATTATCGAATCCCAGTCGGAATAATACTCATCTTCCTTCTCTCAAAATTTCTCGATCTGAGAAAGGCAAATTACAAGTATCCAAGACTGATACCAAAGTCAGATCTCCTACGGATCTTCGTAAAAAGCTTAATCAGAATCGTCTCGATTCCACTGAGACAAGTATATTAGACCCTGATGCAGAATATGCCAAAAATTATGTGGCTCAAATTAATCAGTCTTTATACACTCAAGAACCGAGAAGACAGAAGAACAAAAGACAAGTTTCTACACAGAAACTATCTTCAAGTACTTCCCAATCTGTTCCTACAGATCTCCGGGAGTATTTACAAAATAAACGGAGAATTGACACTCCATCAGGCTATGATATTGCTCATATTTGCCATGAAAAGCATGGTTGCAACTTCCAACCTTGAGTTGTGATTCAGTGTTGTTGTTCACCAAAAAGACAATCTGTTTTCGAACGGATTCAATATGAACCAATGTTGGATGAAGATGAACCTCTTTATGCTTATGTCAATATGACCTCCAGAAATATTGGGGGTAGCATACGGTCTGATGATATATCAGACTCTGAAGATGGTGTTTATCTCGGTACCCGATCCAGGACCGGAGCCTTGGCCAGGATCTCTTCTTCTTCTCATCCAAGTGGTAATCCAGAGATCACCGAGGACTTCCTTGGAGAATCCAACTTTCCAGTATTGACTCCCGTAAATAGCCCCGGGAAAGATACTGATTCACACAGTGATGATTCAGAACAGACTGTTTCATCATCTATTCCTCGAATGATTACTACTTACATGGCAGAGGGCAATCATGAACCTTCAACTAGCACCGAAGCTCATGAACAAAGGATTTCTTCCTTAGAACAACAGTTGCGAGCTATGGCAGATACATTGAATGCTATGCACACTCTTATGCAAGCTCAGCATCAAACTCAGCAAGTCCAACAGACAGCTCCTCCAGTTGTATTAAATACTCCTGTTGTTCCAAACCCGGAGCCCTCTACTATTCCGGGGGTACAATCTAATGTTCCTGTACAACCCACTCCAAGTCATTCTGGAGCTGGGGGTGGTACATATGCTGCAGTCCCTCCTCCCAATTACACTCAACAAGTTATAACTCCCCAATCTTCTGGAATTGTTACTGAAGAGTTAAGGAATCTCCGAACTCAATTCGAGGCATTCAAACAGAAGGATGGCTTACAAAGGTTAGGTATCAAGCAACCTTACCCGATAGAATGGAAGCAAGTATCATATCCTCCTAAATACAAGCCTCCGACTATCTCTTTCTTTGATGGGACAATCTCCCCAAGTCAATTTATTAATCACTTTGAAGTAATGACTGATCAACTGCAACCAAGTGACGCCCTCCTTACTCGGGTGTTTGTTGGGTGTCTCAAAGGAACGGCTTATGAATGGTATAGAAGTCTCCCTGATGGGTGCATTACTTCATTTGTCGGTTTCAAGCAAATGTTTCTTGAACGATTCTATGAAGGGCTCAATGACATGACCATGTCAGCCCTCATAAGAATTAAACAGAAAAATAACAAAACCACCGAGGACTTTATTGAAAGATTCAGAAGAGAAGCCCTCAAAATGCCTCTCGGAACTCCCGATGCTGTTACTATCGACACTTGCAAGTCGAATCTCTTACCAATTATCAGCATGTGGACAGGTTCCACTCAGTTCCAAGATTGGCCTTCATTCATCATCAGTGCCAAAGCTACCGAAGTCAGTGCTGAGACCTTCAAGGGTCTGGGGGTACAAATGGCTCCCAAGGAATCAAATCAGAGTGCTAGCAATAGTACTCGACCCAACAATCGCAAAGGGAAAGAAGCTCTTGAAGTCAATCTCCAAAGCAGTAGTCAAGAGGTAAAGACTACCCAAGCTACTCCAGCTCCAACAAATCAACAACAGAGACCTCCTCGACCGAAGGAAGAATATTCTTTCGATGATGACGATGTTCAGGGTATCTTTGAATGCTTGCTCAAAGGTAATAAGATTCAATTGCCAGAAATTAAAAAGCCTGATGAAGCCAATAAGACAGATCATCCAAAATATTGTCTATATCATAGAATGTTGGGTCATACAATCCGGTCTTGCTATGTATTAAAAGGGAAGATTCAAGAGATGATTAAATCAGGAGCTGTGACACTAACACCCAAAGACAAAACAGTCACAGCAAATATAATTTCAATGCAGTTCGGTGACTTCCCTCCCTTAATGGTAGAAAGTGGGATTGTTCCTATCCCCAAAGCAACTCTCGAAGTTGTAAACATCCCACCAGCACAGAATGACGGACTTGTTCCTGTCACAACTAAGAAGGGAGAGATCATGTGGATTCACCCGGATTTAATGACGGAGTTTGAAACGTCTTCCTCTTCTCCTCGGAAGATTCTCTCATCTAAAAAGAAGCTCTGGAAGACTAAGTCATGCAATGTGACTTCTAGTTTCACACCCGATTTTTATCTAACCTTTACTTTCATCTTGGCAGGAAATTCACCCCCTACGGAGATAAAATCTGTACCTCAATTTGAAGATAGGTACAAGCCTGCTTTTCATCTATACAGTTCACAATCTCGTGAATTGATGGCGAAGATGGGTTATGATCTAGCCACTGCTCCTGGTTTGAACTCAGGCAAAGGACTCCGAGCACCTTTAGCCATCACTATGAGGCATAATCAATCTCGTGTTGGCCTTGGTTTCTGGAATGAAGCTCTCATCAAACATAAAAGAACCAAGAGCAAGATAAAGAATTGCAACATGGTTTCCATAGACCCTGAACCAGAATCTGAAGTTGAAGTTCATGCTGGAACTCGGTCAGGAAAAATATATCTGAAAGATTATACTGAAATTCCTGAAGAAACTTCTGATGTCCCTCCGGTTACAGCTCCAACACCAGTCTCTACTGAAGAGCCTTTAAATGTTCCTGTTGAGACAGTTCCTTCTAAACCAACAGCAGCTGACAAAGGCAAACAACAAGTCCGCTTCGACAAACTATTGAAGAAGTCATCTCCTACAGGACTTGAAAAGCCTTATAATTTTGATATATTGGCTCAACTAGCCAATACCCCAGCTAAATTATCAATCTTCGAGCTCTTACGCCTCTCTAAAGAGACTCAAGAAACTCTAAGTGAAGTACTGCTGCAAGCAGAAACCTGCCTAACTCTTCTCAAGAAGTTGGAAACAGAATCTGTTTCTCACTGCCATAATATATTAGAATTTATTCCAAACATTACCTTTACGCAGGACGATATGCTGCTAGAGGATAATCGATATGACCGTCCTTTATATCATACAGGATATATTGATTCTATGAAGGTTGATCGTCTCCTGATTGATCCAGGATCCGCTCTCAGTATTATGCCAAAAGCTATGCTAGATGCACTGAAGATACCTGTGCATAGTCTTTCCAGCACTATCACTACCATCTTGGGATTCAATCAAGAAAAAAGTGAGCCTTTGGGCAAGATTCGCCTCAAATTTCAAATAGGCGATCTTTGCACTAAAGTTACTTTTTACATCATCGACAATCATGGTTGCTCATACAATGCTCTATTGGGGAGACCATTCTTGCATGAACATAATGTCGTTCCTTCGACTCTTCATCAGTGCTTCAAATATGTTGATGATAATGGAGAAGTTCAAAAGGAGGTTGCAGATCTCTATCCATTCAAAGGAGTTGAAGCTTACTTCAATGACGCTCGCATGTACAAAGATGAATACTCAAAAGTCTTACAAGCTATGGATAATGATGATGAGATAGCAAAAGTTGGCACTTTTGTTATTCCTGTAAAAGGGCGTATCACTCCTCCGCAGTCTGTTAAATCATCTGAAGAAGGCTCACTGATAATTTCTGTCAGTGGATGTACTACTTCATCATCTGCCCAGGCTCCACAAAGTTCACTGATAATTCCTGTCAGTGGACGTACCACTCCCCCTCCACCTTCTCAGGCTAGACCAGATACTCTAGTCATTCCAGTCAGTGGACGTACTACTTATCCACGATCTTCTTCAAGGGAGCTCACCTCTTCTGAGCCTTTTGTTATCGATCTTAATCGAAACAAAACTTCTGATCGCACTTTCTCTTCCCCTTTTGTCATTAATTTGACTAAGTTTGATAAGGCTCAGCCTTCTGTTGTAAATACAGTATCTAATATTAATGAAGCATCTCCTTTGCAGTATATTGATGTCTGTAATCATGTACAAAGTTATTTACAATTGCTAGATAGCTTAGAGTCACTAACTATAGGGGTTGTTCAAACTCTTCATACAGACGTATCATTGGAATCCATACAAAAATCATACTTCGTGGTTCCTGCTAGAAAGAAGGGAGAAAATCCAATCTTCTTTTATAAAGGACCCCAGAATTCTCCTAACTTGGAAGAAGATGACACAAACGACGATACTGGAAGGTTACAACTGCGTCGCTACAGTCAGCAATCTAAAAATATCATCAAGAATATGGGTTATGACTTTAGAACCAGTCTCAATAATGGAAAAGGAAGAAGAATGCCTGTTCGAATTCCTCCATTAAAATACGGAAGGACAAAATGTGGTTTAGGTTACATTGCTCCTACCTCCTTTATCAATATCGTCCATGAAGATTCAAAATCCGATGAAGACGAACGATCTGAGTCTTCTGATTCCCTCTTTTGGGATTCTGACACGAGTATTGGCGATCTCCATCGCTCTATTTTATCCATCAATATGGTCTCCGTTGGTGGCCCGCAAGAAAATGATGAAGATGAGGATGATTTTGAAATATCACCCGAATCGGAACAATGGGCTCAAAGATTAGATAATCAATGGGAATTCAGGTTCGAGCAGAGGGAACCTCCTATTGAAGATAAACTGATCCAAATTGATGTTGGTGAAGAAGGGTCTCCTAAACCAATATTCATCAGTGAAAGTCTTTCAGAAATAGATAAGCAAGAAATGATCAAGCTTATTCATGATTATATCGATGTCTTTGCCTGGAGTTATGAGGACATGCCAGGACTAGATCCAAAGATTGCAATGCACAAACTCAATATCATGCCAAATGCTAGACCAGTCAAACAACAACAGCGACGATTTCGTCCAGACATCATGGATGCAATTGAAGCTGAAGTCAACAAGCTTATGGCTTCTGGATTTATTCGAGAGGAACAACATCCTGAATGGGTGGCTAACATCGTTCCTGTCCTTAAAAAGACTGGCAAGATCCGAGTCTGTATAGACTTTCGCGATCTCAATGCAGCTTGTCCTAAAGACGAGTTTCCTCTTCCAATTATAGATGTCATGATCGATAATACATGTGGTTTCGAACGAATGTCATTCATGGATGGGTATTCAGGATACAACCAGCTCAAAATGTTTCCAGATGATGAAAAACACACTTCCTTCAGAACGCCGATCGGTACATACTGTTATACAGTGATGCCGTTTGGTCTCAAGAATGCAGGGGCAACATATCAGCGAGCAATGAGCACTATATTCCGCGAACATCTCCGGAAAATAGTCGAATGCTATGTTGATGATATTGCAGTCAAAAGTCGACGAAAGGAGGATCATATCCAAGATTTGAAGACTATCTTTGATTTAATGCGTCAGCATCAACTTAAAATGAACCCTACTAAGTCCTTCCTGGGCGTCTCTAGTGGTAAATTTCTCGGCTTCGTCATTACCGCTAAAGGTATACACGTGGATCCCGAGAAGATCAAAGCCATTCAAGAGATGCGTCCTCCACGCACCTTAAAAGAGCTACGAGGATTTCAAAAAAGAATTGCTTATATCAGGAGATTCATTTCCAACTTATCAGGACGCTGCAGACCATTCAACAAACTTCTGAAGAAAGGTGTATCTTTCGTTTGGAACGAAGAATGTCAAAAAGCATTTGACGATATTAAACAGTATCTCATGAACCCTCCAGTTTTGGTACCTCCCGTCTCGGGAATACCATTCCTTCTATATGTTCGAGCCATGGATCATTCTCTTGGTGCATTACTTGCCCAGAAAAATAAAGATAGCCATGAACAGGCTATTTATTATCTCAGTCGCACAATGACAGGTGCTGAACCGTGTTATTCTTCAATCGAGAAAGAATGCTTAGCATTAATGTTTGCTGTTCAAAAAATGCGACATTATATTATCGGTCAAACGATTCACGTCATTTCCAGAGTGAATCCCATCAGGATTATGATGAAAAAACCTGGTATTCTCAACTCCAGACTAGCTAATTGGGGAATATTGTTAGCTCAATACGATATGCATTATATTCCTCAGAAGTCAGTTAAAGGACAGGCTCTTGCTGATTTTCTGGCTGCTCATGCGATTCCAGAAGATTCTAAATTATATGATGAGATTCCTGATGAAGTCTTGGATTCAAATCTGATTTCTGAAGAAATTCCTACCTGGCATCTATTCTTTGATGGAGCATCTAGAATAGGTCCTAACGGCGATATTGTTGCTGGAGTTGGGATTGTTCTTGTATCCCCAGAAGGATTAACTATTCAGAGGGCTTATTCTCTAGATCAATCATGTTCAAACAATGTAGCCGAATACAATGCATTACTCATCGGCCTTCAACTTGCTAAACATCTAGATATTCAATATTTGAAAGTTTATGGAGACTCCAAGCTTATCATCAATCAGATCAGAGGAACGTATGAAGTTCGTCATCAGGATTTGATACCTTATCATCAAGCAGCACTCTCTATAGCCTCATCTTTTGAAGGTTTCTTTATTGAACATGTTTGACGAGCCTATAATGCAGAAGCTGATGCTTTAGCTAATCTTGCTGCTGTATTAGCTATACCAATCAGACGTCAGCAAGTGATAGTGGTTTATAACCGAGAACTATTCTGTGTTGAGAATAATTTGGCTTTGGCTTTTCCTCATAAACCAGACAAAGATTCTCTCAACCTTGATGCTGGATTAAAGTTTGACAAAATGTCCTCGTCTTCTTCTGATTCTACTATGGAATATGTCTTTTCTAATGAAACAAAAGCCATAACTGAAGACTGGAGACGCCCGTTTCTAGACTTTGTTTTGTATGATATACTTCCTGATAATCCGAGTGAAGCAGCGTCTATCCGACGTCGATCTCTTAGATTCTATTATAATCATACGACGAAGACATTATATCGTCGGTCTTACGACGGTCTTCTCCTCCGATACATTGCTGGTGAAGAAGTACAACAGATAATCCGTGAAGCACATGATGGTGTTTACAGAGCTCATCAACCAGGTCCAAAACTTCAAGATCGTATCCGACGTATGGGTTATTATTGGCCCACGATGGTGGCTGACGCTATTCAATATGCTCGGAAATGTAAAGCCTGTCAAATTCATGCAGACTTTATCCATCAACCGTCAGAGTTCTTACACCTAACAGCGGCATCATGGCCCTTTGAAGCTTGGGGCATGGACGTCATTGGTCCCATCAACCCACCATCATCAAGAGGACATCGGTTTATTCTATCAATAATCGATTACTTTTCCAAATGGGCTGAAGCAATCCCGTTATCTGAAGTTAAAACTTCTAGTGTTATCAACTTCGTCAAACATCATGTTATCTATCGATTTGGTGTTCCTCGGCGTATTATCCATGATAACAGACCGCAGTTCGTCAGTCAGATATTTACTCGATTCTGCGACGATCATCGAATTAATAATTTAGCTTCTACAGCATATAATCCAGCAGCTAATGGATTGGCAGAAGCTTTCAATAAAACAATCATCAAACTCTTGAAAAAGTTCATTTCTTCCAACAAACGCAACTGGAGCGAGAAGCTTGGTGAATGTTTATGGGCCTACCGCACCACAGTTCGCAATGCGACCGGATGTACACCTTTCTCTTTGGTATATGGGTGTGAAGCTGTTCTTCCCCTTGAGATCCAGATTCTTTCTCTGAGAATTGCAATCTCCAATGAACTTACAACAGAAAACAATGATCGTCTTCGACTTCAAGAATTGGAAGCTCTAGATGAAAAATGATTGTATGCTCAACAAAATATCGAGCTTTATCAAGCCCGAATCTCAAAAGCTTTTAACCGAAAAGTCAAAGTCAGAGCATATCAAAAGGGAGAACTGGTCCTTACTGTCAGACGTCCTATGACCATGACACATATGAGCAAAGGCAAATTTGATGCGAAATGGGAAGGCCCATTCATAATAAACAAACGTTGAAAATCACAGCAGTTGTGTCCAGAATGACACAGACGTTAAAAATCACAGCAGTTGTGTCCAGAATGATTTTCAACGTGCAGTTAACACACGTTCTCACGTGTCCTGCACTCAGTTATCCACTTCTTCAGAAGTTATGCAACGTGGCATTCATGCCATCAATCTCTCCTGAATATGCTCCACTACTTTCAACCGTACGCTAATGTGTCTCCATCAGAATTTGCCACGCGTCCCTGCAGTTATGCACACGTCAAGTAACTACCTGAGCGTATGCTTAAGGACAGTGTCCTGAACTCTATAAAAGAGAGTTTCTTCATCTTCATCAGACACTACATTCAATTTCAGAGAGAACAGAGAGATTGCCCAGTTGCTGTCCAAGTTCTTCAAAGTTCGAGTTTTCTTCATCGCATCGTCCAAGGGATAAAGTAATCGTCTTCTAGATTAGATTCCTACAGTTGTAATTTTCTCAGATACAAAATAAATAAAGTGAATTTATTTATGGAAAACAAATTGGCGACTCTGCTGGGGAATGATGAAAATATTATACATAATATTTCTTTAAGAATTTGCCATTGATAGACATCATCGTGACTTTCCCATCCATAGAGGCAAGTTGATATGCTCCGTTAGAGAAGACTTTGTTTATTATGAATGGGCCTTCCCATTTCGCATCAAATTTGCCTTTGCTCATATGTGTCATGGTCATAGGACGTCTGACAGTAAGGACCAGTTCTCCCTTCTGATATGCTCTGACTTTGACTTTTCGGTTAAAAGCTTTTGAGATTCGGGCTTGATAAAGCTCGATATTTTGTTGAGCATACAATCGTTTTTCATCTAGAGCTTCCAATTCTTGAAGTCGAAGATGATCATTGGCGACTCTGCTGGGGAATGATGAAAATATTATACATAATATTTCTTTAAGAATTTGCCATTGATAGGCATCATCGTGACTTTCCCATCCATAGAGGCAAGTTGATATGCTCCGTTAGAGAAGACTTTGTTTATTATGAATGGGCCTTCCCATTTCGCATCAAATTTGCCTTTGCTCATATGTGTCATGGTCATAGGACGTCTGACAGTAAGGACCAGTTCTCCCTTCTGATATGCTCTGACTTTGACTTTCCGGTTAAAAGCTTTTGAGATTCGGGCTTGATAAAGCTCGATATTTTGTTGAGCATACAATCGTTTTTCATCTAGAGCTTCCAATTCTTGAAGTCGAAGACGATCATTATTTTCTGTTGTAAGTTCATTGGAGAGTGCAATTCTCAGAGAAGGAATCTGGATCTCAAGGGGAAGAACAGCTTCACACCCATATACCAAAAAGAAAGGCGTACATCCGGTCGTATTGCGAACTGTGGTGTGGTAGGCCCATAAACATTCACCAAGCTTCTCGCTCTAGTTGCGTTTGTTGGAAGAAACGAACTTTTTCAAGAGTTTGAAAATTGTTTTATTGAAAGCTTCTGCCAATCCATTAGCTGCTGGATTATATGCTGTAGAAGCTAAATTATTAATCCGATAATCGTCGCAGAATCGAGTAAATTTCTGACTGACGAACTGCGGTCCGTTATCATGGATAATACGCCGAGGAACACCATATCGATAGATAACATGATGTTTGACGAAGTTGATAACACTAGAAGTTTTAACTTCAGATAACGGGATTACTTCAGCCTATTTGGAAAAGTAATCGGTTATTGCTAGAATAAACCGATGTCCTCTTGATGATGGTGGGTTGATGGGACCAATGACGTCCATGCCCCAAGCTTCAAAGGGCCATGATGCCGCTGTTGGGTGTAAGAACTCTGACGGTTGATGGATAAAGTCTGCATGAATTTGACAGGCTTTACATTTTCGAGTATATTGAATAGCGTCAGCCACCATCGTGGGCCAATAATAACCCATACGTCGGATACGATCTTGAAGTTTAGGACCTGGTTGATGAGCTTCGCAAACACCATCATGTGCTTCACAGATTATCTGTTGTGCTTCTTCACCAGCAATGCATCGGAGGAGAAGACCGTCGTAAGACCGACGATATAATGTCTTCATCGTATGATTATAATAGAATCTGAGAGATCGACGTCGGATAGACGCTGCTTCACTCGGATTATCAGGAAGTATATCATACAAAACAAAGTCTAGAAACGGGCGTCTCCAGTCTTCAGTTATGGCTTCTGTTTTATTAGAAAAGACATATTCCATAGTAGAATCAGAAGAAGACGAGGACATTTTGTCAAACTTTAATCCAGCATCAAGGTTGAGAGAATCTTTGTCTGGTTTGTGAGGAAAAGCTAAAGCCAAATTATTCTCAACACAGAATTGTTCTCGGTTATAAACCACTATCACTTGCTGACGTCTGATTGGTATAGCTAATACAGCAGCAAGATTAGCTAAAGCATCAGCTTCTGCATTATAGGCTCGTCGAACATGTTCAATAAAGAAACCTTCAAAAGATGAGGCTATAGAGAGTGCTGCTCGATGATAAGGTATCAAATCCTGATGACGAACTTTATACGTTCCTCTGATCTGATTGATGATAAGCTTGGAGTCTCCATAAACTTCCAAATATTAAATATCTAGATGTTTAGCAAGTTGAAGGCCGATAAGTAATGCATTGTATTCGGCTACATTGTTTGAACATGATTGATCTAGAGAATAAGCCCTCTGAATAGTTAATCCTTCTGGGGATACAAGAACAATCCCAACTCCAGCGACAATATCGCCGTTAGGACCTATTCTAGATGCTCCATCAAAGAATAGACGCCAGGTAGAAATTTCTTCAGAAATCAGATTTGAATCCAAGACTTCATCAGGAATCTCATCATATAATTTAGAATCTTCTGGAATCGCATGAGCAGCCAGAAAATCAGCAAGAGCCTGTCCTTTAACTGACTTCTGAGGAATATAATGCATATCGTATTGAGCTAACAATATTCCCTAATTAGCTAGTCTGGAGTTGAGAATACCAGGTTTCTTCATCATAATCCTGATGGGATTCACTCTGGAAATGACGTGAATCGTTTGACCGATAATATAATGTCGCGTTTTCTGAACAGCAAACATTAATGCTAAGCATTCTTTCTCGATTGGAGAATAACGCGGTTCAGCACCTGTCATTGTGCGACTGAGATAATAAATAGCCTGTTCATGGCCATCTTTATTTTTCTGGGCAAATAATGCACCAAGAGAATGATTCATGGCTCGAACATATAGAAGGAATGGTATTCCCGAGACGGGAGGTACCAAAACTGGAGGGTTCATGAGATACTGTTTAATATCGTCAAATGCTTTTTGACATTCTTCGTTCCAAACGAAAGATACACCTTTTTTCAGAAGTTTGTTGAATGGTCTGCAGCGTCCTGATAAGTTGGAAATAAATCTCCTGATATAAGCAATTCTTCTTTGAAATCCTCGTAGCTCTTTTAAGGTGCGTGGAGGACGCATCTCTTGAATGGCTTTGATCTTCTCGGGATCCACGTGTATACCTTTAGCGGTAATGACGAAGCCGAGAAATTTACCACTAGAGACGCCCATGAAGGACTTAGTAGGGTTCATTTTAAGTTGATGCTGACGCATTAAATCAAAGATAGTCTTCAAATCTTGGATATGATCCTCCTTTCGTCGACTTTTGACTGCAATATCATCAACATAGAATTCGACTATTTTCCGGAGATGTTTGCAGAATATAGTGCTCATTGCTCGCTGATATGTTGCCCCTGCATTCTTGAGACCAAACGGCATCACTGTATAACAGTATGTACCGATCGACGTTCAGAAGGAAGTGTGTTTTTCATCATCTGGAAATATTTTGATCTGGTTGTATCCCGAATACCCATCCATGAATGACAATCGTTCGAAACCACATGTATTGTCGATCATGACATCTGTAATTGGAAGATGAAACTCGTCTTTAGGACAAGCTGCATTGAGATCGCGAAAGTCTATACAGACTCGGATCTTGCCAGTCTTTTTAAGGACATGAACGATGTTAGCCACCCATTCAGGATGTTGTTCCTCTCGAATAAATCCAGAAGCCATAAGCTTGTTGACTTCAGCTTCAATTGCATCCATGATGTCTGGACGAAATCGTCGCTGTTGTTGTTTGACTGGTCTAGCATTTGGCATGATATTGAGTTTGTGCATTACAATCTTTGGATCTAGTCCTGGCATATCCTCATAACTCCAGGCAAAGACATCGATATAATCATGAATAAGCTTGATCATTTCTTGCTTATCTATTTCTGAAAGACTTTCACTGATGAATATTGGTTTAGGAGACCCTTCTTCACCAACATCAATTTGGATCAGTTTATCTTCAGTAGGAGGTTCCCTCTGCTCGAACCTGAATTCCCATTGATTATCTAATCTTTGAGCCCATTGTTCCGATTCGGGTGATATTTCAAAATCATCCTCATCTTCATTATTTTCTTGCGGGCTACCAACGGAGACCATATTGATGGATAAAATAGAGCGATGGAGATCGCCAATACTCGTATCAGAATACCAAGAGAGGGAATCAGAAGACTCAGATCGTTCGTCTTCATCGGATTTTGAATCTTCATGGACGCTGTTGATAAAGGAGGTAGGAGCAATGTAACCTAAACCATATTTTGTCCTTCCGTATTTTAATGGAGGAATTCGAACAGGCATTCTTCTTCCTTTTCCATTATTGAGACTGGTTCTAAAGTCATAACCCATATTCTTGATGATATTTTTAGATTGCTGACTGTAGCGACGCAGTTGTAACCTTCCAGTATCGTCGTTTGTGTCATCTTCTTCCAAGTTAGGAGGATTCTGGGGTCCTTTATAAAAGAAGATTGGATTTTCTCCCTTCTTTCTAGCAGGGACCACGAAGTATGATTTTTGTATGGATTCCAATGATACGTCTGTATGAAGAGTTTGAACAACCCCTATAGTTAGTGACTCTAAGCTATCTAGCAATTGTAAATAACTTTGTACATGATTACAGACATCAATATACTGTAAAGGAGATGCTTCATTAATATTAGATACTGTATTTACAACAGAAGGCTGAGCCTTATCAAACTTAGTCAAATTAATGACAAAAGGGGAAGGGAAAGTGCGATCAGAAGTTTTGTTTCGATTAAGATCGATAACAAAAGGCTCAGAAGAGGTGAGCTCCCTTGAAGAAGATCGTGGATAAGTAGTACGTCCACTGACTGGAATGACTAGAGTATCTGGTCTAGCCTGAGAAGGTGGAGGGGGAGTGATACGTCCACTGACAGGAATTATCAGTGAACTTTGTGGAGCCTGGGCAGGTGATGAAGTAGTACGTCCACTGACAGAAATTATCAGTGAGCCTTCTTCAGATGATTTAACAGACTGCGGAGGAGTGATACGCCCTTTTACAGGAATAACAAAAGTGCCAACTTTTGCTATCTCATCATCATTATCCATAGCTTGTAAGACTTTTGAGTATTCATCTTTGTACATGCGAGCGTCATTGAAGTAAGCTTCAACTCCTTTGAATGGATAGAGATCTGCAACCTCCTTTTGAACTTCTCCATTATCATCAACATATTTGAAGCACTGATGAAGAGTCGAAGGAACGTCATTATGTTCATGCAAGAATGGTCTCCCCAATAGAGCATTGTATGAGCAACCATGATTGTCGATGATGTAAAAAGTAACTTTAGTGCGAAGATCGCCTATTTGAAATTTGATGCGAATCTTGCCCAAAGGCTCACTTTTTCCTTGATTGAATCCCAAGATGGTAGTGATAGTGCTGGAAAGACTATGCACAGGTATCTTCAGTGCATCTAGCATAGCTTTTGGCATAATACTGAGAGCGGATCCTGGATCAATCAGGAGACGATCAACCTTCATAGAATCAATATATCCTGTATGATATAAAGGACGGTCATGTCGATTATCCTCTAGCAGCATATCGTCCTGCGTAAAGGTAATGTTTGGAATAAATTATAATAAATTATGGCAATGAAAAACAGATTCTGTTTCCAACTTCTTGAGAAGAGTTAGGCAGGTTTCTGCTTTCAGCAGTGCTTCACTTAGAGTTTCTCGAGTCTCTTTAGAGAGGCGTAAGAGCTCGAAGATTGATAATTTAGCTGGGGTATTGGCTAGTTGAGCCAATATATCAAAATTATAAGGCTTTTCAAGTCCTGTAGGAGATGACTTCTTCAATGGTTTGTCGAAGCGGACTTGTTGTTTGCCTTTGTCAGCTGCTGTTGGTTTAGAAGGAACTGTCTCAACATGAACATTTAAAGGCTCTTCAGTAGAGACTTGTGTTGGAGCTGTAACCCGAAGGTCATCAGAAGTTTCTTCAGGAATTTCAGCATAATCTTTCAGATATATTTTTCCTGACCGAGTTCCAGCATGAACTTCAACTTCAGATTCTGGTTCAGGGTCTATGGAAACCATGTTGCAATTCTTTATCTTGCTCTTGGTTCTTTTATGTTTGATGAGAGCTTCATTCCAGAAACCAAGGCCAACACGAGATTGATTTTGCCTCATAGTGATGGCTAAAGGTGCTCGGAGTCCTTTGCCTGAGTTCAAACCAGGAGCAGTGGCTAGATCATAACCCATCTTCGCCATCAATTCACGAGATTGTGAACTGTATAGATGAAAAGCAGGCTTGTACCTATCTTCAAATTGAGGTACAGATTTTCTCTCCGTAGGGAGTGAATTTCCTGCCAAGATGAAAGTAGAGGTTAGATAAAAATCGGGTGTGAAACTAGAAGTCACATTGCATGACTTAGTCTTCCCGAGCTTCTTTTTAGATGAGAGAATCTTCCGAGGAGAAGAGGAAGACGTTTCAAACTCCGTCATTAAATCTGGGTGAATCCACATGATCTCTCCCTTCTTAGTTGTGACAGGAACAAGTCCGTCATTCTGTGCTGGTGGGATGTTTACAACTTCGAGAGTTGCTTTGGGGATAGGAACAATCCCACTTTCTACCATTAAGGGAGGGAAGTCACCGAACTGCATTGAAATTACATTTGCTGTGACTGTTTTGTCTTTGGGTGTTAGTGTCAAAGCTCCTGATTTAATCATCTCTTGAATCTTTCCTTTTAATACATAGCAAGACCGGATTGTATGACCCAGCATTCTATGATATGGACAATATTTTGGATGATCTGTCTTATTGGCTTTATCAGGCTTTTTAATTTCTGGCAATTGAATCTTATTACCTTTGAGCAAGCATTCAAAGATACCCTGAACATCGTCATCGTCGAAAGAATATTCTTCCTTCTATCGAGGGGGTCTCTGTTGTTGATTTGTTGGAGCTGGAGTAGCTTGGGTAGTCTTTACCTCTTGACTACTGCTTTGGAGATTGACTTCAAGAGCTTCTTTCCCTTTGCGATTGTTGGGTCGAGTACTATTGCTAGCACTCTGATTTGATTCCTTGGGAGCCATTTGTACCCCAAGACCCTTGAAGGTCTCAGCACTGACTTCGGCAGCTTTGGCACTGATGATGAATGAAGGCCAATCTTGGAACTGAGTGGAACCTGTCCACATGCTGATAATTGGTAAGAGATTCAACTTGCAAGTGTCGATAGTAACAGCATCGGGAGTTCCGAGAGGCATTTTGAGGGCTTCTCTTCTGAATCTTTCAATGAAGTCCTCGGTGGTTTCGTTATTTTTCTGTCTAATTCTTATGAGGGCTGACATGGTCATGTCATTGAGCCCTTCATAGAACCGTTCAAGAAACATTTGCTTGAAACCGGCAAATGAAGTAATGCACCCATCAGGAAGACTTCTATACCATTCATAAGCCGTTCCTTTGAGACACCCAACAAACATCCGAGTAAGGAGGGCGTCACTTGGTTGCAGTTGATCAGTCATTACTCCAAAGTGATTAATAAATTGACTTGGGGAGGTTGTCCCATCAAAGAAAGAGATAGTCGGAGGCTTGTATTTAGGAGGATATGATACTTGCTTCCATTCTATCGGGTAAGGTTGCTTGATACCTAACCTTTGTAAGCCATCCTTCTGTTTGAATGCCTCGAATTGAGTTCGGAGATTCCTTAACTCTTCAGTAACAATTCCAGAAGATTGGAGAGTTGTAACTTGTTGAGTGTAATTGGAAGGAGGGACTGCAGCATATATACCACCCCCAGCTCCAGAATGACTTGGAGTGGGTTGTACAGGAACATTAGATTGTACCCCCAGAATAGTAGAGGGTTCCGGGTTTGGAACAACAGGAGTATTTAATACAACTGGAGGAGCTGTCTGTTGGACTTGCTGAGTTTGATGCTGAGCTTGCATAAGAGTGTGCATAGCATTCAATGTATCTGCCATAGCTCGCAACTGTTGTTCTAAGGAAGAAATCCTTTGTTCATGAGCTTCGATGCTAGTTGAAGGTTCATGATTGCCCTCTGCCATGTAAGTAGTAATCATTCGAGGAATAGATGATGAAACAGTCTGTTCTGAATCATCACTGTGTGAATCAGTATCTTTCCCGGGGCTATTTACGGGAGTCAATACTGGAAAGTTAGATTCTCCAAGGAAGTCCTCTGTGATCTCCGGATTACCACTTGGATGAGAAGAAGAAGAGATCCTGGCCAAGGCTCCGGTCCTGGATCGGGTGCCGAGATAAACACCATCTTCAGAGTATGATATATCATCAGACCGTATGCTACCCCCAATATTTCTGGAGGTCATATTGACAGAAGCATAAAGAGGTTCATCTTCATCCAACATTGGTTCATATTGAATCTGTTCGAAAACAGATTGTCTTTTTGGTGAACAACAACACTGAATCACAACTCGAGGTTGGAAGTTGCAACCATGCTTTTCATGGCAAATATGAGCAATATCATAGCCTGATGGAGTGTCAATTCTCCGTTTATTTTGCAAATACTCCCGGAGATCTGTAGGAACAGATTGGGAAGTACTTGAAGATAGTTTCTGTGTAGAAACTTGTCTTTTGTTCTTCTGTCTTCTCGGTTCTTGAGTGTATAAAGACTGATTAATTTGAGCCACATAATTTTTGGCATATTCTGCATCAGGGTCTAATATACTTGTCTCAGTGGAATCGAGACGATTCTGATTAAGCTTGTTACGAAGATCCGTAGGAGATCTGACTTTGGTATCAGTCTTGGATACTTGTAATTTGCCTTTCTCAGATCGAAAATTTTTGAGAGAAGGAAGATGAGTATTATTCCGACTGGGAGTCGGTAATAATCCATCTTTAGAGGAATTAGCCAAAAGGCATTTTCCTTTGTTTGATCTAGTAAGAGTACTAGTCAAATTAACTCCAGAGGTAAAGACCTTAGGAGTAGAGGAGTTGACTAAAGAGTCTTTCTCCTTGGTTGGCACAAGATGTGCAAGTTGAGAGGGAATCATTTGTATGTTCTGTGGAAGAGAACCCCCAGCTTGATTTTGAGAAACAGTCAAATTAAGGACTGTATCTGTTAGCATACGCTGACTTCAGTTTGGACTTCTGGTTATATGCTGCCTTTTTATTAGCATACGCTGGCTTTGGCTTAGCGTACGCTGCCTGATGTTGGCTTTTGTACGCTACCTTTATCGTACGCTGCCCTTTGAATGCCATACGCACAGAGTCATCAATGGCTAAAGAGCCGACTGCTGTCGTAGGAGTAGAGGGGGAAGGGACTTTGACATGTCCAGAGATGGTTTTCCTTGTACACGCTGACTTGGTTAAAGAACCAACTTTGTCAGCGTGACTAGGAGAAGCCACTGTTGCCGTGTTCAGAGAAGCCGAAGTGTGCTTAGTTGAAGTTGAAGACGTGTTCTTGTCAGCGTGAGAAGTAACAGAAACGTCTCGGTCTGTTGAAGAAGACTTAGGGACATAGACGGAGCGTCCCTTCTTCTTGGCAGCAGAAAAAGCGGAGGAAGTAGTGCGGCCCTCCTTCGCCTTGAGCATTTCTTCATAAGCAGATTGGTTGAATTGTACAACCATCGTCTTCTTCGTCAAGCCGATCGACGAAGTATCGTATTGAGTTGTTGCTATCTCGTTGGAGGAGACAGCCTTCCCCAGCAGTGTCGCCAATTTATTTATGGAAAACAGTTATCCTCAAAGTGCATCTCACATAGTCGGTTAGGAGATCCTGTAGTGTCATACTTGCATGTTTACACATTCACTTATTTTGGCATATTTTTATGTATCTTGTTACGTCCCTCTGAGGACCTGGTGATCTCTCCAGGATTAGACGAGCCAGACTATCCCCAGGAGTACGGAGCAGCTTTGGATCCTTCTTACGTTGATGATGAGGCATCTCCCACTAATACTTAGTTTTCCTCTTTATTATTTGAGACTATGTAGTGGACATCTTTTTATCTTCATTGTTCTGTTTTGAGGAGGTTGGACTCCATTTAGTTGAGACTATTTTTTATAGCTGTTTGGAGTGGGTATGTACACCCGGCTATCTTTTGACTTCTTTTATTATTGAGACTTATTATTCCTTCTGTGTTGAGCTGTGGACGAGATATAGTTATCATATTGTGGCTTATCATGTATTATTATTTACAGCTTATGTACAAATACGAGGATACCACATATTGGTGTATTTTTTGTATATGTGCAGCTGGCATGCTGACGTACTTAGTCCTATGTATTATGGGACTGGGGCGTTACAATGTGGCTCCCTACAATCTGCAACAAGCTCTTATGTTGTATCCAAGGATCGAGCCAAAGATCCATATCCATACCATCAGCGAAGACTCGATATATATATATATATATATATATATATATATATATATATATATATATATATATATATATATATATATATATATATATATATATATATATATATAGTCCTTGGAGGTTGTAACACACCAGAACCAGAATACTAGAGAGCGGGGGCAAACATAGCCAGCTACGTATATTGAAGTGCAACCCACCTCGCTATACGGTCATGGCTATCTAGATACGTGAGGGTTTTTCTACAATCCATCAGTCTCTTAAGGTCATGAACAAGCCTATTGTCTCAATCTTAAGCAAGTAATAATTGTACAAGATGTCAGAGCACTAAATATATAATAGCAAGGCGTCCCATACATTATATATTTGGATGATCATGAAGCTAGTCATACAAAATGTCAAGACTAGCAAGAGTTTCAGTCATACATGATCAACCCTAGGATTCGTCAATCATGTTACAGCCCGTAGGCAGACAGTAAGTAAGTGCAATCGAGCTAACACGTGCTCGTCGACTAAAATGCCTCAAAAGAATATTTTTACATTAAAGTGGGAGAACAAAAGAAAACCCACTCGTTGCCTTGGTTACGCCTGGTAGTCACCATCTGGCGGGAAGATAGGTAGATCCTCTGGAGCTGCTCCGGTATCTGGTCATGCAAAACCAGCTGGGTCAGATCCCAGAAAGAGCAAGTACCACAAAGGAGACTTCACTTAGGAACTAAAACCAGCAATTAGCATAAAACATAATAACATAATAGAAACTGGAGATATGGAAAATCATGATGATATACGATAAGATAACCATGGAACTATTCAGATAACCAAGTTATAAGCCTTAAACCAAACAAGGACCGGGGTTGTAACCCTTCGTGTGAACGAAACTTGGTTTCTCACCATTTATCGACAAGTAAAGCACAAGCAATCGGGTCATGTTACAATCTTGTACAGGATCAGGATAAGACTAGATTGGGCTAAATCCATCCAATCAATCACGGCCAAGCAATGAGTAGGGCTTGATACTTTAACTAACTAGGGTTATCACAGGCCTAGTTACTAGCAAGATGCAATGAGATAACTCCAACAACCACAAGCCCTGCAGACCATCCAGGTTATCCAGGTCGAATATCTTGTTCATGAAGGGTGCAAGACATGACAGTGTGCTGGAAATAAAATGTGCCCTACTCATCGACAGGCTATAAATCTACTGGCGCGCCCCGATAACGGGATTGCCTGTAGCTGGGAAATCTCTTCATGACTACTGGATTATTCTAGTTATTAGCCTTAGTCAATTTTAGTAGGTACCCCTGACCGTGGTACTCAGGGGTCCCTGCCCTAGACATGATGCAAGACAATACTGGTTCCTTTCTACAAACACAATCGTCCACGGTGTCCAGGCCATTCATTTTTGTCATGTCATGCTAGCCGTCGCAAAAGCTTATCGAGATATATCATGTCAGGTTTACTTATCAAGAGTGCACCACGACGGGCCACTATCATGTCATGTTACTTGTCAGGAGTGCCCCACTACGGGTCACTATCGTGTTCATGGAACATATACAGAATTTACATGGTACAAGCATTCTATCAAGGGACCCAAGTTACACAGAGGGTCATGAGACAAGGAATAATGTAACAACCCATCATAATAAAAGGGTGCAAGAGTTATGGAAAGGGCCATGCAGCAAGGGAGGGGGTCTCATGCGGCTCGGAGAACAAGCTCAGGCGGCTCCGGGATCACAGGCTCATGCGACTCAAGGGGAAATAGGCTCATGCGGCTCAGGGAGAGCGGGCGCATGCGGCTCAGGGAACTGAGTTCATACGGCCAGGGGAGAACGGGCTTATGCGGCTCAGGGAACTGGGTTCATGCGGCTCAGGGGACTGGGTTCATACGGCTCATGGGACTGGGTTCATGCGGCAAGGGGTCTCATGCGGCAGGGGCTTATGCAGCCGGAGGAATCACACATATGCGGCATGGGCTTATGCGGCCGGGGGAATCACACATATGAGGCAGGGGCTTATGCGGCCGGGAGAATCACACATATGCGGCAGTAGGGGAACATGCTCCTGCGGCTGGAGTCAACTTTG
Source organism: Iris pallida (assembly GCA_029216955.1). Taxonomy (NCBI): domain Eukaryota; kingdom Viridiplantae; phylum Streptophyta; class Magnoliopsida; order Asparagales; family Iridaceae; genus Iris; species Iris pallida. The sequence goes on along the minus strand of JANAVB010036418.1, from coordinate 7,711,090 downwards.
AGTCATGCGGGTGAAGGCCATGCGGCTAAGTTACTGTTCTTCTTCTCCACTTTTTCGAGAAGAAGAACCATGAAAGCCATCTCTTCCAGGCGCTATAAATCCATCATCTAAGGTCAGAACTCGGACTTCTATAGGTCAAAATAGGGCAGAATAAAATTCTCTACAACATGGAACCATTAAAACTTGAGAACAACAAGGTTTAATAGATCAAAACCCAAAAAATTTGAAAATGCAACAAGCTTAGATCTACAAGAAATGAGCCATGGAAATTAAAAATGCTAAGTACTAAAGTGTCTTAGAATCTCGTGAGAAAGAAAATGAGACAATAAAACTTGAGTTCCTCCATAAAGCAAGTTGTACTTGCCTAAGCCTCTCTGGTAGGTGGGGAGAGTTTAATGGAGGAAGAAGAAGTAATGAAGAAGAAGTAAATGAGGGGAGAGAGAGATGGGTTGGTGGCTAATAAAAGAAAAGAGGGGTGGTAGGTGGGGTTGGTCCATATGCAAAATCGAACCAAGCCGAACTAAGCAAAACGAACCGGACCAAGCAAATGAAATGCCAAAATAACCATGAAATGAGACATGCAATATGAGTCAAAATACGTACACGTATACCAAAATACGTAAGACGAACTACAGGCGTTACAACTCTACCCACCTTAAAAGAATTCCATCCTCGAAATTTAATTAAGATGCTAGAAAGGCAAGGACAAGCTATACTAATCACAGACAAGCTATAACAAAGCAATCAATCAAGCAATCATTCATTCAAGCAAAGAACAGAGAGCATAAGGCATACGAAAGATATTATACCTTACGAGTCAAACAGGTCGGGATATCGTGATCGAATATCATTCTCACGCTCCCATGTTGACTCACCCAAAGAGTGATGACCCCAAGCAACACGGACTAAACTAATAGTCTTGTTCTTGAGTATCTTCTCTCTCCGGTCCAATATGGATACGGGCCTCTCCTCATACGAAAGGTTGGTACCAACAACCAATTCCTAATGATCCAGGATATGGCTCGGGTTCGGGATATACCGTCGTAATTGGGATACATGGAAGACATCATGTACCTCAGGTAACGATGGCGGAAGAGCAAGACGATAGGATACATCCCCTACTCGCTCCAGAATATCAAACGGTCCGATGTAACTAGGACTAAGCTTCCTCTGTACGCCAAAACGAATGACGCCACGGGTTGGCGAGATCCTAAGGAACACGTGGTCGCCGACAAAAAATACAAGGGGCGCTGATAAGAATCGGCCCAATGGCGCTGGCGATCTTGTGCAACGCGATGATGATCTCTGACTCTTCTGACCACCTCAACTGTCTGAGTAATCATTTCCGGACCGAGCATTTGCCTCTCTCCAACATCGTCTCATGCTAGCGGGGATCTGCACTTCCTACCATATAGTGCCTCGAATGGTACCATCTGGATACTGGCTTAGAAACTGTTGTTGTACGAGAACTCTACCAGGTGTAGGTGATCCTCCCACGAACCACCGAAGTCGAGGGTACAAGATCTCAACATATCTTCCAAGGTTGGTATGGTATGCTCAAACTGACCATCTGTCTGCGGATGATAAGTTGAGCTGAACTGGAGGTGAGTTCTCAAACTCTCTTGCAGACTGCGCCAAAAGTGCGACGTAAATCTTGAATCTCTGTTCGAGGTGATACTGACTGGTATACTGTGAAATCTGACAATCTGCCGGAGGTACATCTCTGTTAGTTGAGTCGTCGACTGATGGTCAGTCTGAGCATACCATACTTTTGATATTTATTTGTTTTATACCTTTAAGTTAGGATGTTGAGAGAAAATATTTATTATTGTCTTGCTCATGACTAATTATGGATGTTCTATTAAGGATCACATAGTTTTGTGCTTTACCTTGCATGTTAAATTTACCTCCTTAATTAGTGCACATTTTCTAGTCTGTATTTTTATATTTTACGATGGTGCTTTACCTTAGCAATTTTCTTAGGTTTTCTTCCACTTTTGTAATCGGAGTGTCAACGGAGTAAATGAGCAATTATCGTATGATCTCCATCGTCCCATTCTCCAGAATTCTTTTTTGTACTCGGGGATCCTCAGTGCAGGATCTCTCAGGCGTACTCAATTTGTGGTGCCTTGTGCCAAAAAGAAAAGACATCGTTTCTTCTTCTTTTTTGTGTGTGTCCACATGTACTCAGTGAGTTTCGAGGATGAAACTTTTTCTGATTGGTGTATATTATAATATCCCGTCCTGCTGAGCTCAACCAGAAGATTCGAAATGCCAACGGTGTTCGGACTTAGCCATACAACAGCGTTCGGACTTAGCCATGCAATGGCTGTTTGAAGTCCTGCTTGGTCGAGGCAACTCCTCGCTCAGATGGGTAGCTTCGGTGAACTCGTCTCAGCTTGGCCTTCACACTAATAAAAGAAAAGTTTTCAACTGCACAAGTAGGCTTGATAATAAAAGAGACGAATCCACATAGCTTAGGAAATAATCCCAAGTTGGGTCGGATTGAGATAGAATATGGAAAGTTCTCATGGTTGGCTTAGAAGTGTTTCACGACGTGCTTTCAAAATGACACTCGGTCCTTCATTCTATTGCTTGGGAGAAGGAAAGTTTGTCTGAGTTACCACAAAGCTATAAAATTAGCCTAAGTCACAGGCGTCGCACGTATAAATGCTTGATAAAGCATGGACGGTCCCATCGTCCAATGCTTGGCATAGCAAAAGTGTCCTATGAGTCTCAATGCATTCTTCTATGGTGCAAGGCTTGGCATAGCCTTTGCTCGTCCCATGGGTTAAGTTGTTGCACGATTGAGTTAGGAAAAAGAGTTTTTCTCGGCTATTGAAGTCATAGCAAGCACTGTCCCATGTTTCCTGCGGTTGTCAAAGTCATATAGTCTCACGATCTCAAGGCTCATCATATAAAGTATGACTTGGATGGTAGTATCGCATAGAACATAAGTTGGTTTAAGACACGTGCCATGGTTGGTTCAGGGATAAGTATGCTACGGTCTATGGAATACGTATGGTTCAAGTTAAGTAGGAAGGCTATGCAATAGCTGTTACCTGTGGTTTAAAGAATGTAAAGTACACGCGACAGTTTGTCGTCGAGACCGGTCATGTGGCTTGGAGTCTCCTATGAAGTATGGAAAGCATAGACATGGATAAAGAAGTATAAGGAAGAGAAAACAAGTTATATCATCTGTAGGTCTTGCATTTTCGTTGAGTCTAGAAGTCGTCGTAGGTGCGTGGTAATGGTCAACTTATGCACAAGGGGTAGTCTTCCTCGACATGATCACCGGGGCCTCAGGATAATGTCATTCCCGGGGGAAGCGAGTTGGTTAAAGTAGGATGCTAGATGTACATTATAAGAGAGTCAGGGCTTCCACGGGCTAGCTACCCATGGGATGATCGCCGTCTATCCTCAGCCATGTCTAAGGTAGCTTGACATTGCTAGTGTCCTTTCATATAGATGATCAATGTGTTAAGAGACAATCTGCATGCACGGTATCGGTCGAATCAAAGAAAGTAGAAGCACAACGTGAATTGAGTTATAAAGTTGTGCATGGTTGTAACACTATAACAAAAAGGCCTATTAATAACGCTCGACAAGACGTATTGATGATGCCTGATACTTAAGCGTTATCAAAGTTTAAAATACCTTTTTTCTATGACGGTTTGGGCTAATTCTGGACTTTTTATAACGTTTATAAAACAAAACGTTATTAATATTTTAGAGCGGCGGCAAACTTGTATTAAGTTTTCTGTAAAATCCTTTCCAGCCTCGCGATATTTTGAGGCTCAAGCCCCCGCCCCCTTCTCATTCCCTCTCCAAATCCCTTCTCCTTCCCTCTCATCTCTACTCCCCTTCTCCTCCTCTTCCTTCCTCTCACCAAACCCTAATCTTCTCCTCCTCATTCTTTTAATCCCCCACAAATCCTAACCTAGGTCCCATTCTAAGCCCTAAGCCCCCAACCCCCCTTCCACAGACCCTAAGTAGTAGCAGAGGGAGTTCAAGGCCCTCATCGTCGACCTCTCGGCTGTAGCCACGTTCGCCTTCTCCTCTGCTCCAGAGCCCTCTGTGCCGACCTCTACGGCCTCCTCTCCGACCTCTCCACCCTCATCGACATCCGCCAGAAAAAATTATCTATAAACCCTATATTCCCAAAACTAAAAAAAACCAAAAATCGAAATAAGAGGAAGAAACCCTAACCCTAATTTTCGTTGGATTGGCGATGGAGGTCGATTCTGTCTCCTCACCGACCCCCAAATTCGTGAGTCTGACCTAAGTTTTGATGCTCTCTCTCTATTTTTTTTGGTTTTTTTGGGGTTTTCTTCAACTTCTCTCAATTTTCAGCGTCCGGATTGAGAGGAAAAAGAGGACTATTTTCTGGGGACGTTTGCTCCCAACTACGAGCTGGATCTGTTCTGGAACGAAATCGACAACGATCGCGTGGTGAAAAGCTCGATTTCATCTCCGTTTATTTAATTTTGCAAATTTTTTAAGGATTTTTTTCCCAATTTTTAGGCAATTTTTGATGTGATTGTTGTTGATTACAATTAGGGGGCGGGATTATGGAACAACGGGAACACTTGCTATCTCAATGCCGTTCTTCAGTGCATTGTTCATACCGTTCCGTTGGTCGAGATGCTGCAGTCGTTGCAGAAAATTCATTCGTGTGCCGATAGAGGTTTTTTATATCCCTTTTAGTTTGGAAATATGATTTTTTAATTTGATTAGGGTTATATGAATTTCATGGTCTCTGGAATTTGTAGAAGAGGAAGAAGATTATTTTTGCTCGCTCTGTGCTCTGAGGCGTCTTGTTGATGAATGCATAGCGAAATCAGGTCGGGCCATCTCACTGACGTCTTTACCAACAACTTGAGCAGCATCCTTGCTAATATTATTTCTGGCTATGTGTTTGAATTACTTATTGGTGATTTAATTTAATTGTTCTTTTTCCATGTCTGTTTATTTTTTAATTTGTCATGTTTTTGGTGGAATTGGATGGAGTAGTGGTGAAAGATATACTTGAATCTCAATGTTTGCCACAATTCTTAGGTTGTGATTGGTCGGTGGAGAAGTGGAAAAAGGAAACAAACACTGTAAGGACATCATATAATAGGAGGATATATTGTTTCAACAAAGAGATGATTAGATATAAGTTAGTTTTCAGACATTACATGACATAATAATAATCCTCCTAGTTGCAATTTTTTAAATATTACATTTCTTTTAATAGATATAAGTTAGAGATGATGACTGATCGACTATTACAATTAGTACCTATTTTATTCCGAAAATCTAGATATGAAGTGGATATTACAATATAAGAATATGAAATATTGATGATGAACTTAACTCATTCGTATTACTCTGCAGTTGAGTATGCATCTTGACTGGAAACATACACAGATACTGAAATAGTCTAGGAACACTAACACGATCACACAATTATAATTGTACCCATGTCTCATGGTTCCATTCCAGGCACATTATTTTTCTGCCTCTTCGTATAGAGCAACATTAGCAGTTCATGCTTTACTGCCCCAACATTTATTTTCGGTCAACCCTTAAAATCGTAGCAGTTCTTCGACAGAGAACCCTATCGCTTGTAACTGGCCTACCTGATTAGTTTGCATTGTACATGTCTAGAATCCAGTACTCAGGTACTCCCTAATCTTAGTCTCAAGTGAACTTCCCGTGAATGCAACCATTTCCTACTCCATGATTAATTGCTTTACTGCTCATTTATCTAAAAAGTTTCATTTCAAGCACACCTATTTTTCGGACATGTTTATTGGTTTCCCAGCATTATGACCCACAAGCTATAGCTGGTCATAACGCCATCTTATAATTTTTCTATTTCTAATTTCGTAGATATTTTACAGTATCAAGCACATCTTACCTGAAAATTTCTTCTTCTTTTTTCTCAGGAAAACCATTATGCATTTACTAATTGGCTATAATATTAATTAATATATAGACAATTGCTCATGTAGTAGATTTATCATCTATCAAATATCCCTATAATTTCTTTGCGGTACAATGGTAAGCAAATTTCTGTAACAGGGAAAGGGAAAGTTTCACTTTCTTAACCAATTGTCAGTAAAATAAGAAAGGAACCTTCAGCTCTATTCTATAGAAACCATTAAATTATAAGAAAGTAGAAGGCCGGGATGGGGCCAGGATATTTGACCATGGGGGTTCAAAAGAATTTCTTACAATTCTCAGAACAAAAACTTGGATTGGATAAATAAAAGGTATAACGGATAAGTATTCATAGTTATTAGTCCTATAAAAATTTAATTGTAAATATTTAACTAACATGACATTATATGGTCTTTTGTAATTCAAAATTTCACTATGATTATAACTAAATAAAAACTAATTAAAAAAGTTTTAATCGACTTGGATAATTTTTTATCATTTGAAAGTGCTGCATGATTGCCTAATTATTCCGTGGCCATCTTTAATAATTTGTGGAAGCGCATGGTTAAGTTGAAACAATATATCCTCCTATTATATGCTGCCCTTACAGTATTTGTTACATAAGATAATGAAAAGAAGACAAAAGGAAGGGAGGGAAAATACACAATTGTTCTTCAACATCAAGTGCATTAAATATTCAATCAAGAAACAACCACTAAGAGTATCACTAATTTGAAAATCAAGATATAAGAGAGAGAACAACAATGAGAGAGAGAGAGAGAGAGCGCAAGATATAAGAAAGGGAAACTAAGAGAGTCTATGTTAAAGAGGGCAAATGGAAAACCTATTGTACCTCCTCGGTTGTAGTATATTTTAAAATGTCTAATTATGTCCATAGCTTTATGTTATTGGATATGAGTTAGATTCAAGGTTCAACAAAATGATAGGTATTGGATCATAGTGAAGGGGTGCATTTTAAAAATATTATTTGTATTTGATTAGTTCATACTCATATATGATGTTTATCGACTTTGTACTGATCTTAGTGTATTTATCTTCTTTTTTGTATTTGATTAGTTAAGGAAGCAAAAGCATATATAGTAAATAAAATGTGAGTCTGGAAATTTATTTTATATGTAGTAAGCATACATAGTAAATGAAAGGTGAGGCTGGGCAATCACTTTAGGAATGGTCCATGTTGGAAGTCAAAAATCCTTCAAGATTTAACATGACTTTTAGAACATTGATTTCAGTTATCCTGAATCATGTTGCTTGTTTGATTGCCATCTGGTCTCATGTTGAATTTTACACCTAACTTGAAATTGGAAGAGATTGATTTAGAAAGGTAATGCCAGTTCCTCAGTTTATCAAAGTATATTGAACCGTGTTTTTATCTTTTTCAGGGATTTGCTACACATGATGTTGACAATTTTGATGTGCTCAAGTTGAAGCCAAAGTAATTACTTGTTTTGAGGATCCATTTAAGTAGTAGTTGTAAATATATATATTTGGATACCCTATTTTGAGATAATGTAATGAAGATGGTGATATAACATTTCGATATTTTCTTGTGAATATAGTTCAAAGTGGTTGTTTTAAAATTGAATTGAGAAGTTTTTGGAAAGTAATATATAATGTGCAGTATTAAGCGTTATAAATGTGATGAGTTCAGTAATATTGAGTGTTATAAATGTTCTCCATTGAGCTTATACACATTATCTATTCATAATGCTTTCAAAATATCCTGAATTGTGCACTATATATTAACTATTCATAATGCTTTTATAGAAATTATTCATGACGGTTTTTTTATAACGCTTTTAAAAAACTTTATAACACCCGTTTTCATAACGGTTGCTTCGAAAAAAAAGCATCATGGTTCGTCATTAATGACGCTTTTTAGCCGTCATAAAAAGGATTTTTTTGTTGTAGTGTAACACCATTACGGAGCCTAAGATTTGGCTATAGCAAAGGCATGTGCTTCGGCATAAATGTGGCTTCATGTTTGAGTCGTCAACACAAGTTCCACAAGTCAGGATTGAATAATCTCGAGTTAAGTCAGGAAGGGTCATAAGGCAAAGTTTGGTCATGTCACGTTGAATTGTGGGACACAGCTTCGATATTTGAAGCACAGACCAAGTCGATGGCTCAAAACATGTTGTATCCCAGGGTATGAGTCGGATAGGCAAGCACGAGTTGATATATTGATGTGGTAAGCATGGGAATGGTCTAGAGGCAAAATGATAAGTAAATTATCGGTGCAATGGCACGATGATGGTCTAGAGACACAAATAGGCCAAGAGTCTGTCCTAAAATCGATCCTAAGGCAAGAATAGAAAGACAATCATAAAGGGATTATGTTGCTCAAAGTCAAATGAATGGGTTGGTTTTGTATGGGTGGGCGAGGAGCTCACTCCACCAATACAGTTGAGTACTGACACCCACACAGTATTTTTGTGCAGGCCCAGGTAGAAGATCGTTCGGCACGGAGCTCGCTTGGATGCGTCGAGGCACAGAGTACCTTGGCGTTTCGAAGCGTGCGACTGTATGGAGTCAGAATTTATATGGGACATAATGTATGGACATCACCTATCTAAAGCATCCGCTAGTTCTTTAATTGTAATAAGATATGAGAGAGAGCTGAGTGATTGTAATCAGAGAGAAAAGTGAGCTTGAATGATTGTAACTTGGCTTCGCGCCTTTGTAATTTTATTTCAGGTATCAATAAAATATTCTGATTTTATTTCAATGCTTGTGTTGCCTTGTATATTCATTATTTTTTCTTGGGACTTCTGTGCGACAACCCCGTTGCAAGATGTTATAATCGGCCGTTATGGAACCCGCCTTGCACGAGCGCAACCTAGGCTCGTGCGGCATCACGCCTTAGCGAGGACGATCCGTCCTACGGGACCGGGACATGACAATGAGGATGAGAAGGGGAGAGGGAGAGAGAGAGGAGGAGGAGGGGTACTTATTTGTGTGGGATCGAAAACTTTTGCATAGAACCAAAAAAAAGAGCGGAGTTGAGGCGGGGAATGAGATTTTTTTTAAAACCTTTCATAACGTCCGAATATAAATCGTTATAAAAATACGTAATATATATGATGTTTATATTTTAAAAAATGTTGTAATAAGTCAAAAACTCCGTCAAACTGTTATATTAAGAGACGTTCATGAATCTTAGTAACATTTTTTTAAAAAAATTTATAAAAATATGTTTGCAAATGTTATAAAAAGTTATTTTACTTGTAGTGTACACTAATTCTAGGATGGAGTATTGGACCATGTTATGATCCGACTTACTGTTGAGCAGTTTATATTCAGATATTATGGTATATTTTTATGTATCTTGTTACGTCCCTCTGAGGACATTATGATCTCTCCAGGTGTATGTGTTTTCTTGACCTTCTACGTGAGTTCCAGCCAAGATCGTGATCTTATCCTTCCTATCGAAGATGACATGCTCTTGTACCACGCTTGCTGCTTGTATTCTTTATTTTGCTAAATCTTTCTTTCTAGTTTTATGTTGGTAGTGGATTTGTCTCCATCTAGCAACTTGTACGATGACATTTCATATTTGATTCTATAAATCTTTATTTTTTATTTTGTGGATGAGGTTAGTTAGCCGTGATTATACTACATTTACAGCTTATGTATATTTATTATACGGCTGGCATGTTTATATACCTAGTCCTACATATTTTTGGACTGGGAGTGACAGAGGGAGTGCACAACATGTTTCATGTGTCACATCTGAGGCGATATACTTTTGACCCGACTCACTTGATCGACCATTCGGAGGCCAGAGTGGGTCTTAGTCTCACTTATCAGAAGCATTATATAGGGATTATTGACCGTCGGAAGAAAGTGCCGCATAATTAGAAGATTCCTTTCGTCTGTATAGCTTGGAGTCACCATACTTCGGGCGAATCGACTTAGGAGCGTGAAGACAAAATGAGTGAGTATTTTCTAGTCTTTTTGTTTGAATATTGTATTCATGTCATTTTGTTTAATATTCAAATTTTAAGAACAAAATTTCTTTTAAAGGGTGTAGACTTGTAACTACCTAGAATTCATATTTATATTTTTGGAAATTTAGTGCTACTATTTTTGGGAATTTTAAAAAAAATTCATTTGCAAATTTTTTTTGTGAATTTATTTTTATTTACTAGTTCTAATTATTATTTTAATAATTAGTGAATCTTTTTTGTTGGAATTTTATTATTAATCTAATTCTTGCTAGCCTACCAAGCCTTGGGCTTTGATTGGTCTACCAGGCCTTGGGCTAGGATTGTGGGCTAGCTTAACTGTTGGCCCATTGGTCATAATCATACATGATTTTGATAATCAACGTCAACTTTGGTCAATACATAAAATATACACATCTACAGGTATCGCTACAGGTTTCAAGTCAGTATGTTTGCATCCTACTGAACCTACTACTACAAGCAACAATATCACATCATCATCAAGAACCAAAAGCAATGGAATCATGATCAAGACTTTTATATTTTTTTTTCTGTATTTTAAAATTCTTGAGTCTAGGAAAAATATTAAGATTGATCTTGATCGGTACTAGCTTAGCTATTCTCAGTCCACAAAAATATAACCTACCTATCCAGAAATCTATATCCAAAAGTCCACAATCAAAAATAGTCCAAAACCCAACCATTTGGCCTAAAATAGTTCTGCAAGAGCTCAGGTAGAACTCTGCCAGAACTCGGCCCGAGTTCAGTCAGGGTCGTTTCAACTTATTTTGAATTTTCTTGATATCTGCATCCAATATTCGAATGCAAGATTTCTGCATCCGAACTCTGCCTAAATTCGGTTCATAAAAATACTATAAACAGAGAGGAACTTTCATATTTTCAAATAACTCATTCACTCATTCATTCTATTCTCTCTTCCTTTAATGTATTTTCTACGAGCTATACTTTCAAATCTAGCCTATGCTCTTAGCCAAGCCAGTACATTTTTTGTTTAATCTAGAGTTTGGTATTGAAGATTCATATCAGAGTCGTTCGTGCACTCATCGCTCAGCCAGTAAAATTTTAGAAAATGTTCCAGTTTTCAATCACCTTTTGGAGTCGGTCGTGCACTTGTTGCCAAGCACGGTGTTGTTGAAGTCAACCATGCACTTGTCCCCATACACGATGTTGTAAGAGTTGCAGGCACTCAGTCAAAGCTTGTGTCATAGTGGATTAACATCGAGCTGGAGTACTCAAGACTGAATTTATCTTCCATGAGGAAAACCAGTATATATCGTTGTGTTACTGAGTTTGAATCTTCTTAACTCTTTACTTTTAATGCAACTCATATACTGTGTTCATCTACTCTTACTGATATTTTTGATTAGCCATATTTCATAATTTGTTAATTGTGATACTTATTCTGTTGTACGCACACTCTCTATTCATCCCCTCTAGAGGTGCTCGATGGTTCTATAATTGGTATCATAGCAGGTTATACATATATATAACTATCTAGAGAGTATATATGGTAGCCGTTAAATCTATATTCAACGGTGAAGGGCAATCCACAAATAGACTCTTACTATTTGATGGAACGAACTACACATACCGGAAAATACGTATGAGTTTCTTTCTTAAGTTACTGGACTTCGATCTTTGGTCGATAGTGATAGATGGTTATAAGAAACTGCTTAGAATAGTGATTAATAGTGCTATAGTAGACAATCCCCATGATAAGTATATTGAGCATGAAAAAACATAGGCTAGTCTAGATGCATGAGCCATCAATGCATTATTCTGTGCAATTAACAAAATCAAGTTCAATTGCGTATCTACTTGTACCACATCTACTAAAATTTGGAGACTTCTTGAGGTAACTCATGAAGGAACTTCCCAAGTAAATGAATCCAAAATTAGTAGATTGACACAAGAGTACGAGTCATTCTAGATGAAACCCGGTACGTCAATTACACAGATATTTACTCGTTTCCTAGATATTATTAATCCTCTGCAATCTTTTGGAAATGATTACAACAATCATGAGAAGATCATGAAGGTACTATGGGCTTTAACCGAGAACTGGAACCCAAAGGCCACTGCGATCATAGAAGAAAATGACCTCACCATGATGGCATTGGAAGACACTTATGGGCAAGCTCATGACCGATGAGCTAGATTTGTAAAAATTTGAAGAGGCAACCCCAAAGAAAAATCTATCGCCTTCAAAGCTCAAGACAGAAGAGTCTCATACAATGATTCTGATGATGAAGATTCTGATGGTGACGAACAGGCTACTGGTCAAGAACTTCATAAAATTCTTAAAGTTTGAGTGATCTAGCCAAAGAAGAAAGATATCCATGAAAGCAATGAGATACTATCAGCTTTATAACCAAAAAGTCAGGGCATATGGAGAAGGACTGTCCACTAGCAAAGAAAAAAAGTCCTTATGATCGATCAAGATCGAGCAGGAAAGCAACAACTAGTCGAAAGTACATAAACACCATCATCTGGCACGAAAGTGAGCCCAGTGAATTAGAATAGGAGGACAGACCCAACAGTAGTGCAAATGTCTGCCTGATGGCCTATTATAAGGTATCAGAAAATCCTTTTTATGATGACTTTACATTTGACCAGTTAGAAAATGCCTTTAGTGAATTACTTGAAGAGTACAAAAATGTGTTAGATAAGTATAAATAGTCTCACAAAGAGATTAAGGCATACACAACTGAAGTAGCTAGACTGTCTAATCTTCTTAAAGATATCAAAGAGACGTCTACTATAGGTAACACGGAGGAGATAGCCAAAATTAGATTGGTTGGACTATGATGATGTTATCCTCACCATAGAAAAGAAAGAGATTATGTCAAAGTGCATGAACAATATGACATAGAGAAGAAGAGACATCTAGTCACTGAACAAGGACTCATTGATATGACTGTTAAATTTGAAGAGTCTTGTGCAATCTCTAAAAAGTTGGAGATCAAATTAGGCAAATATGTTATGCCTATTACATGGCCTAAGGTTAGTCCTAACACTATGCATGTACCTTTCACATACATGTTTCTAAAAAGACACAAGAAACATGTCAACACAGAAACAAAGAACACTATTTCAAAAATCACATACACATACTGTGGTGAACATGGACATATATCATAGTATTGTAGAGCTAGAAAGTTAGTTGACACAATTGTACTTACTTAGATTCCCAAAACTAATCATGCTGGACCCTTGAAGAAATGGGTACCAAAGGTTACATCTACTCATTTTATAGGTGGACCTTCAACCTTCTCATGTTAAAAGCAAATGGATCATCGATAACGAATGTTATCGGGACATGACAGGTGATGCATCCTTATTCGCTACGCTATCGTTGAAACGAGAAGGGTATGTTTCCTTTGGTAATAATCTTTGAGGTAATATTATAGGAATTGATATCGTTGGTATTTCTCCCTACCTAGAAATAAAAGACATTTCTTTAGTCACAGAATTGAAACATGACATGTTGAGCATTAGTCATTTGGCTGATAATGGTTATGGTATCAATTTTGTGAAAGATAAATGTTTTATATATGAAATGTCTACTGGTAATCCTGCATATGAAGGGATCAGAGAAGAAAATATATATTTTCTTTCTAGAAAGTACTAACAGTGCAGGTAAGTGCCTAGTAGCCAATCAAGATAAAAGTTGGCTATGACACATTAGGCTAGGACATGCAAACATGGACACTATCTCAAGGATATGTACTAAGAAGCTGGTAAAAGAACTCCCAGAAATTTTCTTCAAGAAAGACATGATATGTTCAGATTGTGAAAAGAACAAAGCAACTAGGGCATCTTTTAAATCCATCAATCTCGTAAGCACTTCTAGACCCTTGTAATTAATTCATATGAATTTTTTGGTCCTAGTAAAGTCGCTAGTCTTGGCGGTAAACTCTACGCCTTTGTTATAGTTGATGATTCTCTCGATTTATATAGATTTACTTTTTATTTAATAAAAGATGCCATTTTTGAATTTTAATTATTTTATAAAAAGGTACAAAAATGAAAAAGGCTTCATGACTACTCGAATCTGAAGTGATTATGGAGGCAAATTCGGAAATACTGATTTTAAAAAGTTTTATGAAGATAATGGATATTAACATGAATTTTATTGTCCTAGAAATCCTCAACACAATGGTGTTGTGGAGCAGAAGAATAAAACTCTTAACGATATGGCCAGAGTCATGCTTAACCAGCATAATCTTCCTATATATTTTTGGGCATAAGATGTAAGTACAACCTGCATGTTTTGAATAGGGTGTTAATTCGACCTACATCGAAGAAAGCCCCTTATGAATTGTGGTTTGGAAAATTCCAAATATCTTTTATTTTGAAGTTCTTGGATGTTGTTGCTTTATCCTGAACACCAAGGATAACTTTGGTTAGTTTGACTCGAAGGCAGACGAAGGGATATTCCTCGGGTATGCGGCCACGAGTAAGGGATATATGATTTTTAATAAAAGATCTATGATTGTTGAATAATCTATTAATGTTTTCTTTGATGAGCTTAACAGTCAGAAATCTAGCGACAGTGATGACAAAGATGTGCGAAACCAATCCAAGGCACCTAAAGATACTGCTACCAATGAGAACTATCTAGAGAGTATGCCTAAGAAGATGAAATTCATGTTAGACCATCCAGAGACGCTTGTTATAGGTGATGTATCTAAGGGAGTAGGTATGCGTTCTTCTACTAGAGACAACAGCAAATATAGTTTTTATTTCTCAAGTAGAACCTAAGTCAGTAGTAGATGATTTTCTGGATGAATTTTGGATTAATGTCGTGCAAGAGGAACTTAATAAATTTAAGAGAAACCAAGTTTGGAAACTTGTTCCTAAACCTATTGGGCAATCGATAATTGGTACCAAATGGGTGTTCCAAAATAAACTGAGTGAGGATGGACATGTTCTACACAACAAAGCATATCTAATATCACAAGGTTATAATCAAGAATAAGGAATTGAATATGATGTGACTTATGCTCCTATTGCTAGACTACAATCTAATCGTATGTTTTGTACATTCGCATATTTTCATAATTTTAAACTTTTTCAAATGGTTATTAAGAGTGCATTTTAAATGGGTTAAGAAATGAAGAGTTTTTTGAAGAAACCCCCTGGTTTTGAGGATTTTCAAAAACTTGATCACATTTTCAAGTTAATAAAGGAACTTTATGGACTCAAACAAGCACCGCGTGCTCAGTACGAATGCACAAGTACTTTCATACTTAGAAATGGTTTTTTAAAAGGAATGGTTGATACAACTTTGTTTTCAAAACTTCAGATGATAGTATTTTACTTGTGCAAATTTATGTTGATGACAAATTTTTTGGTTCTACCAACGAAAAATTCTGTCAGAATTTTGCCAAGTGCATGTAGAGTGAGTTTGAGATGAGTATGATGGAAGAGACTTCAGATTAAACAACACTGGCAGGGAACCTTCATCAATCAAGCCAAGTACACGAAGGACTTGCTAAAGAAGTTTGACTTCGACAATGTAAAGTCTATCGGCACACCAATGGCTACATCAACTTGACTTGACATTGATGAAAGTGGCAAATCAGTTGACCAATGTAAGTATCAAGGTATGATTGGTAGTTTACTTTATTTAACTGCTAGTCGCCCTGATATCATGTTTGGTATTTATATCTGTACACAATATCAAGCTAACCCTAAGGAATCACCCTTATGCGCAGTTAAGCGCATCTTTCGATACCTTAAAGCAACTTCTATTGTCGGCATATGGTATCCCAAAACCACATCATTTGACCTAATCGGTTACTCGGGTGCTGATTTTGCTGGATGTAAAGTAGACAGTAAAAGTACGAGTGGTACTTTTTATTTCCTAGGTAAAGCATTAGTCTCTTTGTTTAGCAAGAAACAAAATTCTGTAGCACTATTAATAACTGAGACTGAGTATATCATAGCAGGACGTTGTTGTGCTCAAATTTTGCGGATGAAACAAACTTTAGAAGACTATAATTTGTACTACACTAAGATTCCATATACTATGATAACACTAGCACTATTAATCTGACTAAGAACCCGGTATGTCACTCATGCACTAAACACATAGAAATATGTCACCACTTTTTACGTAATCACCAACAACATGGGGATATATGTCTAGAGTTCATTGACACAGATCATCAACTGGCAGATATATTTACAAAATTACTAGCCGAAGATCGTTTCAATTATTTGCATCACGAGCTAGACATTCTTGAATTTTTAGAGTCATAATGTATTATGATTAATAAAAATACTTAAAACTTAAAATTCAACAATTTATTAATCGAAGTTATTTGGGTACAAGCCGATAGGGTCCTTCTGTCAACAAGGCGTAAAAGCCTAAGCGACACGGTGCCAAGTGTCTTCAGACTATCGCTAGCTGGCATCCGGCCCCTACAACTAACCCAAGTTAACAAAAATTAATTAATCAATGGATTATAAGTTTCTAGGTAATTTTTATCATTTTACTCAAATATGAACTAAAATTCAAGTGGCCGAGTTTGAACGGAGTTCGGACTGAACTCGGACTGAGTTTGAACCGAACTCTGTAGGGACATGTTATATAATCAGAATTCAAAACAGCAGCCCCTCTACTCCATCTTCATCCACAAAACAGTCGACCAAGAGCTCCAAAACCCTAATTTCTCAAACCCTAGATTCTAGAAACCTACTTCTAAGGTCTTCCAACCCAAAATTCCTTGGATCTAAGGAGTTTTGAAGGCATTCTCCTCCATCTTTGATCATTTTTGAGGTATAATTCTATCTTTTTCTCTCAATTTTGTAATGACACATATAGTGCATAAAAGAAAGAAGAGTAAAGATGTTGCCTCATCCTCTACTTCTGAATACGAACCCATAAATCTTTTAGTCCCTCTCGTCCTGATGACGATGAGGATTATGATCCGTCACTTTTCGTTTCATTAGAGAGATCTACCCATTTTTTTGATCATTTCCGATATCCAGAAATTTGTTCGGGTAAAACGATTAACTTTACCATTTTTTTGAAATATTTGCCAACTTTTGAAAACTTAGGACTTCGTAAATTTTTAGAAGTTTCAAATTCGATTAACAAAAATGCAGTTCATATGTTTTATCGTAACTTACAAGAATCCGACGACTACATCCATTCATCCATTAGTGGAATAGAATTCGAGTTTAATTCTGACAACCTGAGCGAATATTTTCAAATGCCGAACAATGGTGTTGCTCTTATCGACATTATTAAAGTTTAATTCCTTGACGGCATGACTCTTGAATTACTTAAAGTTGCGCTATGTTATCCTGATCCGGTTTATCGGTGACGGTAATTTGCACGAAACTTAAAACAACATTTCTATGAGTTATATCGTATCATTATCTCATCTCTTTTACCAAAGACGGGATCCACTGACGATATCACATATTTGGAGTTATCTGCGATATACCATATTTACTTTGGGATTTCCTTCTCATTTTCCAAAACCATGTTGGCTCTCATGATCAACTGTCGGAGGGTAGGCCGTAACCTCTTCTATCCTATGCATCTGATGGCTATCTTTCAGAAATTTGTTATTCCTTTGGAATCTTGTCCCATCTCTGGAACGCTTTCAGAGCTATTTAGTTCTAGGAAGTACCCATATCCTCCTGGCGATGCTCCACCTTCAGCTCCAGTTGCAGCCCCTGTAGACGCTCCAAATGATCCAGCCCCTATAGTCCCGATTTGATGCTATTGTCACTCTTCAAGGATAGCAGCATCAAGCCGACCTGACTCGTTATAGTAATTTTGGGTTTTGCCACAATTTTTAGGTTTATATCTTCAGAAATGCCATGGCAGACATTCAATAGACGATGACTCATTATCCTACTACACCGATGCCTATCATCCGTCACCCTGCCTTTGACGGACCGAGACTTGACGATGATCAGACTTTTTCCTACTTCGACCCGATGACTGCATATTTTGATCCGACCCACCCGCCTGCTGATGTTGCTGGTAATACGAATAGTTGATTTGATGTTTTGGACTTAGTTTTTGTGGATCTGTCTGATGATGATGATTTGTAGTCACACACTTTATTTTGATGCATTTTAGACTTTTGCTTCAGTTGCAATGACCTTTTTTATGTTAGTTGTTAGTTTTCATCTATTACTACTACTGTTGATGTTTTATTTTATACTAGCTGGTGAATGTCATTTCATATCATATTTGGTATTACTCTATTTTTTCTTTGTTGTTGTTTAGCTCATAAATTACGGAGGAGCCATATTTTGAGTAAATGACAAAGGAAGAGAATGAGGCATACCAAAATCAAAATTTTCAAGATTTCAACAAGTCAGGTATAATTTCAAAGTTTCAAGATTATATTTTGGTATAGACTCGAAGTTTGTCAATTATCAAAATTGAGGAGACTATTGGCCCACTAGTCATGATCATACCTGATTTTGATAATCAACATCAACTTTGGTCGATACGTAAATATACACAGCTACAGGTATCGCTACAGGTTTCAAGTCAGAATATCTGCATCCTACTGAACCTACTGCTATAAGCTACAATATCACATCGTCATCAAGAACCAAAAGTAGTGGAATCAAGATCAAGACTTTTATATATTTCTTTTGTAGGAATGAGATGTAAAGCGCTATACTCTAACGGGGGTGAATAGAATAGGCAGCAAAAAATTAGCTATTAAAATTTGTTACTAGCAAGATCACAGAAATATATCACAGATAAGGAAATGTAAAAGTAGAGTGCGGAGAGCAAACGCAAACACAAGGATGTATACTGGTTTTCCTCTTGTGAGGACTAATCCAGTCGAAAGAACTCCAGCTTCCAGTTGAAATCTACTACGAAAAAATGCAAATTTTTATGCAAAGTCCTTACAACTTCTACAAACGCGAGCTTTGATCCGAAGCACTCAACCAACTTTAATTGTGAAGTATCTTACTTCGTGTCAAGCCTCTTGATTACAATCACTCTAAAACTTCTAGGCCGTACCACACTGGCAAATTGACTAGAAGATTGTAACTGGCTTAGGATTTGAAAATAAAAGCTTAAAGGCTTTGGAAGAATGTAGTAAGCTTAGAGAGAATAGAAGAGAGAATGAATTGGTTTCTTGAAATGGTACAAATTCTTATCTATTTATAGGTTTTCCAAAGGAAGAATTCGGGAAAAATTTGGGCAGAATTCAGGCAGAATTTTTTGAAAGAATATCGATAGAAAGACGTTGCATCCGTAACTACGGGGAGACTAAGTTTGAAAGCCAGCATTCCACTAACCGAACTCGAGCCGAATACGGGCCGACTTTGGTCAGAATTTTGTTGGTCCGGAATTGGTTTGGTTAGGGTTTTGCAATTCAGGTTTTGGGCTTTATGAGAGGTCAAGCAGTTATGAAATAGTTTGGGCTTTTGTAAGTGGGGCAAAACATTTATGGGTAGCCTATTTACCAGTACGACTCAGTGTACATTGTATTTCCTAGAATTAATAAAGTATGAAAATACATTGAATAAATGATAATAGAAAATACAGACTTAATGCCAAAATGGCTCCAAGTCTTGGACGGTAGCAGTATCTGTTCTTAGCATTTTGTAGAATTTCGTCCAAGTAGCCCTTATATCGAGACAGGGTTAGATCAATTATTAAAATCAAGTTTGACCATGACCAATAGGCCAACAATTTCTTCTATTTTGATAATTGACAAACCTTGACCGATATAATATCTTGATCTTTGATTTGACAAAAATATCAAAAAGTGGTTCATTGTTTGGTACTGTCTCGTCTTGGGAAAAGTTTAACTTGCAAGTGATGTTAGATCCTTTTCTCTCCCGTTGTCACTTAGCAAATTAATTGCAAAGAAAGAAGCTCCTCTATAATTCATGCATAAGAGATGAACGTTGAAGAAACGCTGAAATAATATATAAAGAAATTACATTAAGTTCACAGGCAGTTTTATGAATGAAGCATTAGCTAAGAAATAGTGCTAAGCATAAAAAGAAATAGTGCATACCAAAATAGAAACAATACACACTGAATAGTAGAAAATTCATAGTAACAAGAGTTTGAATACATCAACTCAACATCTCAAAAATAGCCACAGAAGAGCAAAATAAGAAGGAAAGGTACTACTATCTTGAAATGTCGGAGCATTTTCGAGAACATATAGACAAAATAGAGTCTAATCAGATAAAATCTAGAAAAAATGCAGTAACATCTAGATCAAATCCTAAGCTAAACAGAATCATCGTCGTCACGATCAGCATCGCCACCATGTCCAGAAGGATCAGCCCCAGAAGTGCCAGCGCCATGAGATGGGTGTGGAGTAGCACCAGAACAACGACACCAATCATATGTGTTACCAGGCTCAAAGAAGTGATAAACTGCCTCATCATCATAGCGGTAGCCAGAGACAACAGGATCTCGTGGAAGAGAACTGGCATGCTGACCAGTATGGGCAAAACGTAAATCCGTAAAGGAGATTGCAAGAGCCTGAAACCGACTACATCACGGAACTCTTGTCCCCTTAATGTGTTAGTAACAAACGCTCGCAAAGAATTGTGCCTATCCAGCTGAGCATGCCGCATATCAAACAAGTCTTGGTGGAGACCCTCAAGAGACATAAGGTAATCTTGAGGTGGAGGAGGTGGTGCAGTAATAGGAGCATGAGGGACAGATGTACTGTAACAAGAGAGCTGAAGATACTTGGGCACTGAGTCACGAGCACAAGCAGATAAATCGACCTCAACATGCTGGAAGATGATAGGAAGGATCATCGCATAGACAAGGTTTCTGTCCTATCGCGACATCTACCCATCATCTAGATAATCGTCTTAGGGACGAAAAATAGAATCCCATTACGAATATGATAAAATGCAGACATTTCATGAGTTCTCACATCGTCTTTTGAAGTGGATTTTGGCAAAATAGAGAAATAAACAATACGATGTAACTCATAAAAGAATAGGTTCAAGTGTGCGGCTTTGAACTTGCCACGATGGACAAGTTCAGGAGCACAAAGTTGAGTCTTGAAACTGTTTAAATTCGTGTCCTCTGGAAATTCAAACTCTTTGATATCGTCTAGTGGATCACCTTCATTTGGAATGTTAAGGATTTTTTTCTAAGTTGTTATCATTGAATTGAATGTTAATGCCTGCGACACGACTCTTAACGGGAAAAGTGTTATCGACTAAGGTGAAGTTACATTAAATACCTGAATAGCATTAGTAACAATGGGAAAAGAATGAGTAACAAGGTTGTGCAATCCCAAAGCATTAAAGAAAGTTTTATGAGACAGAAAAATCGTCCACTGAATCGGTGTGCCAGGACATATGTTACAAATTGAAAAATCCGCATACCACAATAATGATTGTTCAAGAGTTTCGGAAAAAAAACTCGTTGAATGCCCCGTCGTTCGTTTGGACGGACGAAAAGATAGATACTTGGATAGGATCCAAAGAGGAGGCTTCTTCATTAGCCGTCGTCTTCTCTCACTTAAAGGGATTATGAATTCTATGCATGATTTCTAATAAAATATAGAATTTCTAAGAAATTGAAATAGCGATGGAAGAGATTATACCTTCTAGAAATCAAGTATGTAGAAGAGAATGGGATTCCACGAACGAATCCAAAGTTTAGAAGAAAAACTCCAGAGGAATTGTAAGGAATCGAATATGGAAGAACTAGGGTTTTGGGAGCTTTTTGCGCGGTTGCTGCTCTATTTGGAGGAGGAAGAAGATGAGTAGAAAAAGGGGCCACTTCAATTCTGTTTAAAATACCCGACACCAGACGAGTTAGGGCCGAACTCGGGCCGAATTCGCCCGGAGTTTCCCTTGAACTCTTATGAGGTATTTTGTAACAAAGGTAAATGCTATTTTTGTGTTCATCATTTCTTTTCAATTATTTAATTCCAAGTTTAGTAATTTTAAAATTTTAGTTAATATAATTAACATTATTTTACAAATTAAATTTTATTACGTAACGACTGTCTTAAATTAGCTATAAGGGTACTGTCCCAGCTAACAGAGGTTCACAAGGGAATGCTTAAGTACCGTTTCGCTTTACCCTTAGCCATGGTGACAGACAGACCCTTTGTAGGCTTGTCACAAAAATAGTTTTTACATATTAAAAATAATTAGTAAGATAAAATTAATTAATATTATTGACATCTAAAATTCTTAATTCTCGACGTAAATAATTGAAACGATCTTCCATTAAAGGTTTTGTAAAAATGTCAGCCAATTGTTTCTCTGTGTTTACATATTCTAAGTTGATATCTCCATTTGTTTGATGTTATCTAAAAAAATGATGTCGATTCTCTATATGCTTAGTGCGAGAATGACATACAAAATTCTTAGTCAAATTGATAGTACTAGTGTTGTCACAGAAAATGGGTATGTATGTGTAGTCTAAACAAAAGTCTTCTAAGTTTTGCTTCATCTACAAAATTTGGGCACAACAACCTCAGTAGTTGATAATGCGACAGGATGTCGAATCTCAATATGGTTAGTGCGAGAATGACATACAAGATTCTTTGTCAAATTGATAGTACTAGTGTTGTCACAGAAAATGGGTTTGTGTGTGTAGTGTAAACAAAAGTCTTCTAAGTTTTGCTTCATCCATAAAATTTGGGCACGACAACCTCAGTAGTTGATAATGCGACAGAATTTTGCTTCTTGCGAAACCAAGAGACTAGAGCCTTACCTAGGAAATAACATGTGCCGCTAGTACTTTTTCTATCTACTTTGCATCCCGCAAAATCAGCATCTGAATAACCGATCAAGTCAAAGGACGTAGATTTAGGATACCATAAGCCGACATAAGAAGTGCCCTTAAGGTATTGGAAGATACGCTTAACTGCACACAAGTGTGATTCCTTAGATTAGCTTGAAATCTAGCACACAAGCAAACACTAAACAATATATCCGGGCGACTAGCAGTTAAATAAAGTAAATTATCAATCATATCTTGATACTTATGTACGTCGACAGGTTTACCTTGTTCATCTACATTAAGCTTGGTTGAAGTTTCCATTAGAGTGCCAAGAGGTTTGACGGCTTGCAGAACGAACTTCTTTAGCAAATCTTTTGTGTACTTGGCTTGATTAATAAACGTCTTATTGTTGGTTTGTTTGATTTGTTGTCCAAAGAAGAATTTGAGTTCTCCGATCATGCTCATCTCAAACACATTCTGTATATACTTGGAGAATTTTTGATAGAGAGACTCATCAGTAGATCCAAAGATAATATCATCAACATAAATTTGAATCAGAAGAAGATTTCCATTTGAAGACTTTATAAAAAGTGTAGTATTAACCTTGCCTTCTGAAAAACTGTTATCAAGTATAAAAGAGCTTAAACAATCGTACCAAGCACGAAGGGGTTGTTTTAGACCGTATAAGGCTTTCTTCAACTTGAATACATAGTCAGGGTTTTTGAAATCAACAAATCCTGGAGGTTGAGCTACATAAACTTCTTCTTTTATAAAGCCGTTAAGAAATGCACTTTTTACGTCCATTTGAAAAAGTTTGAAATTATAAAACATGTAAATTCACATAACATGCGAATGGATTCTAATCTCGCAAGTGGGGCATAGGTCTCATCTAGTCGATACCTTCCTCTTGGTTGTATCTTTGAGATACGAGTCAGGCCTTATTACGAGTGACAACCATTCTCATTCAATTTATTTTGGAATACCCAGCGGGTGATAATGACCGGATGATCAATAGGCTTGGGAAGAAGTTCCCAAACTTGATTTCGTTCAAATTGGTTTAATTCCTCTTGCATAGTATCTAACCAAAATTTATCGCTACATGCTTTATTAATAGTTTTGGGTTCTAGCTTTGAAGTAAATGCAACACAAGAAGCCATATCTCTGGTTGAGGAACGAGTAATTACACCCTTCGTAATCTTACCTATTACCAAGTCCTTGGGATGGTCAGCAATAAACTTCATTCTTTTTGGCAGACTCTCAAGGTAGCTGGTTTTGGTTTCTTGTTCTGCAGGTGCCTTGCTTGGTGTGCTGATGTCTTCATCATTATCATCGATCATCTGTTGATTTAGTTCGTCGAAGGTGACGTTCATTGATTCTTCGATGATCATAGTCCTTTTGCTGAAGACTCGATACCCTTTGCTTTTGGCCGTATAACCTAAAAAGATACCTTCATCGACCTTTTCGTCAAATTTATCTAGATTATCTTTGGTATTAAGAATAAAACATTTACAACCAAAGATCTTAAAGTAGGAAACTATGGTTGTTCTATCAAACCATAACTCATAGGGTGTCTTCTTCGATTTAGGTCGAATTAGAACCCTATTGAGAACATAACAAGATGTATTGACAGCTTCAGCCCAGAAATATTTAGGCAGACAAAATTGGTTCAATATTACTCTAGCCATTTCAGATAGAGTTTTATTCTTATGTTCTACAACTCTATTTTGTTCTGGAGTCCTAGGGCAGGAGAACTCGTACAAATAACCGTGTCTGTCACAATATTGCTCAAACTCAACATTTTTGAATTTGCTGTCATGATCACTTCGAATATGAGTGATCATGAATTCTTTCTCATTTTGGGCTTTCTTACAAAAAGAGACAAATTCACATAATGCATCGTTCTTATGTGCAGGAAAATGTACCCACGTATATCTAGAGAAATTATCTACTATTACAAATGCATATAACTTACTACCTAGGCTAGCAATTCTACTAGGCCAAATAAATCTATATGCAGTAATTGTAGAGGTCTAGTAGTTTGTTGTTTGTTATTGTTTTGTACTGTCTTGTCTTGGTAAAAGTTTAACTTACAAGTGATGTTAAATCCTTTTCTCCCCCGTTGTCACTTAGCAAAATAATTACAAAGAAAGAAGCTCCCCCATAATTTATGCATAAGATACGAACGTTGAAGAAATGCAGAAATTATATATAAAGAAATTATATTAAGTTCACAGGCAGTTTTATGAATAAAGCATTACTAAGAAATAGTGCTAAGCGTAAAAAGCAATAGTGCATACCAAAATAGAAAAAATACATACTGAATAATAGAAAATGCATAGTAATAAAAGTTTGAATACATCAACTCAGCATCTCAGAAACAGTCACAGAAGTGCAAAATAAGAATTAAAAGTACTACTATCTTGGATGTCGGAGCATTTCCAAGAACACAGACAAAATAGAGTCTAATCAGATAACATCAAGATCAATTCCTCAGATAAACAGAATCATCGTCGTCACGATCAACATCACCACCACGTCCAGAAGGACCACCCCCAGAAGTGTCAGCTCCATGAGATGGGTGTGGAGTAGCACCAGAACCACGGTAGCAATCATATGTGTTACCAGGCTGAAAGAAGTGATGAACCATCTCATCATCATAGTGGTAGCCGGACATAGCAGGATCTCACGGAAGAGAACTGGCAAGCTGACCAGTCTAGGCAAAATGTAAATCCGCAAAGGAGTTTGCAAGAGCCTGAAATCGACTATATCACGAAACTCTTGTTCCCTCAATGTGTCAGTAACAAACGCTCGTAAAGAATTGTGCTCATCCAGCTGAGCATGCCATATATCAAACAAGTGTTGGTGGAGACCCTTAAAAGACATAAGGTAATCCTGAGGTGGAGGAGGTGGTGTAGTAGGAGGAGCAAAATGGACGGATGCACTGTGACAAGAGAGCTGAATATACTTGGGCTTTGAGTCATAAGCACAAGCAGATAAATCGACCTCAAAGTGCTGGAAGATGATAGGAAGGATCATCGCATAGACAAGGTTTCTGTCCTCTCACGACATCTACCCATGATCTGGATAATCGTCTTAGGGACGAAAAATGGAACCCCATTACGATTATGATAAAGTACAGACATTTTATGAGTTGTCACATCATCTTTTGAAGTAGATTTTGGCAAAATAGTGGAATAAATAATACGATGTAACTCATAAAAGAATAGGTTCAAGTGTGTGGCTTTGAACTTGCCAGGACGAACAGGTTCAGGAGCACAAAGTTGAGTCTTGAAACTATTTAAAATTATGTCCTCTGAAAATTCAATATCAGTGATATTATCTAGTGGAGCACCTTCATTTAGAATGTTAAGGATTTTTTCTAAGTTGTTATCATTGAATTGAATGTTAATGTCTGCGACACGGCTCTTAACAGAAACAGTGTTATCGACTAAGGTGAAGTTATATTAAAATAGCTGAATAGCATTAGTAGCAATGGAAAAGGAGTGAGTGACAAGGTTTTGCAATCCTAAAGCTTTAAAAAAAAGTTTTATGAGACGAAAAAATTGTCCGCTGAATAGTTGTGTCGGGGCATATGTTACGAATTGAAAAATTCGCATACCACAATAATGGTTGTTCACTACTAAAATCTGTCAAATCAGCGACGCTTCAAGACGTCGCTAAATAGGAAAAATACGTCGCTAATTACGATTAGCGACGTATTTAGCGACGTATGCACGTAGTCGCGATTAACCTAGTCGCTAAACAAGAAAACGTCGCAATACGTCGCTATTACGACGAGCTTTAGCGACGAGGACACGTCGCTAATTTAGCGACTGCCAGCGACGTAAAATGTCATTATTTACCGAGTATACTAGAGACGTTGAGCGACTTTACATGCATTGATGCTGACCTGGCTTGAGAGCCTTATGGCGACGTTCTGCGACTTTCCTACGTTGCTACATTACCGACGTTTAGTGATGATCAACGATGGCATTCATCAACGTTAGCGACGTTGGGGTACTTACTTAACGACATTATTTTCGTCGCTGAACGTCGCTGATCGTCGCTGAACGTCACTACTATTGAAAAATAAAATAAAAAAATATAGCATTTGCAGCATTCTCTGCAGCATTTGCAGTATCCTCTGCAGCATTTGCAGCATCCCCTACACCATTTGTTACAGCAACAACGGTGTGTATCACGAACACAGTATCAAACAACACAGATACACACAATCACGAATACATTTGAAACACAATCTCATCAATCAACACAGATATATGAAAATTTGTAACAACAATGTCACACATAATGGTCTACAACTTAATTGCCAAGTATGGGAACGCATGGCTCAGAACACAACCCAAGAATTATTCTAGCATACATTAGTGTGAATCATCTATGTTCTGTACATATGGTGTAGTATATGTTCTTATCGTATGTAGTATCTGAAGAATGTAACAGAATCAAGATGAACTCACATATTGTAATGCTAAGACATCATCTACTACTATATAAGATATAGTGATAGGTTGTCGTATCATCATTGTCGAAGGATGAGGGTTGGAGGACAGTTAACTTTATCTACGGCTACATAGTTTCTGTCGCGCCAGTCGAATGGCTGCAGGGACTATGTCCTGATCACCATGTCGTACCGTAGATTAATGCAAATGGAGCTGGAGCCAAAATACAGAAACCAAAATATGATATCCACCGCAAGTGTAGAGTCGGAGGAGAAGAACTTTTCCACCCTCTCCCTCTCTCACGCTATCAATGTCACAACTTTTCCACCTCAAGTTCTGATCAAGCATTTTCCTTCTCCTCTCCTCCACCATGGCTCTGAACCCATCTGCTCCTCCCTACTTTTCTTCTTCTTATTTGACTCTCTCAGCCACATATGATATCCAGCTCAAGTGTAGAGTCGGGGGAGAAGAAGTGGACAGGAAGAGGAGGGGGAAGCAGCACAGCCGGCGATATGACCCGGAGGAAGCACAGAGGTTTTCTTCAACATACGTAGGAGAACTATAAGGATATATCTTTTCACAACATATCACCTTGTCAAAGACCCTTAATGTAACATCCATGTTACCGCGGTGTCGGAAGACTAACATGTCATAATTTTCTAAGCCGTGTGTTTTGACATAATCCTCCAACCGGATTTCAGTTCTATGTAATAATGCAAAATTACTACATAGGAGGACATATTGTGAAAAGATATATCCTTATAGTTCTCCTACGGATTTGAAGAAAACATCTGTACTTCCTCTGGGTCATGCCGCCGGCTGTGCTGCTTCCCCCTCGTCTTCCTGTCCACTTCTTCTCCCCTGACTCTACACTTGAGCTGGATATCATATGTGGCTGAGAGAGTCAAATAAGAACAAGGGAAGTAGGAAGGAGCAGATGGGTCCAGAGCCATGGTGGAGGAGAGGAGAAGGAAGATGCTTGATCAGAACGGATGGCTCAGAACACAACCCAAAATTTATTCTAGCATACATTAGTGTGAATCATCTATTTTCTGTACAGCAGATGGGTCCGTAAGACGTATACTCTGAGAGATCACCTTTACAAGAATGATATCAGTAGTGGGATTGAGTGTGTACGTCCTAGTCAGATGGGTCTCCCACCGTTACTATTTTTTCTGACAGCATGGTGGATGTGCTCCGTCAACAGATTCTTGCTCCGAGCCAAAACTTTGCCTCGGAGCTCAAGTGGACATCCTTCGTGTAGAGCTCGAGCGAGAGGTTCCTGACAGCATGGTGGTCTCCTTTGTTAAAGTATCCGTGCTCGTCCCACAACCAATGTGTGATGAGCACGGATACTTTGACAAAGGAGACCACCAAGCTGTCAGGAACCTCTCACTCGAGCTCTACACGAAAGATGTCCACTTGAGCTCCGGGGCAAAGTTTTGGCTCGAAGCAAGAATCTGTTGACGGAGCACATCCACCATGCTGTCAGAAAAAATAGTAACAGTGAGAGACCCATCTGAGTAGGACGTACACACTCAATCCCACTACTGATATCATACTTGTAAAGGTGATCTCTCAGAGTATACGTCCTACTCAGATGGATCTCTCAGAGTATCCTCTCTGGTTGGTTGTCGTATCATCATTGCCGAGGGATGAGGGTCGTAGTACCAATACAATCCAGAGATTGACACAGTACTAATTCATATATGTAGTCCAATACAAATAGTCTAATATAAAAATAACCCAATACAAAAAGTCCAATAGAAATAAGTACTAATAGCTAATGAGAACCACGCAGCTCACGCAAACGCTCAGTGATA
Source organism: Iris pallida (assembly GCA_029216955.1). Taxonomy (NCBI): domain Eukaryota; kingdom Viridiplantae; phylum Streptophyta; class Magnoliopsida; order Asparagales; family Iridaceae; genus Iris; species Iris pallida. Next base: position 7,682,166 of record JANAVB010036418.1, on the reverse strand, counting down.
CGATCATGCAACCACCTCAAAAAAGCGAGATCTTTGGCGTGAGGAGAGATGTCATCCCTTGTAAGTGTTGCACGAATAGAACTCCCGGTCTTACTAGCTACCGGTGCTGGATGAATAGAAATCCTGGTCTCACTAGCAACCGGTGCCACTTTCTCCTTAACTATAGGAGGAGCCACCTCAGCATTCACTGTTTCCCTCAAACGACGTACCGCTCCTCGGGTCATGGGCGCCATCTGGTAAGCAAGCTAATATAATTGTAACATAAGTAAGCTAACTAAAGGAACCATCATGTAATTTGAGTACATTTTCGAAAGCAGATAAAGTACAATAAATTTGATTTTTTACCAAGTAGCAGAACGGATGGCTCAGAACACAACCTAAGATTCATTCTAGCATACATTAGTATGAATCATCTATGTTCTGTACATATGGTGTAGTATATGTTCTTATCGTATATAGTATCTGTAGAATGTAACAGAATCAAGATGAACTCACATAATGTAATACTAAGACATCATCTACTACTATATAAGATATAGTGATAGGTTGTCGTATCATCATTGCCGAGGGATGAGGGTCGGAGGACAGTCAACTTTATCTACGGCTATATAGTTTCTGCCTCGCCAGTCGAATGGCTACAGGGACTATGTCCTGATCACGATGTCATACCGCAGATTTAGGATTTAAAATATGGTATTCAGGTCAACTTAATTCAGTCAAAGGGTACTGAACAAAAAGTCTAATTATTCCATATTTCAGTAATGTCAGTGAGCTAAATCATACTCAACTGTCGAGAATACTTAGGAGAAAACTCATTCACAGGATTAGTATCCATCCTTCACGACATAGCTGAAATTTTATAGGGCTCGATAATAATTATTAGTCAATTTATTCATCATTTCAAAACCCTGAAAATGCCCAAAAAACTCCCAGTATCCGTAAATAGGGCTCGAACCCTAAATTAGAAATTGAATCCAAGCAAAACATCAAATTGACAGTTGATATGCCCAAAAAAACTCCCAATATCAGTATATAGGTGTCACACTGTGAGTCTCGTATCCACACAGTGGGACACGACGTGTCCAAACCAACAAAATAGGTGTCACACGAACTAGAAGCGAGTCCACGCTCTCGTGTCCCCCGCGGCGAGTCCACTGTCAGTCTCGTGTCCCCCGCAACGAGTCCACGCTCTCGTAGACACGAACTAGAAGCGAGAGAGAAAGCTAGAAGACGAGGAGAAACTGGGAAGGAGCTACCTGAGGATGGAGGAGGAGAAGGAGGAGCTACCTGAGGAAGGAGGAGGAGAAGAAGGAGGAGGCCGGAGGAGGGAGATCGCCGGAGGAGCGCGCGGAGGAGGAGGCCGGAGGAGGAAAATCGCCGGAGGAGCATCGCGAAGAAGGAGCGCGCCCAAAATTGGGGGGAAAAATTGTGAATGATCGAAAAGGAAACCCTCGCTGGCTATATGAAACGATTAGCGACGTCCTTATAGGACGTCGCTAAACGTCGCTGACATATAATAAATGGCGACGCTGCTTAAAGTGCGTCGCTACACGTCGCTATTTCAGCGACGGGTACCGACAAACTTGCGACGCAGGTTCCCATTTAACAAATTGTAGCCGCTAGACGTCGCTATTAGTCGTTGTTGGCGACAAACAGCAACGTTTTATATTAACGTCGCTAAAACCCCAAATATTAGCGACGAACTATCTTTGAGTCGCTAAATACGTCGCTGATATGACTTATTTTGGTAGTGGTTCAAGAGTTTCAAAAAAAATCGTTGAACGCCCCGTCGTCTGTTTGGACGGATGAAAAGAGAGATCCTTTTATAGGATCCGAAGAGGAGGCTTCTTCATTAGCCATCGTCTTTTTTCTCTTAAAGGGATTATGAATTCTAGGCATGATTTCTAAGAAAATATAGAATTTCTAAGAAATTGAAATAGAGATGGAAGAGATTATACCTTCCAGAAATCAAGTATGTAGAAGAGAATGAGATTCCACGCATGAATCCAAAGTTTGGAAGGGAAACTCCAGAGGAATTGAGAGGAATCGAATGTGGAAGAACTAGGGTTTTGGGAGCTTTTCGCACGGCTGTTGCTCTGTTTGGAGGTGGAAGAAAATGAATAAAAAAGGGGCTACTTCAATTCTGTTTAAAATACCCGACACCAGACGAGTTCGGGACAAACTCGGGCCGAATTTGCCCCAAGTTCCCCTTAAACTCTTCTTAGGTATTTTGCAACAAAAATAAATGCTATTTTTGTATTCATTATTTCTTTTTAATTATTTAATTCCAAGTTTAGTAATTTAAAATTTTAATTAATATAATTAACATTATTTTACAAATTAAATTTTGTTATGCAGCGACTCTCTCAGATTAGCTTTAAGGGTATTGTACCAGCTAATGGAGGTTCACAGGAGAACGCTTAAGTACCATTTTGCTTTAGCCTTAGCCATGTTGACAGACAGACCCTTTGTAGGCTTGTCGCAAAAATAGTTTTTATATATTAAAAAATAATTACTAAGATAAAATTAATTAACATTATTGACATCTAAAATTCTTAATTCTCGACGTAAATAATTGAAACAATCTTCCGCTAATGGTTTTGTAAATATGTCAGCCTATTATTTCTTTGTGTCTACATATTCTAAGTTGATATCTCCATTTGTTTGATGTTTTCTAAGAAAATGATGTCGAATCTCAATATGCTTAGTGCGAGAATGACATACAAGATTCTTAGTCAAATTGATAGTACTAGTGTTGTCACAGAAAATAGGTATGTATGTGTAGTGTAAACAAAAGTCTTCTAAGTTTTGCTTCATCCACAAAATTTGGGCACATCAACCTCAGTAGTTGATAATGCGACAAAATTTTGCTTCTTGCGAAACCAAGAGACTAGAGCCTTACCTAGGAAATAACATTTACCACTAGTACTTTTTTTATCTACTTTGTATACAACAAAATCAGCATCTGAATAAATGATCAAGTCAAAGGATGTGATTTTGGGATACCATAAGTCGACATAAGAAGTACCCTTAAGGTATCAGAAGATACGCTTAACTGCGCACAAGTGTGATTCCTTAGATTAGCTTGAAATCTAGCACACAATCAAACACTAAACATTATATTAGGGTGACTAACAATTAAATAAAGTAAATTACCAATCATACCTTAATACTTATGTATGTCAACATGTTTGCCTTGTTCATCTACATCAAGCTTGGTTGAAGTTGCCATTGGAGTGGCAAGAGGTTTGACAGCTTCCAGATCGAACTTCTTAGCAAATCTTTTGTGTACTTGGCTTGATTGATAAACGTCTCGTTGTTGGTTTGTTTGATTTGTTGTCTATGGAAGAATTTGAGTTTTCCCATCATGTTAATCTCAAACTCATTCTGCATATACTTGGAGAATTTTTGACAGAGAGACTCATCAGTAGATCCAAAGATAATCATCAACATAAATTTGAATCAGAAGAAGATTTCCATTTGAAGACTTTATAAAAAGTGTAGTGTCAACCTTACCTTCTGAAAAATCGTTATCAAGTATAAAAGAGCTTAAACGATCGTTCCAAGCACAAGGGGCTTGTTCTAGACCGTATAAGGCTTTCTTCATCTTGAATACATAGTCAGAGTTTTTGAAATCAACAAATCCTGGAGGTTGAGCTACATAAACTTCTTCTTTTATAAAGCAGTTAAGAAAGGCACTTTTTACATCCATTTGAAAAAGTTTAAAATTATAAAAATATGTAAATTCATATAACATGTGAATGGATTATAATCTCGCAATTGGGGCATAGGTATCATCGTAGTCGATACCTTCCTCTTGGTTGTATCCTTGAGCTACGAGTCGGGCCTTATTACGAGTGACTAAACCATTTTCCTTCAATTTATTTTAGAATACCTAGCGGGTGCCTATGACCGGATGATCAATGGGCTTGGGAACAAGTTTCCAAACTTGATTTCGTTCAAATTGGTTTAGTTCCTCTTGTATAGTATCTAACCTAAAATTATTGTTACATGCTTCATTAATAGTTTTAGGTTCTCGCTTTGAAGTAAATGCAACACAAGAAGCTATATCTCTGGTAGAGGAACGAGTAATTACACCCTTTATAATATTATCTATTACCAAGTACTTGGGATGGTCAGCCATAAACTTCATTCTTTTTAGCAGACTTTCAAGGTAGCTAGTTTCGGTATCTTGTTTTACAGGTGCTTTGCTTGGTGTGCTGATGTCTTCATCATCATCATCGATCGCCTATTGATTTAGTTCATCGAAGGTGACATTCATTGATTCTTCGATAATCATAGTCCTTTTGCTGAAGACTCGGTACCCTTTTTTTTGGCCGTATAACCTAAAAAGGTACCGTCATCGGCCTTTTCGTCAAATTTATCCAGATTATCTTTGGTATTAAGAATAAAACATTTACAACCAAAGATCTTAAAGTAAGAAACTATGGGTGTTCTATCAAACCATAACTCATAGGGAGCCTTCTTCAATTTAGGTCGAATTAGAACCCTATTGAGAACATAACAAGATGTATTGACAGCTTCTGCCCAGAAACATTTAGGTAGAAAAAATTAGTTCTACATTACTCTAGCCATTTTGGATAGAGTTCTGTTCTTACGTTCCACAACTCTATTTTGTTATGGAGTCCTAGGGCAGGAGAACTCGTGCAAATAACCGTGTCTGTCATAATATTGCTCAAACTCAACATTTTTGAATTTGTTACCACGATCACTTCGAATATGAGTGATCGTGAATCCTTTCGCATTTTGGACTTTTTCATAAAAAGAGAAACGGAAAAATATACCCACATATATCTGAAGAAATCATCTACTATTACAAATGCATATAGCTTACCACCTAGTCTAGCAATTCTACTAGGCCCAAATAAATCTATATATACAGTAATTATAGTGGTTTAGTGGTACTTACAGCATTCTTGGACTTAAATATGGATTGGATAGCTTTCTTCTTTTCACATTCACACATTCACTACATACCGTATCCTTCTTGAAAGTGATGTCCTGTAAGACTCATGCCAATTTTTTTGGATAGTCTTGAAATTATATCCATGTTTGCATGACCGAGTCTCATATGCCATAGTTGACTCTCATCATTCTTGGCAAGTAAGCATCTACCTTCTTTGTTAGCATCTTACAACAAATAAAAATATATATATTGTTTTCCCTCATACCTTCAAAGATAGTACTACCAGTTGAACTATCAACTATAGTACGTTTGTCTTTGACAAAGTTAATACCATATCCATGGTCAACTAAATGACTTATGCTGAGTCGGTTATGTTTTAACTCGATTACTAGACAGACATCTTTAATCACAGTATAGGAAGCCTTACCAATGTTGCCTATACCTACTATATATCCTTTAAAGTTATTACTGAAGGATACGTATCCTCCTTTCTTCTTCAACTGTATTGCGAATAGAGAAGCATCACCGGTCATGTGCCGTGAGCAACCGCTGTCGAGGATCCACTTGCTTCTAGCATGAGTAGGGTATTCCACCTACAAAAGAATTTGCAGATGAAACTTTTGGTACCCATTTCTTGTAGGGTCTTGATATGTTAGTCTTTGATATCCATACACATATCTTTAAATCAACTAATCTTTTTACTCTATATATAGGAGAAATACGACCAATAGTACTACAATAGTGACATCTAGCATGTTGAGTGTTAGATACAATATGTTTTGCATGATTGGTAGGTCTTGGTTTATTATTTAAATATTTGTAATAGAATGCATGCCGATTAATCTTCTTGGGCAAAGATTTGGCTGTTTTGGTCTGACAGTATTAGGTTTGACCGTGTTCTGATGTTTTGGTAAGTGACACGTGTTAGGGTAGAAAGTAGCAACTCAGGCTGTTTTTCTAACCTAATTTTCAACTTTTTGGATGTGTCATAAAGCTTGGTATAGTCAGCTGTGAGAGTGTCATTTCTGACTAGTGCACATTGATGGCTCTTCTTCTCTTTGGATAAGTCTTCCTCAAGTTTGGCAATGATCTTATCTTTTTCTTCGAATAACCGTATAATTTTGTGTACTTGCAAATTGATAGAGGAAAGTTCACTTGTCTTACTAGAATTTATACTACTTCTAACCTCATCTAGTAAGTTGATAAATCTTTCTATTTCACCTTTGTATTCTTTTAGTACCTTCTGAGGGTTTTGGTATTTGTTATGCTTTTTTTTTTCTGTAGTCTCCTAAGAGGTCACTAAAGGCTTCATCTAGATGTTCAAAGGTAAACTTATCATAAGTATCAAATAGGGGATTAGTGTTTACCTGATCATATGCTATTAAGCATATATTTGCAGCGTCATCTGGTTGATCATCTTCTGAGTCGTTGGCTTCACTATCATGCCATATGCTTGTGTTAGCATACCTCCTGGAAGTAGATCTCTTCAGGTTACTCTTTTCATATTTATTTTCCTTCTTGGTTGACGATGATGCTTCCGGACAGTCCTTCTTCATGTGTCATTTCTTTTTGCAACTGTAGCAGATTGGATTTTCTTTATTGTTGTTGTTGTTGTTGTTGTGTTCTTTTGTCCTTGGTTGAATGTTATGAACTTTTTGAACTTCTTCACTATGAGATGTTTGCAAGAACAAAATTTCTTTCGTTACAAACTTAGAAAAGAGTACAAGAGTATAAATGATTTTTAGGGAAGTACAACTATAGGAATCTGATCAGAAGACGATCACTTTATCCCTTGGACGTTGTGATATCGAAGATACGAGCCTCTGGAGGATGAAACAATACTTTAGCAGAATATTATGATCACTCTTGATGCTTTGAGATTGATTTAAAACTCTATTTATAGAGTTCTTAAAATAACTGTTCAGCAGTAATTTTGGGTTAAGTGCGCTTCAGGTTGCGCGCCTCCTGTTCACTTGCACGAACGGTTGCACTAACCGTTGAGGATGCGTAGCATCGTTTAATTGAGATGCGCGTGGTCATGGGCAGTATATTGGGCATGTTCTGCAAAGTTAGTGGCTTGTGCACCATGTCACTCTGTTCTGAATACTATTTGATCACCTTGTGCGAGCTTCATCAGGTTGCACATGGCACAATATAGCAACTTGTGTGAGTGTTTGCACCAACTGCTGTAGATGCATGGCATCGTTTGATTGAGATACGCGTGGTCATGGGCAGTATAGTAGGCACGCTCTGTGAAGTTGGTGGCTTGTGTGCCACGTCACCCTGTTTTAAAATAAGAGTTGATCAAGTGGAGCTAACTAGTCAGGCTGCGCATAGGCGTAACTCAATAATTGGCACATTTGACTAGGTCTTCTGTACTGTACTGATTAATTCTCATACCACTCAATGACTTGTGCGAACCGGCTGTCAGTATTAATTATATGCTGACAAAATCTTCTCGAGCGCCGCGTTGTACGAAATTCGAATAGATTTTCCTTAATCTCCGTGTTGTCAGTTGTCAGATAATGATGATACCGTTACAGCTTCTCGAGGAAGTGCGCTACGTGGCGCTCGTGCAACCTGACTTCGGTGCAACCAGATATTGGCGCAACTGATGTTGTACAACTTGATGTTTTGGCACAATGTAATAATTTGGGGTCGTTTGATGATCGAACACTTTAATAGGTGGCGCAGCTTGATTTTTAGCCTCTACAAGACCCCCTTCAAAGTTTTTTAAACTTGAAAATACTTCAAAATTTTGGAATACTTTCAATTATACTAGTTTGGTTTGGATTGTGCCAGTTTATTGTCTGATTTGTGCCAGTCAACTAGAGCCAGCTTCTTCAGCGCAAGTTGCGCGGTTCAGCCTCATTTACAAAGCTATAAATAACCATACTCTTTAGATTTTTCATTCTTCACTATCATTTAAGATAACTCGAGAGAAACCATATCTTCTTCTCCATTTTCTCGATCTTTGAGAACTTCGATCAACAATAATGGTACCCAAGCGCTCTGCTGCTGAGAAGAGTAAGACTGTGGCCGAGTCATCCATGCGAGTTCCACCTTCGTCACACCGAGAGACAGCCAACCCGGCCATGGAGGGTAAGCATTCGACTATAGACCCGATTGTCGACCATCCTACTGATCATCGGCCACCCTATTTAGTGTTTGGCTTAATTCTAACAATGTACACCCGCTCTTTTTAGAGTTGGGCATACTCTATAACTTGCACCTCCCTTACTAGGTTTTGGTTGATGAAGACCCGCATTGTGCAGCTTTTTGAAAAGTTGTCCTGTCTTTTGGGCGCAACTTCGACATATTGTGCGGCAAGTTATAGCGCAACCTGATTGCTACACAACCTGACAGCTGCGCATGTTGTGTGCGGCATAATATGAGTGTCGTGCAACCTGAGTAAATAGAGCATTAAATACTCGGTTTATTTTCATCAATAAAACTATTTATGGGGCATTCTTTTTCGAAACGTCTTTTTCCTTTCTCCCTTGTTAAGTGATACGCACCCATTTATGGGGAATACGAAGTGTTGGCCGGGGCTGACCTCTGCTGTATATATATGAGCATGAAGTTCAACCTTCATCTTCATTCACTCTCATGGCACCTAACATGAAGAAGGGGACGAACAGCAATAACAACGACAAAGCTTCTGAGGAGAAGTTACACTATGTTCCTGCGGAGTATTTGCTGGAAGCTGACCCATCCCTGAGGGCGGAGAACTTTTTTGACTGTTTTGGCCTGACACCAACAATCTTCACTCATTTCAGAGGTGGTCCATCGTCTTCTTCCGAAGAACGTGGCATCTTAGAACATAGGGAAGGATTCCTCCGTTTGATGCATCGCTCGGGAATCCATAACATGGGGGAATTGAGCGCTGCCTTACGGCAGACTGATGATGGAAATAAGAAGTGACGTGATACAAGAGCGTAATTTTACATAATGGCCATAACGCCTATGTCTGTAGTATTTGTCCACTTTTTCATTATGAAATAAAAAATTAGACTTTATTAAATCCGGGCGCATTTGAGCTTTATTATGTCACTGTCTTGACACGTCCTACAAATTTTTTAAACTTTTCTCGGTTCTGATAACACAAACTTCTGAACGACATGTGGCGTTTCTCACACTTTCGTGCTTCATTCTTTCCGAAATATACGCCTATGGACGTGCATAATGTTTCAGCTTCAATTGCATATGAATAGTTGCGATAAAAAAAGAACATTTATTATATTCTCTTCTTCTTTCTGATGTTTGCAGGGGACCAACTGACAAAACTCTCCAGAACTGGCATCGGTGATCTTGGATGCTATGAAGTTGAACTACTTTGACATACACATCAGAGCGCTTAGAACTCTTTATGTTTAAAAGGGCTTCCTTGAGATGGTAGGAAGAGCCTTTATACATGAGAGTTGGACTGTGGAGACACATAATTTGGAATCTTGTCATAAGAAAGGATGAGCATATTCCTATCTCTGCCTGCGCTGAAAACATGACATCTTCGGGTTGATGCCTCTTGCCCTTCTTTTCTGGTCTTTCTAAGAGAGAAGACCAGAGTTGTTTCCGTTGCCTCGCTCGCTGCTTCAGGTCGAGTCGACAAGGAACTGGCACCAACAAGAAGATCCAAAGATGTAATAGACCTTCATTTGTTAGATTTAGAATGAAAATCCGAGATGTAATAGATTTCCATCAAGATGTATCTATATTTTTTTAAAAAAGGAATAAAGAATAATTTTCTCTTCTTTATGATTTGATTTGATGTGATGATATAGAAAATAGAATCCAGAGAAAATGTGGACGTGAATTCATTTTTTCTATTGATAATCTTCAAGTCAACTGGGACTCAAAGACGAAAAAATATGTCTAAGAAGATGATATCTGTGATAATACAGACTTTATCATAAAGAAAAGATATCTTTTAAAATAGCCGGGTTTCAAAAGACAGAATTAATGATTCGGATATGCTCCACAGGGGATTTTAAGTTTTTATTATCTTGTGGCTTTATTTACGAAAAAGTAAATAAACGATAATAAATGTAGGCCCATTCACGAAATGAAATAGAGATAAAAAGACTAATGAATAAGCATGCCTTTTCAAGAAAATGTCGCTTCGGTTCTCGAGATAGAATGTTTGGCCTTTCTGTCTATAAATAGCATAGAAATTTTCTGAGAGCATCTTCACCCCTTGCAAATGTCTTCAGAAGATATGCCGAAGGAGGCGGGAGTCATCCCGAAAATTGTGGTCGCCCTCGATACTCCTTCTGAAGAGCCTCCGCCGCCTACTCAGCCAGAAGTCAGAGAAAGCTCGGCTATTCCTGGAGAGAAGCAGGATATTCTTGCCAAAATGGTGGATTCTGGGAGTACTGCCGAGGAAGAAGCTCTGAGGAAGGCTATTTGTGAACTGCTGGTATCATCGGACAATAATGTCTTCGAGCTTCTTGCGAAATATGTTTTCAATCAAGAGGGATTCAGTCCTCATTAATTTTATGTACTTTCTTCTGTCTGAATTTATGCAAATAAAAAAGAATTTTATTTACATTGTAAGTCTTTGAATTGATATTTCTTCTTTGTCTTCAAACATAATATTTCTTAAGAAATTTGCTATTAATGGGCATCATGGCGACTCGACCATCCATACCAGTCAATTGAAAAGCTCCATTAGAGAAACCTTTGCTTACAATGTAGGGTCCTTCCCACTTTGCTTCGAATTTGCCTTTAGTCATGTCCGTTATAGTCATAAGACGTCTGATGGTTAGAACTAGTTCTTCTTTCTGAAATATTCGAACTTTGACTTTATGGTTGAAGGCTTTTGATAGACGAGCTTGGTATAACTCAATATGTTGTTGAGCTAGGAGTCGTTTCTCGTCAAGCGCTTCATGCTCCTGAAGTCTCAGACGATCATTGTTTTCGGTTGTGAGTTCATTGGCAATGGCAATCCTTAGGAAAGGGATCTGGATTTCCAATGGTAAGACAGCCTCACATCCATATACCAAAGAGAAAGGTGTGCAACCTGTTGAAGTACGTATAGTAGTACAGTAAGACCACAGACATTCTCCAAGCTTTTCACTCCAATTTTGTTTGTTGGCAGAAAAAAAACTTCTTGAGAAGTTTGATGATGGTCTTGTTAAATGCTTCTGCCAACCCGTTAGCTGCAGGATTGTAAGCTGTAGAAGCAATATTATTGATTCTATTGTCATCGCAGAATCGAGTGAACTTCTGACTGATGAACTATGGCCCATTATCATGAATGATTCACCGAGGAACACCGAATCTGTAGAGCACATGATGCTTACTAAAATTGCTAACGCTGTTTGTCTTGACCTCAGCTAGAGGTATAGCTTCAGCCCACTTTGAGAAGTAATTAGTTATGGACAATATGAACCGATGTCCTCGAGACGAAGGAGGGTTGATAGGACCAATAACATCCATGTCCCAAGCTTCAAAGGGCCAAGATGCTGCCATCGGGTGAAGAAATTTTGATGGTTGATGGATGAAGTCAGCATGGATTTGACATTCTCGGCACTTCCTTACATACTCGATTGCATCAGATATCATCGAGGGCCAATAGTAGCCCACACGGCGAATATGATCCTGTAATTTAGGACTAGGTTGATGTATGCCACAAACACCATCATGAGCTTCACGAAGTATTTGTTTTGTTTCTTCTCCCGCAAGATAGCGTAGGAGTAAACCGTCAAACGTTCGTCAGTTGAGTGTCTTTGTAGCATGATTATAATAAAACCTGAGTGACCGCCGACGAATTGTTGTAGCCTCCTTAGGATCTTCGGGTAGAATATCATAGACCATGAAGTCTATGCAATGAGTCCTCCAGTCTTCACTAATGGCACAAATTTCAACTGAATTGTTGAATTCCATGTTTGAGTTGTTAACTTCAATATTTAAGTTATTCTCGACACAAAATATCTCTCTATTAGTGATGACAATCATTTGTTGCCTTCTTACTGGAATTGCTAATACTGCTGCAGGATTAGCGAGTGCATCAGCTTCCGTGTTACACGCTTAGCGTACATGTTCAATGAAGAAGCCTTTGAATGAAGTAGCCATCTTGATCGCCGCATCATGATATAGGACCAGATCTTGATGTCGAACTTCGTATGTGCCTCTAACTTGATTGACAATCAGTTTAAAGTCTCTGTAAACTTCAATATACTAAATATCTAATTGTTTAGCCAATTGGAGACCAATGAATAGAGCGTTGTATTCAGCCACATTATTGGAACACGACTCATCTAACGACTAAGCTCTATGAATAGCTAACCCTTCTGGTAAAACGAAGACAATTCTGACTCCAGCAACAATAGCACCTTTTGGTCCGATTCTTGATGCACCATCAAAAAATAGATGCTAGATAAGAATTTTTTCTAAAATCATGTTGGACTCCAAAATTTTGTCAGGAATCTCGTCGTAGAGTTTAGACATTTTGGGAATTGGATGAGCTGCCAGAAAGTCAGTAAGGGCTTGACCTTTAACAGACTTTTGAGGAACATAAACCATATCATATTGTACTAACAATATAGACCATGTTATTAGCCTAGAATTGAGTGTTCTGGGCTTTTTTATCAGGATACGGAGAGGGTTAACTCTAGAAATAACATGAATAGTTTGGCCAGTGATATAATGTCTCGTCTTTTGAACAGCAAACATCAAAGCTAGACATTCTTTTTCCACTGGAGTGTATCGATGCTCAGCTCCAATCATTGTACGGCTAAGGTAATAGATAGCCTTTTCATGACCTTCCTTAATCTTCTGAGCTAATAAAGCACCTAGGGATTGGTCCATTGCTCGAACATACATCAGGAAGGATATCCCTGACACTGGAGGCACTATAACTGGAGGGTTCATCAAGTACCGCTTTATGTCTTCAAATGCTTGTTGACATTCTTCAGTCCAAATAAAAGACACACCTTTCTTCATGAGTTGAGTGAACGGTCTACAGCGTCCAGAGAGATTTAAGATGAATCTTCTGATATACGTAAGCCATCCCTGGAATCCTCGTAGCTCTTTTAGGTTGCGTGGAGGATGCATCTCTTGAATGGCTTTGATTTTCTCAGGGTCAACGTGTATACCTTTAGAGATAATAACAAATACAAGAAATTTACCACTAGAGTCTCCCAGGAATGACTTGGTAGGATTCATCTTGAGTTGATGCTGGCACATTAGATCGAAAATATTTTTCAAGTCTTGAATGTGGTCTTCTTTTAGACAACTTTTGACAGCAATATCATCAACATAGCATTCAACAGTCTTTCATAAATGATCACGAAAGATGGTACTCATGGACCGTTGATAAGTTGCACCAGTGTTATTAAGACCAAATGGTATGACAGTGTAGCCATAGCCTCCAAGAGGAGTACGAAAAGATGTATGTTTCTCATCTTCTGGATGCATCTTGATTTGATTATATCCTGAGAATCCATCCATAAAAGACATATGTTCAAATCCACAAGTATTGTCAATCATGACATCAGTGATTGGAAGAGGGAATTCGTCTTCTGGACAAGCTTCATTAAGGTCTCTAAAGTCGATTCAGACCCAAACTTTTCCTATTTTCTTTAAAATTGGGACAACATTAGCCAACATCTTCTCTGAAAAAACTGCAGGCGATGAGTTTTTTGACTTCAGCTTCTACGACATCCATCATATCTGGTCGAAACCGACGTTGTTATAGCTTGACTGGCTTCGCATTCGGCAGAATGCTGAGCTTGTAGGTAGCGATCTGTGGATCCAATCCCGACATGTCTTCATAGCTCTAAGCGAATACATCAATGTATTCCTAATGAGTTGGATCAAATCATGTTTATCCGTTTCAGGGAGGCTTTTGCTGACAAATATTAGTTTTAGGGAAGTTTCATCTCCAACATTGACTTGAACCAACTGATCTTCAGTAGGTTGCTCACGTATCTCAAAGCGAAGTTCCCATTGAGTATCCATCCTTTGTATCCAAGGATCAGATTCAGAGGCTTCGGCAAAGTCTCTGTCATCATCCGAGAACTCGACAGTTACTATATTGGAAGATAGAGTCACTCGATGGACTTGCCCTATACTGGTGTCTGAATCCCATGAGACAGAATCAGAAGAGTTAGATCGTTCTTCCTTATCGAATTCGGAAGCTTCTTGAGTCGAAATTGGTGAAGTATAACCTAATCCCCACTTCGTTTTGCTGTAGTATTATTGTGATTTTCTTTCGGAGCAGGAATACGAATAGGAGTTTACCTTTCTTTGCTGCCATTGAGACCAGCTTTAAAATTATAGTCCATCTTTTGAATGATATCTTTTGATTGCTGACTATAACAACGTAGTTAAAGTCTTCCGTTATCGTGATTTTCTTCTTCACTATCGGGCATGATCTTCTGTTCTGTTCCTTTACTAAAAAGTATAGAAAGTTTGTCTTTCTTCCTGGAAGGAACCAAGAAGAAAGAGTCCTGCATTGGCTCGAGCAATACTTTATTTTGGGAGGCTTCAACTGCTCTATGGTGAGTGGTTCGAAGTAATCCAACATTTTTAAATAACATCAAGTATAATAAAGAATATTAGTATACTGTAAAGGAGACGCTACTTTATTGATCTGTATATCATCATTTACAACATGATTCTTAGCCTTAACAGAAGGCTTAGTAAGGTTGATGACCAGAGGAGGAGAAGAAGAAGGTGAAGGTTTGTTACGACGAAGGTCAATAATAAGAGACTCAGAAGAGGTGAGCTCCCTTTGTTCCCTTTCTATAACAGGAGGCTGTTTGTTATGAGAGAAAAGATGTATGGTCAACGTTTGAGAAGAAGAGGGACGAGTAGCACGTCCTTTGACGGGGATCATGAGACCATCTTTTGTATATTGTATTTCCTAGACTCAATAAAGAATGAAAATACATTGAATAAATGATAATAAAAAATATAGACTAAATGGCAAAACGACTCCAAGTCTTAAATGGTGACAATAGCTGTTCTTAGCATTTCGTCCAAGTAGCCCTTATATCGAGACAGGGTTACATCAATTATTAAAATCAGGTTTGACCATGACCAATGGGCCAACATATTCTGTGTTTTATCTTTCTTAAGTCTAGGAAAAATATGTAAGATTGATCAGGATCGGTACTGGCTTAGTTATTCTCAGTCCACAAAAATACAGCCTAAGTATCCACAAATCTATATCCAAAAGTCCATAATCAAAAATAACCCAATACCCAACCATTTGCCCAAAATAGTTTTGCCAGAACTCAGATAGAACTCGGCCTGAGTTCGGTCAGGGTAGTTTCAACTTATTTTTGAATTCCTTTGATATCTATATCCAACATTCGAATACGAGATTTTTGCATCCGAAGTCTGCCCGAATTCGGTTCATAAAAATACTATAAATAGAGAGGAACTTTCACTTTTCCAAATAACTCATTCACTCATTCATTCTCTTCTCTATTCCTCCAAAGTATTTTCTACGAGCTACACTTTCAAATCTAGCCTATAGTACTTTTAGCCAAGCCAGTACAATTTCTGTTTAATCTCGAGTTTGGTGTTGAAGATTTGTATCGGAGGCTATTTCAGAAAATGTTCCAGTTTTCAATTGCCTTTTGTATTCGGTCGTGCACTCGTCGCCAAGCACGGTGTTGTTGAAGTCGTCATGCACTTGTCCCCAAGCACGATGTTATAAGAGTTGCCAAGCACTTAGTTAAAGCTTCTGCTATAGTGGATTAACATCGAGCATGAGTACTCGAGACTGGATTAGTCCTCCATGAGGAAAACTAGCATATATTGTTATGTCACTGAGTTTGAATCTTTTTAACTCTTTACTTTTGTTGCAACTCATATACTGTGTTTATTTGCTCTAACCGATATTTTTATTAGCCATATTCATAATTTGTTAATTGTGATATTTATTCTGCTGCACACGCACACACTCTATTCACCCCCTCTAGAGGTTCTCAACAGTCCTACACAAACCTATTTTGCCTACCAAGCCTTCGGCCTGGATTATGGGCCTATAGCTTTCAAAGCCTTGGGCTTTGGCATGACTAATTATTAGTTAGTATTAATTGTTGGATTAGTTAGTAATTAGTTAGGGGTTAGTTATAGTTAGTTAGTGGGTTCCACTATTGCCCCTAAATCTATTATAAATTACATTAGTGCCAATGTGGCTTGTAGAGGACTTTATTTCCATTTATTAAAATATTAAGGACTCCCTAATATTTTATTCACAAAAATATTTCTATTCTATCAGCCATCAGCCACTGTCCACCGTCGCTCTGCCGCATGGCTACCGTACTCCATCGGCCGGACTCCAGCAAAGTGTCGTCTTCTTCTCGTCGTCTCCTCCTTGTTCCTTTTTCCTTCTCGACCAGCCTCCCTGACTTACGCCCAAGCCACCAGTAACCTCCCTGTGATCGACCAACTTTGACCATCTATAAGCCCCTTGAGTTTTAGAATTTATTTTTATTTATTTTATATGGATATTTTAAATATTAAGGTCAATAATGACTATAGTCATACTTTACAATAACTTTGATTTTTGAAGCACAAAAAATATCAATTTTTCAAATACAATTCCATATTTGAATCATAGACACGTCTACCTTCAAATTGATATATCATGTTTCATCCATTTTTTCCTCCAACATTCTTTTGACTTCGTACAATTTTGTGTCAACTTAGGCCATTTTGGTCATTCATTGTAATTTTAGATCTGACTTCCAATTTAAGTTCGGAGCTCGACATAGATCAAAACCATTTGACCCAATATATAGTTTTGACCCATTTTGAGTATACTACGAACATGCCTAGGGTGTGCCATCAAATCGAGTTCCCATATGTTATTTATTTGCTAGTGGCACGTGAGACCCATTAGTTAATTTTCGGGTTCAATTTGACTAGAAATTCTATTTAGACCCTAACCTAGCCAACCCTACATGTTAGAGTCTATCTATGATTGCCAAAACCAATTAGCATATATTTAAGTAATTTTTAGAGATTAAATTGCGGCTATATGAAATTTATTATCAATCTTTGACTTGGTCAAACAACTCTCTTTGAAGGCCAAATCCAAATCGAATTAGTTTAAACCAAGGTGCAATTCTTCCTAACATAAATACCAACCCAACCCTAACCTATTTCCCTTTCCACATAACCACCCACCTCCCCACGTAGCCCCTAACCCCCCACAACTTCATTTTCTTTGATATTTGCGTCGTTCACCACCACTCTCATGACCCCCCCTCGAGGATATCTTCCACCCTAGCAGGCTTTGGAGCAATCGTGCGGCCATTAGAAAGGTGCACAATGCATTACTTGGTCCAAAACTTTGCTGAATTGAAATATGAAAGTCACAGTAGGTTGGTTGACTTCTAGACTAGGTTTCATCTACTTTTTCTCGTCTAATTCTCCTCAAACTAAAACTAGAAGTTACCACTATGTGTACTTTAATCTTCTATCACTGGATTACACAGTTCCAAGTGGTTTTCCGTGGCGTCGATTCTACGACAAGGTGTCCAGAATTGACGAAATCTGTTACAGATAGTTTTTTGCCTATTTTATCATAATTGATCTTTCTCATATTTTTTTATCAGAAACTAGACATCAAGAGCTTTCCAATGCGTATCTATTTGTTAGTTTTGAGTTTGTTTATTATTTACTAAAATTTGTGACATTTGTCGTAACACCGAAAATCCTATGTTCTTTGAGTCCAAAAGTCCCTATACTTCATAAAACTCTACTGTACTATTTCTTGTGCAAGATTTAATGTTATAAATACAATTTTAGCTAATTTTTGGAATTTTTACAGAATTTAATATTTTTTAAATAATTAATATTTTGGGGCTAAATTAGTAGGTCGATTGTGGTATTAATGTGTAGTATTGACATAGGACCTATTGTGAATAAGTTTCATCATTAAAATAGTTATTTTGGTAATATATAGATATTTATAACTATTTCCAGAAATTAGATTTATTATTTTATAATAGATATAAATTATTTTTATGAGAGAAATTGATACTTAAATGTTAGAGAGTGTTATATCGACATTATGGCGACTAATATGTATAGATACTATTATAATCTATATATATAAGTTGATATAGAATATTAACAATGTCCCAACACAAAAATAGTCCGAAAAATATAGAAACTTTTATATTATTTCAAAGAAAAAGTACAACAAGAATTTCAAGCACAAATAGAATATATGGATTGGGGCGATGGAGATTAAGTCTACTTCGACTTCTTTCCTCTGTTGACGATCTGATGCAGAAGTTGTTGAAGCTTGGTCGTCGATGAACTCTCTGTATCAAGGGGAACTTAATCACTGAAAACTCTCTTTCCCTCTAAAAGTTTTTAGCAAAGAAGCAGTTGTGTAGTCTCTCCTTATGCACGTGTTCTGTCTATGTGTCCATGTGAGGAATGAACTGTCCTCTACTTATAGCTTTTCTTCACTGGAATAGCCATGAGCGTATGTGCAGAAAAATACTATCTTCTGCCTCAGAGACGCATGAAATTGGGTAGGCGCATGAGCCTTTAGGATTAGTAGGGAGTGAACGTGCTCGAGAATCACGTATAGCTCGTCACATATTTTGAGAAGTGTTGTACGAAACACTGCCATGTCAGCACACAATTTATTTGGCGGGGATCAGCTGTGCATGAAATATTGTTAGACGCATAGCAAATAGTTGCTTACAGCAAGTGATATATTTTATTTGAATAACTATGTGTCAGTTAATACTTGAACAGATAGCTTCTACATTTGCTTACTACAAGATACTGATCTGGAAGTAGACGCATGCAACTGTTTCCTTTACAGCTGCAAAGTGTAATAATTGGGATGACAAAATCATTGACATCTTTCTTGTAACCTGAACACTGTAGACTGCCGAAGTCTGTCTTTTCACACAAGAGACAAAAATCCCTCATATGTATCAGTAGACCATGTGTCTCTCTTTTTTGGCCCATCTTTGGACAATATATCTTTTAGAAATTTAAAGTTTTTAACTAACAACTTTTGACTTAGGAACTTCATATTTTTAGGCGCATGACATCTATGCATCTCTTTTAGTATTTTTCATGCTTCTACAAGACCCCTTCAAAGTTTTTAAAAATTAAACAAGTTTTGAAATACTTTGAACAAGAAGCATGAGAAAGAGAATTCTATCACATAAAGCTTTAGACATATCAGACCACCTACCACGCTATCATTTGCTTTGACTGAATCTTTTAGGATTTGAACTATTTTTGAAATTTATGGCGACCATTTCTGGTAATTTCTTGGATCGAGGCTAAGTCAACTATTATTCATGATTTCAGGGACAAAAAATCATGCGACAGTTAATGCTGATTTGACTCTTCATACAGAAGCAAGTCGTATAGTACCTTGTCGCATAGTGAGTATTCGTCTCTATAAATAGGACATGACTTTGACATAATTTGTCATCATCACTTTTAACCACGCATTTGATGATTAATATTCCAACGAACATGTGCAAACCTTTGAGGGGATTGAGCATCATCTTGCTGAGAACATTGCTCTTTGGTTATGCCAGAAGTCGAAAAAAAGATCGATCTCCAGAAGATAGTCTTTCTTGAAGTATTCTTCATCTTTTCCTCTTTGATCACTTCTTTCTACACGAAGTCTCATAGCAACAATTTCCATTTTGATCATGTTCTAGACACAACATGTCTTCAGAGCACATAGTTACACTTATAGAAAGATGTACTATGAAAATAGAAAATACACTGCCCACACAGGATATGCTGTCAATGTTGTGCTGTTTGGGGGAGTACTACTGCAATTCTTAGGCACATAAAAGTTTCACACTTTTCTATGCACCTTTTATTGTTATGTGGTACAGCTAACTTTATGTGCCTAACTCCATTTCGAACTTGTCATATTTTCAGAATACTCCTTAGATGACTGGAGCTCAGATAGAGCTTGGAAAGACATCATAACATGTCTAATTTGACATGATTTGGTACATTACATGGATGATCTTTGCAGTCCTCAAACCCAGCTAGTTGTCTGCACCCATCTGACATGGCTTGCAACTGACTGATTTCACAGTCATAGCATTTGTGACGAGGTCGGGCTTGAGTCCCAATCAAAGCACTATCGATGACGGACAGTGTCGGTAGTAAGGGGGAATCTTAGACTGTGTGTCAGTCCAATTTTGTACCCTCCCGCCAAAGCATACTACCAAAGACATAGAGGGGAGCCAATGCTAATAGATGCACTAGTATGTGACTCAAGTTTATCACTTCCACGAGATTACAAGGTTCAGAGTACCTAGACTACGGGAGTATTCACCCTCTTCATGTTGTCCTTCAGTGCAACATTTTTCATATCTTCTTGCTCGCACTGATAGAGGACTGATAGAGAAGACCCAGAATGTAATAGATCTCTATCAGATATGATCACGTCTTTAGAATGAAAATCAGAATGTAATAGATCTCCATCATATGTAATCATAGCTTTGTTAAAAAAAAGTTTTTTATTTTGTATTTTACTACAATTTCAATCTTGTCACGTACGCTCCTGTTCAATTTGTGACGAATCACTGCCTTCATAATGACGCATGAAACTCCATAAGTATATTGAGAGATTTTGGCTGCATAAATCTATGGAAAGAATTCAGCTATATGACCCTGCCATAAAGTATGGTCCCCATGACAATAATTAACCAAAATGTGAAGACTCTTCCAGTTAGCTAGCCGCATAGAGTTGTCACATACATAAACTGAGTCTATATTTAGGCAGAAGATGCATCTGATATAGTTTTATTTGTAAACTTCTCAATATCAAACCAAAACTGATATATCACAAAATATCGCATAACATTTTGGATTTTGTTACCTTTGAGATGAATCTGAATAATCTTTGAGACGATTAATCTGAAGCATAAGAAAAACTCCTCAAGTTAAAAGGAACTGGTTCACTACTGTTAAGAAATGTTGTTGGGAATTCTTAGATTATCACGCATTTGATTCCTGAATGACGCATGTAATTTTAAGGCGCATGCCACCAAAATCTCTTCTACAAATGTCTTTATTTGATTATCAAAAATTCCCTTTAAGGCTCCTACCTCGCGTCTTGATATTCAAAAAGCCATATTTTGTTTGTGAGTTCACCATATAACTTTAGATTTGTAATAGGGTTATAGGCGGCTCCTTGAGAACTGGGTGTATAAGCATAAAAATTTAGCAAATAAAGCCTTATGCGCCCAAGCCAAAAGAGGACATATGCTCCCAAGTGAAGCTCCTATGTGCGCAAGTCACCCTGTGAAGCTCCTATGCGTCCATCATCCTGTGAAGCTCTATGCGCCCAAGCCTATGAAGCTCTATGCGCTCAAGCAACCCTCGGTGAAGGAGGGCGCATAGCCTAAAACAGGGCTATGCGCCCAAGCCTGACTCGGTCAAAGCCATGATCAAAACGTGCACCGAAGCGCTCGGCCACGTCAATCTTCACGAGCAGTCGTGCACCGAAGCATGCGGCCACGTCAACACCACGACCAACCCACGATCTTGCAGCCTGCATGTACCTACACCCTATGCGCCCAAGGCAGGACTATGCGCCCACATGAAAACCAGTGTGTTTTCTTCATGTGGGCGCATAACATCATTCCAGCTCAAGAACGACCATAAAAAGGGGCCTCATCCCTCTTCAAAAGACAGAACGAAGAGCATTTTCAAGAGCCAAATTGCTGCACTTCTCGCTAGTGAGCCGAGAGTTAGCAATTTTCTTAGGTTTTCTCCCACTTTCGTAATCAGAGTGTCAACGGAGTAAAGGAGCAACTGCCACTCGATCTTCATCGTCCCATTCCCCAGAATTCTTTTTTGTACTTGGGATACTCAGTGCAGGATCTCTCAGGCGTACTCGATTTGTGGTGTCTTGCGCTAATAAAGAAAAGACAACTTTTTCTTCTTCTTTTTGTGTATGTCCATAAAAGTGGCGACTCTGCTAGAGACTACCTTTTCCTCTGACGAGAAGGTGGTGACGCAATCCGATAACAACAAAGTAGGAAGCACTCAGAAGATGTTGATCATAAAGTTCGATCAGCAGGCGTTCGAAGGGATGCTCTCGAAGGATGGCTCTACTCCCTCAAAATCAGCGAAGCCAAACAAGTCTCGCAAGACTTGGCTTCCGAAGGCTCGCTGTGCATATCTGCTAGTGTCATAGTAGATATACAACTGGAGGACTCTGTCACATGGGCGCATGACTCTGCCACAGAAGTTCCCCAAATGGAGAAGGCTCACACCATTTCAGGCTCTACTAGCCCAGTGACTTCTTTCCTGTACAACCAACAACAGAGTGTTCGACGCTCGAGACTTGGCAAAGGAACACACTACGATGCCAAGAATCAGGGTGTGTGACACTCTTGACAAACCCGACGAGGTTCACAAACGAAGGAGGCAAAACTGTAAGAAAATAGCGCTGCTCTACCAAGCATGCACCCAAAGCCATGCGCCCAAGAAGATGTTTGGGCACATAACCCCAACCAGAATACTTTTATCTTCAACAGACTGGACAACCAGGGTCATACGCCCAAGGCTATGTGCCCAGGCTCACTGGATCCATACTATGCGCCCACATCATAAAAGGTCAGACATACTATCAAGGAGCATGCGCCCAAGGCCAGCCTCCAAGGCCTATGCGCCCGTATAAAAAAGAAAGGCCCTAACGCGTATAGCAAGTGGCTGTCTTCAAGGACAACACAAAACTTAGGTGCGCGGGTTGCCCCTACATGTGAACTAAGTCTGGATGCGCCAACTCTCCTTACGAACCCGCATACAAAGCTCGGCAATACATGCAACATGGGTTGTAAGGCAAAACTCCCTTCCGCTGACTTGTACGACATGATAAATCATTAGCGTAAAGCGAGGGAGGACATAACAATTCATAGTGAACATCCGTGCACCAGTATTGTTATCAACTGTTGCTGCTCCAAAGCAACAAGAGTGCCTCAGAAAAAGTCCGTGTTTCGACGGCTGTATTTCTCTGACGATGAAAAGCCAATGTGTGTTTCATCCAACATGGCTTCATAGGGTCCCCCTTACGGAAGCCCCAATCAAAGAAGGTGGACTACGAACCCAACTTTCTCTTTCAGTTCCACGAGAAGAAGAAAAAGACAATAGATGGCCAGCAGGCTGTCACATCTGAAGGAGTCTATATGGGTACTCGGTCAAAGGCAAGATTCCGTATGGACAACGAAGACTCCCAAGCTGGGGGTAGTATTCCCTCAGTGTCTGAAGCGGATGACCTCCACACTAGGGGTAGCCTTCCAGAGGACGATGATTCCTCCGAATCTGATGGCGGCTATCTACCTCCTCTGCCTGAAGATGAAGGACTTGTTCACTCGAAGACAGACAGTATCAGCACCAGTTGTACTGTTTCCTTTGTTCATACTCGTATGTTATCTACATACATGGCGAACGGAGAAAAACCTGAAGAAGCCGGTGATCAGACCTACAAACGGCTAGAGGGACTTGAAATAGCATTCGCCAAGATCACTGATATGCTTACCAGTATCAAGCAGTTCAAGCTGCTGGGGCTGTTCCTCCATCTCAAGAAAATGTTTCGGCCAACGCTAGTCCGAATTATAGCAACAACCCTCCTTCACTACAAAAGGAGTATCATTCCATTGCACCTCCTCCAAATCTTACAAATGTTGGGGGTGTTTCTTCACCAACAACGCCTGACAACCGTTCAGCAGTCGTTTCCCAACACCTGCTCAACCGACAGGTTGTAATTGATTCCCTGGTCGCCCGTCTTGACACCATCTCACACAAAGACGAGCTTCAAATGATGGGGATATCTCAACCGTATCCCCCTGAGTAGGAGAATGCTACTTGCCCTCCTAACAACAAGCCGCTGACGCTGAATTCATTTGACAGGTTGACTTTTCCTCATCAACACATGACATACTTCAACACGCAGACTCTACACTTGCCCAGAAACGATCCGTTCTTGTTAAAGTTATTTATTAGCACCTTTGCAGGGGGTAGCTTTCGAATGGTTCTGCAGTCTGCCTGACGGATGTATCAATTCATTTAAAGACTTGGAGAGGTTGTTCCTCAACAGGTTTTACGAGAGTGGCATGCATGTTAGTATGTCCACCCTCATCGAGACCAAGCAAAGGAGGACTGAGTCTGTCATCGCCTTCATCGAACGCTTCAGGCGGCTTGCACTAAAGATGCCCTTCAGCATACCAGACTCAGAACTTATGGATACTTGTCGACATAACTTCCTTCCTGTGGTAAAGTTTTGTCTGGGTATACATAAGTATGAAACATGGCCCGCTTTCATTGGGGCCGCTGATGCTGCTAAAAATGACGTTCCTAACCTGGAACTACTGGGGTTGAAAACACCCAAATTCGAAGACAAGGGCAAGCATCCTCAAACTATCCCTGTTCGTGGGGGTAAAGGAAAAGAAGTCCTGAAGGTCGACACTTCCAAAGAAGCTTCCAATTCTCAGGACGCCTCCGACAAGCCTAAGGAGACCTTCTCCTTTGATGAGGATGATGTTATTACCATCTTTCATACATTGGCGAAAGGAAATAAGCTGACATTGCCTCCACCACGACGTCCTACAGAGGCGAACCAACTCAACGATCCTAAGTACTGTCTCTATCATCAGTACATGCATCATTCCACCAAAGACTGCATCGTCCTGAAAAAGAAGATATAGAAGCTTATCGACAGCCAAGTGATCAACCTCGAAGCTGAAGACAAGGTCGTATCTTCTAACATGATCTCTCTTCAGTTTGGTGACTTTTCTCCCACAGAAGTCCCATACGGCGTGGTCCCGATTCCCAAGGCAATAATGGAAGTCGTCAACCTACCGCCAGCTCGCAACTCTACCTTGGTGCCTCTCACGACTGAACGTGGTAAGATCATGTGGGTCCATTCAGACCTTGTGCAAGAGGTAAAGCAAGGGGTGGTACCTCCCAAAGCAAAAGGGGGTAAGAAATACAAGTCATGCCATATGGTATCCTCTCCCATCTATGAGATTCTATCTGGCGAGACGCGATCGGGAAAGACTTATCTTCGGACATACGACCCCACACAAGAAAAAACAGTACCTCCTCAACCTCATGCTGCCCCCACAAGCTCAGGAGTCGGCCCGTCTAAGCCTCTAACTACGGACAAAGCCAAGCAGAAGGAGACGCGGTTTGACAAGTCTCTGAAGACTCCAGCTCCCGAAGGCATGGATCGGCCCTACAACTTTGATATACTGGCACAGCTAGCCAATACACCTGCCAGGTTGTCTCTGTTCGATCTATTGTGACACTCCAAAGAAACGCGGAAGACCTTAAGTGAGGTATTACTACATGCCGACTCTCATCTTACTGAAGTTAAAGCCCCCGCTGAAGATCCTGTCTCCTGTCCTCACTGCCACATTACTATGGAAGTGGTGCCCAACAACACCTTTTCACAGGGGGACATGCTAATAAAAAATAAGCGTCATGATAGACCCCTGTACTATTCAGGGTATATCTGGGCGATCAAGGTGGACCGCATGCACATCGATCCAGGATCCTCCTTCAGCATCATTCCTAGAAGTTTGCTTCAAATTTTGGGAATCCCTCTGCAAAAGCTATCTGCAACCAACACAACTGTCATGGCTTTCAATGCCAGTCGAAGCCATCCCCTGGGCAAGATCCGTCTCAAGTGCCAGATCGGTGATCTCCGAATGGAGGTTTCTTGCTATGTGATCGATTCTAATGTATCCTACAACGTCTGGTTGGGACGTCCATGGATACACGAGAACATGATCGTTCCTTCCACACTTCACCAGTGATTTAAATACATCAACAGTGACGGTGTCGTGAAGACGGAGTTTGCCGATGTCGATCCTTTTAAGGGCATCGAAGCCTACTATGGAGATTCGATACTTTACCAATCTCAGCCCCGCAAGAATGACGGCAACGAAGCAGACAATGAAGCTGAAGCAAGTTTATCCTCCAATGATGGTCCCCTGATCATCCGAGTCAAAGGATGTACTACTCCAAAAAGTACTCCGAAGCCTCTCACAATCTGGGTAAAAAAAGAACCCTGACAAGGTCAAACCATTGACCATCACTCTCAACAAGATACCCCAGGAGGAACCTACTGATGCCCGTCCTCCCAATCCTGAAGAATTATCCTACGTGGTGAACTCAGCCAAGACTGTGGCTCCTCTTCCAGATGATGATCCTCTCAATAAGTATATCAATACTCATAATAATGTACCATCAGCGGATGATGTTATCCCTGAAGAAGAACTTGCGTATTTCCTTAGTATTGGTTTATCTTTGATTTACTCCGATGTCTATCAATCTGTGAACCACTACATAGATATGATACACGCTCTAGAGTACGGCATACGACCACACCTCTGCATGCCGGTCATGATGCCTTATCTGCAGGAAAAAGTTTACCCAGAAGATATCCTATACTTCATCATTCCAGCCAGAAAGAAGGATGAAGAACTAATCATCTTCGGTCGTATAATTGGCGAGAGAAAGTTCATTCCAGACTCTACTTCTCCCAAGCACAATACAGAAGCTTATGACTCCAGAAAAATGCAAGTTTTTTGGTATAGTTGGCAGGCCAAGAATATCATCCAGAATATGGGATATGACATCAAAAGCGACCAGGGGCTAAATTACGGCCATGGATGACGGTTGCCAATACGATACTTTGCTCCTTCCGGCAAACCCGAGAACTACTATCAACGAAGCGGTGTTGGTTTGGGTTATGTCACTCCTCCAACAACTCCTAAAAGATCAGATGATGAAGCAAATCGTTGTTCTCATTCTTCTGATTCCTTCCTCTGGGACTCAGACTCCAGCATTGGCGACATGCTCAAGACAACTCTGTCCGTCAACATGGTTTTCGTTGACCAAATTACAGACGATGTCCAATCAATCGAACTTGAACAATGGGCTCAAAAGATGGATACTAGGTGGGAGCTGCATTTTGAACAACGTGAACCACCTACCGAAGATGAAGTCATCCAAGTCAATTTAGGAGATGAATCATCTTTCAAACCAATCTTCATCACCAAAAGTCTATCAGGCGATGAACGCCAATCTCTTATACAGCTTATAAGAGAATACATCAACGTCTTCGCATGGAGCTAGGAAGACATGCCAGGCTTGGTCCCTGAAGTCGCCATGTACTGCCTGAATATTTTGTCTAAAGCTAAGCCATTGAAGCAGCAACAACGACGATTCCGACCAGACGTAATGGAGGCCATCGAGAATGAAGTCAAGAAGCTCATTGCCAGTGGATTCATTCGCGAAGAACAACACCCAAACTGGTTTGCCAATATCGTTATAGTGATAAAAAAGAATGGTAAAGTTCAAGTCTGTATCTATTACCGTGATTTGAACTCTGCATACCCGAAGGACGAGTTCCCTCTACTGATCATCGACGTAATGATCGACAATATTTGCGACTTTGAGCGGATGTCCTTCATGGATGGGTTCTCAGGCTACAACCAGATCAAGATGTTCGCCGACGACGAGAAGCACACATATTTTCGAACACCATTGGGGGTATACTGCTATACGATAATGCCCTTCAGATTGAAGAATGCAGGGCCGATATACTAGCAAGCCATGAACACAATTTTTTGCGATAATTTGTGCAAAACTGTAGAGTGCTACGTAGACGATATCGCAGTAAAAAGTCGTCTCAAGGGCAACCACCTCCAAGACTTGAGAACAGTGTTCGAACTAATGCGTGAACACCAACTCAAGATTAATCCAACCAAGTCTTTTCTGGGAGTCTCCAGTGGCAAGTTCTTTGGTTTCGTCATCACTTCAAAGGGCATACATCTTGACCCGAAGAAACTGAAGGCTATCCTCGATATGCATCCTCCAAGAAACCTCAAAGAGCTACACGGACTACAAGAAAGGCTAGCCTACATCAGACGATTCATTTCGAACCTCTCTGGAAGGTGTCAACCATTCACTTAGCTCATGAAGAAAGGCGTATCTTTCGTCTGGACTGAACAATGTCAACGCGCATTCGACGACATCAAGGAATATCTTACAAGACCTCCAATATTGGTAGCTCCAATAATGGGAAAGCCCTTCTTACTATATGTCTGTGTTATGGACCATTCTCTTGGCGCCCTATTAGCTAAGAAAAATGAAGGCGGCCATGAACAGGCAATCTACTACCCCAGTCGTACAATGGTAGGTGCCGAACACAAATACACACTGGTAGAGAAGGAATGCCTTGCACTAGTATTTTCCATCCAGAAGACATGCCACTATGTGTCTGGGTAGACAATCCACATTATATCTAAAGTCAACCCTCTCAGAATACTCATGACTAAATCGAGATCACTTAATTCCCGTTTAGCTACATGGGCAATGCTGTTGACTCCATACGATATGCTTTTCGTTCCTCATAAGGCAGTAAAAGGCCAAGCATTAGCTGATTTTCTAGCAGCTCATTCGGTGCCAGAATCGTCCAAACTCTACGACAAAATCCCCGACGAAGTTGGCATCGTGCTCGTGTCACCTGATCATCTGGTTATACATTACGCATATTCTCTAGTGGAACCATGCACTATAATGCCCCAGTCCCAAAATACGTAGGAGTAGGAACGTAGACATGCCAGCCGTATAATAAATATACGTAAGCTGTAAAATGCAGTAGAACCATAAGTAATCTCATCCACACAAAAATAAATGAATAAAAGATATCATATAATGATAATGAATTATCTTGATACAATATGTTGGGCGGAGACAAATCCACTACCAACAAGTAAGAGAAAAATACATGGAAAATAAAATGAGTTTGGCGAGCGAAGCGAAGACGATCCAAGCGCAATCATCTTCGGAGAAATAGCGATAATTACGGCTAGAGCTAGAACACATGCGAAAGACAAGAGCACACACCTGGCGAGATAACCAGGTCCTCAGAGGGACATAACAAGACACATAATATTATGCCACATAAACTGAATAATTATTGCTCAAATAAATAAGTCAATTAAATTATAACATGGTCCAATACACACCTATTGAACAAGCTTACCATCCCTCCAACCAAACAAGGACATGAGATGGTAAACTAATTCACGATCACGTATCTTTCCATGCTATGAATCCAATATGGTATCCGGACCCCAACAAGGTTCAATACCTTCTCATCCAAGTAGTACGTCACATAAACAACCAAACAAGGATAAGATGTAATGAACTAATCTGCGATAAGTTATTATTCCAAGCCACGGTCGGATACAAGTACCCAAACCAAAAGTACTCGTACCTAACGGATAAAAGTACCTAACCGTTCTAAGTAAAATGTAGTTAAGAACAATCCTTCCTACACATGGACCCTGGCTAAATAGGATCCGCGTAGTCCCCCCTTGGGACACCAGAGGCCCAATCAGTAAGAGCATAACGTTCCACAGAACGTCAGTGGCCGTCAGTAATCATGGGTCATCAACCCCGTATCTCCAGCGGAGCTTTCGGATCACAAGGAAAAGTGCATCGAAGCCCATACGCTAAGGAATTGTCCTCCCCGCCCAATGCCTACTATGTTGTATCTGTAACATAAAACCTCTATAACCGCTAAGTCAAACTAGCATGCAATTCTATTAGTGATTATTCCTATCGCATGGCTTATACTCACCGGAGGCCAGCCAGTCATGCAGGTCCGTGTTCTACATGTGACATATAACTTCGTGTTACAACGTGTCAAGGCCAATGCATGCAACACACAAGGTGGTCCCTTAAATTTAGGTTTAATGTGTAAGAAAAATAATACATAGCAGGAAATATAAATGAACAGTAAGTTCTAACAGGTTATGCCATGTATCACAGTTTATTTTGCATAAAAAAATAATAAATAATGCGTAAAATATGAGCTAAAATAAATAACAGCAAATGGCAAGGTGTCTTGCCAAATAGTACGCCTGGTGTACTGTAATGATCAATGTGGCACGAACTGCGACTTCGGTGCAACAACTATGCAGGTGACAGCGGGTGGTGGCACGGACAGTTCCATCGGGTCCAGAAGGGTCAATTTAGTTTGGGCCGATATAAGTATGGACATGATTGACGAAGGGATAGAAAGATTGGTATTGGTCATGGACAGGAGGAGGTTCAAAGGAAAAAAAAGAATATATAAATAATATATATAAGATTTTTAGTAATTAAAAATATTTATAACACTTTGAAAAATGTATTACACTAATAAAATATGTTTTTAGATAATACTTTTTAAAATAGAAATCTCCTTAGGCTAAAACCCAAAGTTTTGTCAAGATACTATTATTATTATTTTAGTTGAAATCTATATTGTAATAACAAACAAAAATATTTGTAGATATTACATACTTGAAAATTTTAGTAAATTTTAAAAGGACATTTCAATAGGCAAGCATGTTTTAAGTAACCTGGTCGGATCGAGAGAATATACAACTCTAATTAAAATTCTACAGTAAGAATTATACATATATTAATTAAATAGAAAAAAAAACTATCATATAATATTTCTATGTCTCCTAAAGCCTAGTAGATGCAAGTCCACAACTTTGGGAAATACATAAAAAATATCATTTATATGTATTTACTAAAAAATAACAATACTTCATAATACAAACTGTATACCAAATTTTTATAGCAAAGTTAAAAGATTAAGTAATTAATATGTACGAAAACACGTAAAGCCAACAGAAAATAAATTAATAAGAGCAACCATACAGAGAGTTGTTATAGCTGTCTCTCCTCCTTTCTCGAGGGAGTAAAGGAATGATTAATACCTGGGGAGAGAGAATAATAATCAAAAGAAAGAAAGAGAAGAAGAAAAATTAATTGAAGAGGAAAGGGAAGAGCGAACGAGAACAGGGGGAGAGAGGCGGCGGGAAGTGGGTTTAGGAAGAGTGAGGGGCGGCTCGTCGGCGGGCAAGGCGGTCGGAGGGAGCGGACCTGGTCACTGGTGGGCGGATCTGGAGAGAGGCGCGCGGAGAGGGTTCAGGCGGTGATCGGGAGGCACGGTGGTCGGACGTGTGGGTGCGGTTGGAGGCTGCCGCCACGCGCGACGGAGCGGCCCGAGCTCGCGGACGGCGGCGACACAGATCTGCTATCCGCGGCCAAGAGGAGAGGCTACGGACGGCGGCGGCCAGGCTTCGTGGAGGCGCGTCAGCAAGAGCGGAGGGTGGCCGGAGGTAAGAGGTGTGGGTTAGGGTTTTAATTTGTTATGTTTAATGGTGGTGACGGTGATGGTTTTTGGTCGGAGGTCGGCTGGTTGGTCGTGGAGAGGCGGCCGGAGGGCTAGTCGGGCGGTATGGACAGGCGGTCGGGTTTTGGTTGGGGGATCGATGTTGGTGTCGGTGGTGTGACATTGGGGCTGTGCGGTTTGGCCAGAGCAGATGGCCAGGGTGGCCGTCTGTATGGAGGAAAGGGGTTTTTCGGTGGAGTCATGGTCGATGGGGCTATGGCGTGGGCTTCAGCGGGGGTTGGTCGGTGATGCTGTGTCAGGGTTGGAGCCGGGCCGTCGAGGGGGAAGGAAACAATGTCCAGGTGGTTTGGTGTAGGTGGCGGTGGTGAAGCTCGGGGCGCGACTGTGAGGAAGAGGCAGGTTGGTCGGGATTGTGCGGGGTTGGATGGCGATGGTGGTGGTCGGGTCTGTCCCGACGAGATGGTTGGCCAGAATTATCTAGGATAGGTTTGGAAATTTATTGGTGTCAGGTGTGTCCTATACGGCCTAGAGGAACGTCCGAGATTGTCGGACAGGAGAGAAAATATACTTGTACAAGGGATAATTAGTGGATGGGGGTAGGGGACACGGATACGATGCACAAACTTGGGTTGTGGAAAATTTGTGGATGTGATGAATTTATGGAGGAGTACATGCCTATTTATAGGATGTAGGAATTTCCAGTTGGATAAGGATTAGGAGTAGTTTAAACCCAAAATAGATAATTCGTATCTTAATTTAAAATCAATCAAACCCAAATCCAAATCCAATTTAAATCTAATTAAATTCTTTTAGTTTAAAATCAAATCAATTTCAAATATAGATATTAATTTACTATTTAAATCAATCCATAACATCAAATCAAGATTTAAATTGCAACAAAAATTTTAAAATCTGTTTTCAAAAAATACTATAATAATAATTTCAAAAATACATTATTATTTACAAATAAAATTAATAAAATATTTATGAAATATATATGCATGAAGAATATTATTTATTATTAATAATTGTTTTTACGAAAGACTTTTGAGAAAATAAATAAAATAACGGATTTGGAAATGTTGGTATGATAGCTACAATAATTATTACATATATTATTTTGAAATTATAAAAATAGAAAAATGTTTTTCTAAAAATATGTACGCTCACACATGTTCGCACTCGTCGAGCAATCACGAAAAAATTAAAATTTTGCGCGCGACGTACAATGCAACTACGCGACGTATAAATACAAAATAAAAAATCAGTACCAAATTTATATAAAAAAATATTAAAATTTAGGGGTTTTACATCCTACCCAACTTAAAAGAATTTCGTCCTCGAAATTAAGAATTAGTAGGGGGTGAGAAGACACAAGGGGTATCGATGGGGAGCAAACAATGACAATGTTTCAATAAAATCTTGTCGTAAGAAATCGTGATCTAAATTATAGAATTTAACACGGGTATGGTTACGAGGGTCGCGAGTTAAGGCACGAGTAGAAGATCAAGGGTTTAAAGTTTAAATCAAGAGTATCATGCATTAGAGAATGATATGGTATCAAGAGAAAATAAGTTAGAGACCTAGTAGGTTGAGGCACGAATAAGAGATCGATTAGGTTCATACCTAAATTAAGTGATTTGGAAGGTTCATGATAGCGAATATAGGGCCAAAAAAAGGACGAGTAGTTTAGGATGAAGATATAACAACATCGAGTGAGAATGTTCATAGTCGATAGGAAGGCTAGAGGAGTTCTAGTACAACGCTTTCGTCATTCTAAAATAGGTGAAGGCAAAAGCAATATAGAGTTCGAAGGAGGCATTATCGAATACGAATACATGGTTCAAAGGCGACCGAATAATTCAAAAGGAGTTGCCAAGGCAGTCGCGGATGGGACTCTAGAGGGCAAGTTTAGCTATGTCCCCATCCACGTAGAACGATAGATATAAGCGAACCAAAGTGCACTAGGTTGATCAGACCATCATGCACCGGTTCTGAGTAGATAATACGTTAGTGGATGCATCCAATAACATATGTCATGAACAAGCTTGATAAAAAAAAATTAGCTTGCAAAAACTAGGCTACATTAGCATCATTAGTTTAGATGGTAAAAAATATAGGCACGATGGTAGATGAATAAAAATAAATATGAATAGTCTAAGAGTCATGAGGATCTAAGTCTTATTTATTCCTATACCATCATTCTACGGTTTTATTGACCAAGGCTTGGTTGACCAAATAGGTTAAATTCCTCTAGTCACTGTGGTCTAGATAATACTATTTGTATTCCCTTAATGGTCAAGGTGTGTCAGGTCGTAGGATATTCTACCCAACTTAAATAATTAAGCTAAGGGTGTTTGGGACATCTAACTAGTATGATCAATCTCTAGCAAACACGAAGGGAAGATAAGAATAAAGATAGAAGGAATCAAGCAAGATAGAATCGATGAGTCGAACTGTAGTTTGAATATAGAATCGAGGAAGGAGGTCAAGTATGTGGATGAGATCCTAGACTTCTAATCCTATTCGCAGGCTTGCTTGGTAGGGTAAAGTAACCAAACAATTTATCTTGACCTGTATAGGCCACCACAAAAACATGTAACGCCCCAGTCCTAAAATACGTAGGACTAGGAACGTAGACATGCCAGCCGTATAATAAATATACGTAAACTGTAAAATGCAGTAGAACCATAACTAATCTCATCCACACAAAAATAAATAAATAAAAGATATCATATAATGATAATGAATTATCTTCATACAATATGTTGGACGGAGACAAATCTACTACCAACAAGTAAGAAAAAAATACATAAAAAATGAAATAAGTTTGGCGAGCGAAGCGAAAACGATCCAAGCGCAATCATCCTCGGAGAAATAGCGATGATCACGGCTAGAGCTAGAACACCTCGAAAGGCAAGAGCACACACCTAGCGAGATAACCAGGTCCTCAGAGGGACGTAACAAGACACATAATATCATGCCATATATATAAGCTAAATAATTATTGCTCAAATAAATAAGTCAATTGAATTATAACATGGTCCAATACACACCTATTGAACTAGATTACCATCCCCCCAACCAAACAAGGACAGAAGATGGTAAACTAATTCACGATGACGTATCTTTCCATGCTATGAATCCAATATGGTATCCGGACCCCAACAAGGTTCAATACCTTCTCATCGAAGTAGTACGTCACACCTACAACCAAACAAGGACAGGATGTGACGAACTAATCCGTGACAAGTTATTGTTCCAAGCTACGGTCAGATACAAGTACCCAAACCAAAGTACTCGTACCTAATGGATAAAGGTGCCTAACCGTTCTATGTGAAATGTAGTTAAGAATAATCCTTCCTGCGCATGGACCCTGGCTAAATAAGATCGGCGTAGTCTCCCCTTGGGGCACTAGAGGCCCAATCAGTAAGAGCATAACATTCTGCAGAACGTCAGTGGCCGTCAGTAATCATGGATCATCAACCCCGTATCTCCAGCGGAGCTTCCGGGTCACAAGGAAAAGTACATCGAAGCCCATACGCTAAGGAATTGTCCTCCCCGTCCAATGCCTACTATGTTGTATCCGCAACATAAAACCTCTATAACCGCTAAGTCAAACTAGCATGCAATTCTATTAGCAGTTATTCCTATCGTACGGCTTATACGCACCGATGGCCAGCCAGTCACGCATGTCCGTGTTCTACATGCAACACACAACTTCGTGTTACAATGTATCAAGGCCAATGTATGCAACACACAAGGTGGTCCCTTAAATCTAGGTTTAATGTGTAAGAAAAATAATACATAGCAGAAAATATAAATGAACAATAAGTTCTAACAGGTTATACCATGTATCACAGTTTATTTTCTATAAAGAAAATAATAAATAATGCATGAAATATGAGCTAAAATAAATAACAGCAAATGGCAAGGTGTCTTGCCTGGTGTGCTGTAATGATCAATGTGGCACGAACTGCGACTTCGGTGCAACAACTATGCAGGTGATATCGGGTGGTGGCACGGACAGTTCCATCGGGTCCAGAAGGGTCAATTTAGTTAGGGTAAATATAAGGATGGACATGATTGACGAAGGGATAGAATGATTGGTATTGGTCATGGACATGAGGAGGTTCAAAGGAAAAAAAAGAATGTATAAATAATATATATATAAGATTTTTAGTAATTAAAAATATTTATAACACTTTGAAAAATGTATTACACTAATAAAATATGTTTTTAGATAATACTTTTTAAATTAGAAATCTTCTTAGGCTAAAACCCAAAGTTTTGTCAAGATACTATTTTTTTTAGTTGAAATCTATATTTTAATAACAAACAAAAATATTTGTAGATATTACATACTTGAAAATTTTAGTAAATTTTAAAAGGACATTTCAATAGGCAAGCATGTTTTAAGTAACCTGGTCGGATCGAAAGAATATATAACTCTAATTAAAATTCTACAGTAAAAATTATACATATATGAATTAAATAGAAAAAGAACTATCATATAATATTTCTATGTTTCCTAAAGCCTAGTAGATGCAAGTCCACAACTTTGGGAAATACATAAAAAATATCATTTATATGTATTTACTAAAAAATAACAATACTTCATAATACAAACTGTATACCAAGTTTTTATAGTAAAGTTAAAAGATTAAGTAATTAATACTGTACGAAAACACATAAAGTCAACAGAAAATAAATTAATAAGAGCAACCATACAGATAGTTGTTATAGCTGTCTCTCCTCCTTTCTCGAGGGAGTAAAGGAGTGATTAATACCTGGGGAGAGAGAATAATAATCAAAAGAAAGAAAGAGAAGAAAAAAATTAATTGAAGAGGAAAGCGAAGAGCGGACGAGAACAGGAAGAGAGAGGAGGCAGAAAGTGGGTTTAGGAAGAGTGAGGGGCGGCTCGTCGGCGGACAAGGCGGTCGGAGGGAGCGGACCTGGTCACCGGTGGGCGGATCTGGAGAGAGGCGCGCGGAGAGGGTTCAGGCGGCGATCGGGAGGCGCGAGGGTCGGACGCGTGGGTGCGGCTGGAGGCTGCCGCCACACGCGACGGAGCGGCCCGAGCTCGCGGACGGCGGCGGCATAGATCTGCTATCCGCGACCAAGAGGAGAGGCTACGGACGGCGACGGCCAGGCTGGGTGGAGGCACGTTTGCAAGAGCGGAGGGCGGCCGGAGATAAGAGGTGTGGGTTAGTATTTTAATTTGTTATGTTTGATGGTGGTGACTGTGATGGTTTTTGGCCGGAGGTCGGTTGGTTGGCCGTGGAGAGGCAGCCGGATGGCTAGTCGGGCGGTGCGGACAGGCGATCGAGTTTTTGTTGGGGGATCGATGTTGGTGTCGGCGGTGTGACATTGGGGCTGTACGGTTTGGCCGGAGCAAATGGCCGTGGTGGCCATCTGCATGGAGGAGAGGGGTTTTCCGGTGGAGTCATGGTCGATGGGGCTATGGCGTGGGCTTCAGCTGGGGTTGGTCGGTGATGCTGTATCAGGGTCAGAGCGGGGCCGTCGAGGGAAGAAGAAAACAATGTCCAGGTGGTTTGGTGTAGGTGGCGGTGGTAAAGCTCGGGGCACGACTGTAAGAAAGAGGCAGGTTGGTCAGGATTGTACGGGATTGGATGGCGATGGTGGTGGTCGGGTCAGTCCCGACGAGACGACTGGCCGAAATTAGCTATGATAGGTTTAGAAATTTATTGGTGTCAGGGGTGTCCTATACGGCCTAGAGGAACGTCCGGGATTGTCGAACGGGAGAGAAAATGTACTTGTACAAGGGATAATTAGTAGATGGGGGTAGGGGATACGGACACGATGCACAAATTTGAGTTGTGGAAAATTTGTGGATGTGATAAATTTATGGAGGAGTACCTGCCTATTTATAGGATGTGGAAATTTTCAGTTGGATAAGGATTAGGAATAGTTTAAACCCAAAAATAGATAATTTGCATCTTAATTTAAAATCAATCAAACCCAAATCAAAATACAAATCCAATTTAAATCTAATTAAATTCTTTTAGTTTAAAATCAAATCAATTTCAAATATAGATATTAATTTACTATTTAAATCAATCCATAAAATCAAATCAAGATTTAAATTGCCACAAAAATTTCAAAATATATTTTCAAAAAATACTATAATAATAATTTCGAAAATACATTATTATTTACAAATAAACTTAATAAAATATTTATGAAATATGTATTCACGAAGAATATTATTTATTATTAATAACTATTTTTACGAAAGACTTTTGAAAAAATAAATAAAATAACGGAGTTGGAAATGTTGTTATGATAACTAAAATAATTATTACATATATTATTTTAAAATTGTAAAAATAGAAAAAATGTTTTTCTAAAAATATGTACGCTCACACATGTTCGCACTCGTCGAACAATCACGAAAAAAATAAAATTTTGCGCGCGACGTACAATGCAACTACGCGACGTATAAATACAAAATAAAAAATCAGTACCAAATTTATATCTAAAAAAATTAGTAGAAATTTAGGGGTTTTACATGCACCAACAACGTAGCCGAATATAATGCCCTATTAATCGGCCTGCAACTGGCAAAGCAACTGGGAGTTGACTATTTAGAAGCTTACGGCGATTCCAAGCTAATAGTTAGTCAGGTCTGAAGGGATTATGAAGTTTGCCATGAAGATCTCATCCCCTACTACAAAGCAACAATCGAATTGTAGTCTATTTTTGCTGGATTCTTCATCGAGCACGTGCCTCGACTAAAGAATATAGAAGCAGATGCTCTAGCCGGTCTCGCTGCTTCCTTGACCGTTCCTACTAATACTCAGCAGTCGATCACAGTGTCTGGTCGAGAACTATTCTGTGTGAAAAATGCCTTACATATTCATCACAGTTACACAACGAAAACAAACGTCGATGCTAAAGACTGTAGATTTTCTTTCATAGACTACACCGTCTATGGAATCCTCCCCGAGGACCCGAAGGAAGCAGTATCTATCCAAAGGCGATCTCTCAGATTTTACTACGACACAGCTACCAAGATGCTGTACCGACGCTCTTACGACGGGTTACTGTTACGATGCTTATCAGACACAGAAGCCAAACATGTACTCCGGGAGGCTCACGATGGAGTTTGTGGTGCACATCAACCAGGCCCCAAATTACAAGATCGCCTCAAACAAATGGGCTGTTAATGGCCCACAATGATAGCAGATGCCATTGAATATGCAAAGAAGTGTATAGCTTGTCAGTTCCATGCCGATTTCATTCATCAACCTTTGGAGTTTTTACACCCGACGGTAGCATCTTGGCCGTTTGAAGCCTGGGGCATGGACGTCATAGGACTAATCAGCCCGCCATCCTCTAAAGGATATCGGTTCATCCTAGCCATAACCGATTACTTCTCCAAATGGGCGGAAGCTATACTGCTCACCGAAGTGAAGGCGTCAAACGTGATCAGTTTTATCAAACATCATGTCATCTACCGCTTCGGCCTACCTCGCAGGATCATCCATGATAATGGTCCACAGTTCGCAAGCCATGCATTCTATCAGTTCTGCGATAGGAATCGAATCCAGAACGTAGCCTCTACTGCCTACAATCCAGCGGCTAACGGGCTAGCAGAAGCCTTCAATAAAACCACCATAAAACTTTTCAAGAAGTTCGTATCTTCAAACAAGCGCGATTGGAATGAGAAGCTCGGAGAATGTCTATAGGCCTATCGTTTAACGGTATGGACTCCAACAGACAGTACGCCATTCTCTCTCGTTTATGGGAGCGAAACAGTTCTTTCCCTAGAAATCCAGATTCCTTCTCTTCGAGTAGCCCTAGCCAGCGAGCTGACTACCGAAGAAAGCTACCATCTGCGACTCCAGGAGCTCGAAGCGCTAGACAAAAAATGCTTGTTAGCTCAGCAGCGCATTGAGCTATACCAAGCACGCCTTTCCAAAGCCTTCAATAAAAAAGTGAAGGAAAGGATCTTCCAAGTCGGCGATCTGGTCTTAGTAGTAAGAAGACCAATGGTCATGACGCACAAAATAAAAGAAAAATTCTAGCCTAAATGGGAAGGTCCTTTCATCATAAAATTACTGTATTCTAATGGTGCATACCGACTAACCAAGCCCGATGGTGACTTGCTCATGATGTTTATCAACGGCAAGTTCCTGAAGAAATACTATATGTAACCTTTTTTGTTCACATGTATTCAATCATATAAATGTACAGTGCGATGTTTATATGATTCGAAAAATTA
The DNA here is from genome assembly GCA_029216955.1 of Iris pallida. Classification (NCBI taxonomy): domain Eukaryota; kingdom Viridiplantae; phylum Streptophyta; class Magnoliopsida; order Asparagales; family Iridaceae; genus Iris; species Iris pallida. Next base: position 7,642,806 of record JANAVB010036418.1, on the reverse strand, counting down.
TCTAACTATTATCCGTATTTCAAGATCTTGAATACGCCCTGGAAAATAGGTCCTATAAAGATTTCCCCAGTGGAATCATTTTCGTTTTTGACCCTATCCAAACTCGGTTTGACGAAAACAAGTCACGTCCCTATCACATCTGAATTATTTTCCGATAATTATTTCTCCAGTAGAATGATTAAATGTTTTGTCATGTCCACATAACCTCTGAGCAAAGCACTCATCAAGGATAATCACGTCCATATTACCTCTGAACTATCCACTCCCACCTAATGTTATATATCTTTCCATATCCATATTATCTCTGATCAGATATAGAACATCCTCTGCTATTACGTCCATATTACCTCTACTAGCAGCTTCGTTCAACTTATTATCTATATTCAAATAAATTGAATATAAAACGGATAATAGGTCCACATCAAAATTCTCCAGCAGAATAACCACCAGAAATATCCCTGCTACGTCCACACTACCTCTAGTTCCGATATTTCACAAAGCCACATTCACTTTGAAAAGATTCTTTATCCTTTACTCAAACGTCTATCAAAAGACAGAAAAAAGGGTACAAGAGCCGTGATGGCTGAAAAAAAAGGAGAAAAAAGTTACAAAAATCTACGGGATATATAGGCGATTTATGTTATCTCTTAGAGCCGCGACTTCGGCTTCAGACTTTGCGGTAGCTCGACGGCGCACCTCTTCTTGACGAGTAGCTTCATCCTCGAAAAGGATCATACTCAGATGCTCTCCCTCCAACTTCGCCAGCTGTTCTTCTAAATGGGCAGAAGTGGTGGCAGTCATGGCAGCTTGAGACAAGTAATCTTTCTGTTCAGACGTTGTCGCCCTCAAGTCGGCTTCCAGCTGGATGATCTTGTTCTGGATCTGCACAATGTGATTATACCTCTCAGTGATCTACGCAGCCAGTTTATTCTTCGAGGCGGCACGCGTCTCACTTGCAGTATTGAACTGTCCATACTGGTCAGCCAATTTGCCGATCTCCCGAACGAGGGCGTCTTTCCTTGCCTGGAAAGTAGCCTTCTTCTCTGCAAGAGCCGTCATCAAAGCCTCGTCCTCTACGCGGAACAACGACGTCGGGCTCCGCTGTTTGGTATCCCGAAACCTGGCCACCTGACCCTCCAGGTCATTCAGAACTTTCCTCAGAGTATTGGCCCGCTCTTCATAGACGACAATGCTCTCGAGGGCCGCCACTTGGCATTCGACAATAGACTTCACAGGGCCGAAGACAGCATTCTGATTCAAGACTCCCGAAAGCTTTACTTTCAGTACAGAGTAGAAAGCTTTGACAACTTTCTGGGCTATCTCGTCATCTTCAGTGGAGGTCGTCGAAGAGGAGGATTGGAGAGTCTCTTTCGCTCCAGAAAGGGATACTTGACAAGAAGCCGAACTTGACAAGAAAAGTCATTCCACCAAAAACTACTCCTGATTATCATGTGTCATGTCCACATTACCTCTGATACCGATAGTCTTCCGACTCGACATCTATACCCAACCCGGGATAAAAGATACGGTGTCAAGACCATAAAACCTATCACGACCATATTACCTCTGTTGGGTTTTGTTTCAAATCCATTACCCGTACCGTCGGTGTACCAAAGGGTAATAGGTCCACGAAAGCATCATTCCAATCTATTTGCTCGCATCCCCAGATACACAAAGGGGCAATAGGTCCAAACAAAAAAAAGGGAGAGGAGGGTCCCCTAGCGGGATACCCTTTACACAAATGCTGTATTAAGCTCCCTAATACAAGCACCACAGATACCACAAGCAAGAAAAAAGGGAGTGAATGTATTCTATTTCTTGTTTCAAAATTAGTAACATTCACAGGACTACATCTCATGCGCAAAACAAAAAGTTCTTCATCTCTTCATCTGGGCAAGAAGTAAAGGATTACATTGATCCACTACTCATCAGCAATACATAGTTTGGTCAGTTTTGTAACACTACGCCTTCGTCAAAAAGCAGTTTTGTGGCCCTCGAAAGAAGTCATACTTTACTGCTGAGAAGCAAACAAGGCCGTTGAACCTTCGAGAAGCTACACGGTGGAGGGTAAATATAGCATGCTAAAAACATCTACAAATGGTGATTTTCTCTCCTCCATATTGCCGACGTCCTAGGCTCATTCCTCCAAGAGGCCATACCTTCAAAACAACATCTCTAGTGTTGCTTTTGCCTATTTGATGAACCATAAAAATAGAATTTTCACGATGACGCCCAACTACCATCCGACTCTCCGATGTATAAAGGTTCTTTCTACCATCTGAGGAAAACCATTCCAAAACATGAAGAGTCCTGAGCTCTCTGATGTGTGTGTCAAGTATTGTATCTTCACCATGCCCAAAGTCGTCGATACTGGTCCTGGAGAAATTTGCTAGCCAGATCCCTACAAAATATGAAAAGGGACAGAAGAGAAAGTCAGACTCAGAAATCCACAAGAAAAGCTAAGTGCTGAAAGACTCTTATGCGCCCAAAAGGATATGCGTCCAAACAAACAAGTGGGTGCATAACACACGAACAGTACGTGGACGTATAAAGTGCAAATGGCATATGGGCGCATAAAATGGCCACATATGGGCGCATAGCATACCACAGTGTTGGCATATGACTTCTGTAGACGCATAATGATGCTCACAATAAGTATGTTGCCTTAGGCGCATGCGCCCAGACAGAAAAAAGTCTGAGCGTCGCAAATTAACACTCGAGACTTTGTTTTTTGAAGCGTGCCCTCACCCAGAATCGGGACCTGGACTGCCGAGGACGTTGCCGCAGGAGGAGAGCCACTCGACGCAGCCCCTTGCCCTTTGCGGATCTCTTGGCGACCTTGGAAGACATGGTTCTTAGAGAAAAATATAAAGAGTTTTTGAAAATTTATAAGAGAGGAGAATAATGAACTTCCTCTCTCTCCTTCAGAGCCTATTTATAGGCATAGGCCACTTCTTATGCGCCCACTATCTTTATGTGCCTATTGTACAGTATACGCCAACAATGGCCTATGCGCCCACGTGAAGATCTAGCATCTTGCACACTATGCGACTGCCACTTGCTGACGTGGACGGACGTATGAAGGATGGACCTCTTCAAATTCTACCCCAATGAATCTGTCAGTTCAGATTTTGAGGAAGATCTCAACAGTCGTATCTTTCTGACAGGCTGGCCAAATACTATACGCCTAAGGAGAGAGCCGTGCTATGCGCCCATTGCATCACGAGAAGACGATCCATGCTTCTTTTAAAGTATTTCGAACTCGTTCAAGTATTAAAAATATTGAAGGGGGTCTTGTAGAAGCATAAAAATTTCAGCAAATAAAGCCTTATGCACCCAAGCCAAAAGAGGACATATGCTCCCATGTGCTTAAGTCACCCTGTGAAGCTCCTATGCGCCAATCATCCTGCGAAGCTCTATGCGCCCAAGCCTGTAAAGCTCTATGTGCCAAGCAATCCTCGGTAAAGGAGGGCGCACATCCTGAAACAGTGCTATGCGCCCAAGCCTGACTCGGTCAAAGCCATGATCAAAACGTGCACCAAAGTGCACGTCCACGTCAGTCTCCACGAGCAGTCGTGTACCTAAGCATGCGGCCACGTCAACACCACGACCAACCCACGATCTCGTAGCCTGCATGCGCCTATACCCTATGCGCTCAAGACAGGACTATGCACCCATATGAAAACCATTATGTTTTTCTTATGTGGGTGCATAACATTATTCCAGCTCAAGAATGACTATAAAAAGGGGCCTCATCCCTCTTCAAAAGATAGAACGGAGAACATTTTTAAGTGCCAAATTGCTGCACTTCTTGCCAGTGAGCCAAGAGTTAGCAATTTCCTTAGGTTTTTTCCCACTTTTGTAATCAGAGTGTCAACAGAGTAAAGGAGCAACTGCTACTCAATCTCCATCGTCCCATTCCTCTGAATTCTTTTTTGTACTCGGGGATCCACAGCGCAGGATCTCTCAGGCGTACTCGATTTGTAGTGCCTTGCGCTAATAAATAAAAGACAACATTTTCTTCTTCTTTTTGTGTGTGTCCGTACTGGGCTTTTCATAGTGACTTATATTTCCATTAAATAGGTTCATTTGTTCATCATCAATTGGCCGACGTTTGTATTTCTCTAGGAAATTTTCATATCCCAAAGCATTCGTTTGAAAGATATGAAGAGCCATTACATTGCTTTATATAATAGTAATAGAGAACCACTATTCTTGTACTTCTCCATCAATAGCTTCCAAGAAGACTTCTCTTGAACCGAACAGGGTTACTCCTCCGCGATTGTCTGCTGTGTGTCATACCCCAATCCCACAGAGTCCTTTCGTCCTCACTTTGAACTCTGTGAGACCATTCATCCTCGCTTGGGCATAATGTCGTGCAAGCCTTAGTTGCACTTGCACAAGGCCAAGACCTGTATAATAACAATTTAGATATGATAGAGTACAGTAAAACATAAACCAGATTTTTAAAGTAGCAGTAGACATATTGCAGAATATAATTGAACACAAGGTAGCACAAACAAATCTCTTTATTAATTTCATTTGAACAGATTACAAGCTCTCATTTCTCTATGAAATAATACTTATATTCTCTTTGAAACATTACAGATTATAATGATCTTGTACCATACATTACATCCCTTTATATAAAAAAAAAACTCTTTGAAACAGATGTCAATCTCTTGGCATATCTTCTAGTTTCTGGCTCCTAAGGTTGAGGCTCGGGCTATCGCTTCGGACTATCCACCTTGAGGTATCTTGCACCTACGTGCAGACTGATGGTGGATCAGTATATCAATATATTGGTGATTGTGAACAAAGGCTGCATCGTCTGAAATGATCACTAATTCTTTTAGTGAGAAAACATTTCTTGTGATGTGATCTTGCTACTTTTACCTATGTTTATTTTATGCATACAGAGTCAGATTTCATCTCTTTAAAAACACTTTGGAAAAGCCAACATATCATTTCTTTCATTTCAAGCATACGAGGGACTACTTATTTCATACACGATGACTATTCTTTTCTTGTGAAGTGCCAGTGTGTTTCATGAGCCATAATCATTTCTCAGGGACAAAAGTATTAGCATTCTTTTCTCTTATTCAAGATGTTCTCAGAGTCAGATTACAAGCATAATGTCATATCTTTTCCTTGAATGGGACATAGCAATTCATTGATTCAGAACATGTTCATTTGCATAACATATCATTCATTCTTTAGGGACAAGCAATCTTTCATATGGGACAGATATTCATAGAGCAGTTTATGATAAAAATGTAAAGCACTTATGGATACCACTTATGCAGCTATTCTTACCCATAGCCGACAGTCCATCCCTACACAAAACAAGGATTAGCATAAACATAATATAACCAGCATTTGTTCTCTGTTTGTCTCTGCATTGTTAGCTCTTAGCAAAATCTTTACAGACTCATGCAACACGATTGGCAGCTGTGACTCAAGGCTCAGCTCTGCACTAGTATATGCACATACCAGTAGTTGTGACTCTTCGGGTCATCTCTATACTGATATGCCTACATACTAGCAGCTGTGGCTCAGGGTTCAACTCTTTACCAATCCATGCCTATCTATATGATGGTCCATGGGTATTACCATTATTAGCAGGTAGAACATTCTAGCCCATCTTTCTAATAGACTAACACCCCCTGATCGCAGGGACTTTTAGCCCCAGGGTGTCCTGTTCCCTCCTAGGCCGAGTGATCCCAGTACCTTGGAACCGTCTGAGAGATTACATCCTTGTGCACAAGTTATCCGGACTGACTCTATGAATGCAACATCTATCAATTAAACTCTTGTTAACAATTCATCGATCGATCAACAGACATATTCCATCCATCTTTTCTTTTCATATAATCGAGATAGTATCTCTACTCTTTTCTCTATACGGACAAACTGTACCATCTCTTTTAAGGTAACTCTTATATAGTAGCAGTTCTATCAAGCATTCTAATCTTTTTGTAACAAATGATAACATGCAACATCTAATTACACAGCATTGCAATAGTTCAATATCATTAAGCATTGAAACATACTCTTGATAGCATATGATACATATATGAAAGCATCTATTTTTTACTTTTTATTTAGCATGGCAAGGTTCTCTTGATCAAGGCAACATTCATTTCTTAGCATGCAGATCATCTCTTTTTCTTGTATTATCATAGCAATATATGAATTCTCTGATAAGCATACTCAAGGATTACCATCTTGTATTAGCATAACATTTATTTAAAAACTCAGGTTCTTATTAGGCATAAGCGAATCAGAACATGAGTCTTTGTCCACTCACCCAGATCAATCGTCTTCTATTACAGAACCAACAATTTGATCTCTCTGTTTATCTAGTGCCTTCACGGAGCGGGGACTACATAACTATCCAGCAAGAAAAAGTTTTGTCCTTGAAAATTAAGAAGAAACTTATAATATCTATAGCAGCTATAGTCTGCATCCTTTGCCATCATCAATCCATAAATCTCGATCCAGGTTATATCAAAATTTATGTTCAATTCTCAACCTCAATCAATCAATAAAACATATGCCGGCATCTTAAAATATTTACGGACTTATTATATGGAACATTCATCTCATCGATGATATCAAGTAGGCAAGGAAATTTCGATCAGGAGAAAATCTTTGATTTCAATTGAATCAATAATTGACAAGAGGATCATGTTGTTCTGATACCAATATGTCATGCCCCAATCCTGTAGATTCCTTTCGTCCTCGCGTCGAACTCTGTAAGACCATTCATCCTCGCTTGGGCATAATGTCGTGCAAGCCTAAGTTGCACTTGTATAAGGCCAAGACCTGTACAATAACAATTTAGACAAGATAGACAATAGCACAGCAGAACATAAAGCAGATATTTGAAGTAGCAGCGGACATATTGTAGAATATAATTGAACACAAGGTAGCAGAAACAAATCTCTTTATTGATTTTATTTGAACAGATTACAAGCTCTCAATTCTCTCTTATAAAATGCTTACATTCTCTCAGAAACATTACAGATTACAATGACCCTGTTCTATGCATTATATCCCTTTATATACAAGAGCAACTCTTTGAAACAGATGTCCATCTCTTGGCATCTTTTCTGATTTCTGGCTCCTAAGGATGAGGCTCGGGCTATCACTTTGGACTATCCACCTCGAGGCATCTTGCACCTGCGTGCAGACTGATGGTTGGTCAGTATATCAATGTACTGGTGATTGCAAACAAAGGCTACATCGTCTGAAATGATCACTAATTCTTTTAGTAAAAAATATTTCTTGTGATGTGATCTTGCTACTTTTACCTATGTTCATTTTATGCATACAATGTCAGATTTTATCTCTTTTAAAAGACTTTTGAAAAGCCAACATATCATTTCTTTCATTTCAAGCATACGAGGGACTATACATTTCATGCATGATGACTATTCTTTTCATGTGAAGTGCACATCGTATTTCTTAAGCCGTAATCATTTTTCAGGGATAAAAGCATTAGCATTCTTTTCTCTCATTCAAGACCTTCTCAGAGTCAGATTACAAGCATAATATCATATATTTTCCTTGAACGGGATGTAGCAATTCATTGATTCAGAACATGTTCATTTGCATAACATATCATTCATTCTTTAGGGACAAGCAATCTTTAATATGGGACAGATATTCATAAGAGTAGTTTATGATGAAAACGTAAAGCATTTACGGATATCACTTATGTAGTGATTCTTACCCAAAGCCGATGGTCCATCCCTACATAAAATAAGGATTGGCATAAACGTAATATAACCAATATTTGTTCTATGTTCATCTCTGCATTGTTAGCACTTAACGAAATCTTACTGACTCATGCAACCCGATTGGCAGGTGTGACTCATGGCTCAGCTTTGTACTAGTACATACAGATACAAGTAGTTATGACTGTCCGGGTCACCTCTGCACTGATATGCACATACCAGTAATTTTTCTTTTTATTTAGCATGGCAAGGTTCTCTTGATCAAGGCAACATTCATTTCTTAGCATGCAGATTATCTCTTTTTCTTGTATTAGCGTAGCAATATATGAATTCTCTGATAAGCATAATCAAGGATTACCATCTTATTATTAGCATGGCATTCATTTAAAAACTCAGATTCTTATTTGGCATAAGCGAATCAAAAAATAAGTCTTCATTCACTCACCCAGATCAATTGTCTTCTATTGCAGAGCCAGCAATCCGTTCTCTTTGTTTATCTAGTGCCTTCGCGAAGCGGGGCGCTATACTGTGGGTCTCACTACAGTCCTCTCATCATTTTTGTCAACTGTTGTAAGCTCTAATCCAGTACTTTCCTTTAACTTGAGAAAGATGAAGTGGGCGGAGACAAAGCTTTCGATGGCCCAGGAGGTTTTAGACGTGATGGGGCCTTCTATGTCTGATATTGCTAAGCCTTTAAGCATGTCGCCTGATTTTGATTCTCTTTCCTTGAGTCCATGAGAGAAAATGGTGCAGGGGGAGTAGATGCTTTTCGTCGACTGTTTTATTCTTCGGGTGTGCGGACGCTTCAAGACCTTGTAGATGTGATTAGTGATTCTGAATGCTCTTCCCCCTAACTTTCTTCTTATTAGACTTTAGGATTTTCCTGGCTTCCCTCTTAGATATATTTTGTAAAACCCTACCACTAGTAATGAAAGTTTCTTATTTTGCCAAGTTACTATGAATAGTCTATTGATGTGTTTGTAAGAACAATCTCATTGATATCACATAAGATAATCGAATAACTGACGCATAAAAAGAAACATCTCATTGCCATTCGAATTGCCTTGACGGTGATAAAAATTCATAAGATTGATGAAATACATGCCAGCAATCTCTCTACAGTCTTTCCAAATCCTGAAAAAGAAAAAACTGCATAGGCTCTTTTTATGTGTCCCCTATGATCTGAAGAGAGAAAATGATCACATAAGTTTTTCTAGCATAAGATCAACTTGGTATCTTGACTTGGATATGTAGGCTCATCATCCGAGTTGTAGATAACATTAGATACGGATTACCTTTTGGGATTTATGCATCCCATTTGAAGACATCATAGAAAGAAAATCATTGTTATTTTTTTTTCTTTTTGTAGTTAATAGAAGAAAGTATTCTATATCATCACTGAATTTTGTAAGTAAAGAACATTTTTCATGTTGCTGAGGATATTTTGAGTTTTGATATTTCTCTAGAGGTAATGTGGACATAGAAAAATATCATGATTGCGTGGACCTATTATCTGTGACATGCCTAATTCGAGCATAGATAATAGATATAAAAAATTGATTACTGTTAGAGGTAATATAGATATGATAGATGTTTGAATGGACCTATTATCTTTAGCGTACCTGATTAGGCATAGATAATATATATAAAAATTAATCACTATCAGAGATAATATGGACATAATAGATATTACAGTGGATCTATTACTTATGATGCATTCGACTATATGCAAGTAATAGGAGATGATTGAAAACTTCATCAGATGTAATATAGACATGATAGATATCTTTGACATAAATCTGTTCAGAGGTAATATGGACATAACAGATTTGTAAAATTCTATAGAGAGAGCCGATAATATAGAATATTTCAGAGCTAATAGGGACATGAATATTCTTTTCGGAGTAAATTTGCTCAGAGGTAATATGGACATGACAAATTCATGGATCTCTATAGAATATTAGTATCATAAAATTATTTAGACGTGATATGGACATGAATATTCAATTCGAGATAAATTTTCTCAGAGGTAATATGGAAATGACAAATTCGTTTGACACGATATATTATTCTCATTCCGACTAGAGAATTGAAATAAGATGTCATCAAAACAACTTCGTTTTTAATGACGAACTTGTAAATTGGAGAGTTTGCTTAAATAATTTCTCTTACAAGAAAGTTTTATAATAATTAAAGGTGGTTCCGTTAGGAAATATGTGAGGACCCATTATTTATAACTTATCCAAAACTGTTGGGATAAAAATAATGGTTCGAAATGGGGTAGATGCTAACATGCAAAGTATTTATTACTTCACAAAGAAGTTGTAAACACTTGTACAAAACTTGCTGGGGTATACAAGCTAATGTTCACTTGTGATTTAGACATAATACTTTTTCAAGAACTTGTCATTAATAGGAATCATCAGCTGATCTCCATTAGGCTTTGCTAGCATGTATGCTCCATTTGAATACACTGATTCAACAATAAACGGACCTTTCCACTTAGCTACGAACTATCCTTTGCTTTTATACGTCATAATCATAGGTCTTCTTACTGAAAGAAGTACATTGCCGACCTGGAAAACTTGCTCTTTTATCCTCTTATTGAAAGCTTTGGAGGGCTTGATATAATTCAATTCGATGTTGAGTCATTAAGCATTTTTTATCGAGTGCTTCTAATTCTTGTAACCATAGACGACCATTATCTTCAGTTGTTAATTCATTATATAAAGCGATTCGAAGAGACGGGATTTGAATCTCTAGGGAAGAACTACTTTGCTTCTGTAGACCAAACAAAACAGCATTGTTCCGGTGGGAGTCCGTACTGTAGTGCGGCACGTCCAAAGACATTCACCAAGTTTTTCATTTAAATTACGTTTATTAGATGAAATAAACTTCATGAGTAACTTGATAATAGTTTTGTTAAAGGCTTCAGCCAGACCATTAGTTGTGGGATTGTAGGCTGTAGAGGCCACGTTCTGGATCTGGTTTTTCTCATAAAATCGATAAAATTTACTGCTCACAAACTGTAGGCGATTGTCATGAACAATCCTCCTGGAAAGTCCAAAATGATAAATCATGTGACTTTTAATGAAACTGATGACATTAGATATTTTTACTTCAACAATTTTAAAGCTTCCGCCCATCATGAAAAGTAGTCGGTTATCTCCAGAATAAATTGGTGTCCCTTGGAGGAAGGAGGATTAATAGGTCCAATAATATCCATCTCCTATGCTTCAAAAGGCTAGGACACAGCCGTTGGGTGCAAAAATTCTGAAGGTTGATGTATGAAATCTGCACAAATTTGACAAGCTTTACATTTTCTTGCATAGTATATAGCATCGGCTACCATAGTGGGCCAATAATAACCCAAATGTATTAGCCGATCATGTAATTTTGGACCACGTTGATGGGCACCACAAGTACCATCATCAGCTTAACGAAGGGCCTGTTTAGCTTTTTCTTCTGATAGGCATCATAAAATAAGTCCACGATATGATTTTCGATATAGTATTTTAGTTGCTACATCATAAAAGAAACGAAGAGAAAGTCTCTTAATTGAAATAGGTTCTTTTGGGTCGTTGTCAAACCCCTAAATTTCAACTACGATTTTCTTAAAATAAATTTGATATCAATTTTTGTCTTCGTAATTGTACGTCGCGTACGTGTTCACGATTTTTCGTATTTTTACGTCGCGTGCGAAATTGCGAGATGATATATTTTTCTTATAAAAATATTTTATTAAATATCTTCCATATAGAAAAAAATAAGTATTTAAATATTTGATTTATTGCATTGCGTCGAGTTTTGGCAAACCTTATTTAAAAAGGTAATTTTTATTAAATGGTGCAAATATAAGTAGTAATTCTAAAAATTATTGTTTCACGTAAATATATTATTGTGTATGAGTGACATGAAATTTATTTCAGGTCCACTCGATTTTCAAAAACTAATTATAATTAGTTTATTATTTATAAAAATATATTTCCAATATTTAAGTAATTATCATGATTTTTAAAATTTAATATTATTATATTTTAATATTTACGAAAATGATATTCAAAATTTAGTTTGATTTAATACTTGATTAAATATGATAATTTAGATTGGAAAAGATAATATTGGATTTATCGGTTTTATCTTAAAATAGTTTTTGAATTTTTATCTATATTAATTTGGATCGAATCGAATAAAGGGGTGATTATCCACATGGGAATTTAAATCGTCCCTAGTCCTTATCTAAATATGGCTTCCACCTCCTATATAAGGAGAGCCCCACTGCTCCTTTTTTCCATAAAAATTTCTACCAAACAATCTCCATAATTTGTGCAACTTTCTGTGCATTGTGTCTGTGACATAGAATCTTATTCCAGTTCTTTACAGTCATCCATCTCGTGTCGGAACACACCCCCTACATGACGCATCCAACCCGACAAACCGAATCCTAACTCTAAATCCTGTCCCCTATTCTGCCTTGTCGTCACCATGCATCGAACGACCCACAACCCATGTCCCGGACAAACTCTGCAACCATAACCTCCTTCACCATCATCGCCTCTATCACCGTGCACCGCCACCCGACTAACCACTACCACCGGTGGTAGCACCCAGTTCTCTGGCCACACCCCCGGCCATCCTTCGTATCACCCCCCATGCGCCACCAGAATGAAACCCAACCCTTTCGGCGAAACAACACCACCATCGCCAACGACTTCGCCAACGCCACTACCATCACCACCCTCATCCCAGAAAAAGAAAGAAAGAAACACGCCCGCCACCACCACAAACCTGCCGTAGCTCCGTACCTCTGGACCAACCGTCGGCTTCCCGATGGTCAACATCTATGACCGGATCTGACCGTCGTACGGGTGAAGCCTCTGAACCGTCCCTTCTATGCCGCGTCCGGCGTGATCCACTATGGCCGGCCACAACTCGTGCCGGAGACTCCTCCATCGCAGTCGCGCCGAGTCAAGCGCCGACCTTCCGTCGCCATAACCACGACCCTATCGCCAGGCAACCTCGACGTTGCGTCGTGCTGCCTCGGCCCGCTGCCACCGCACCGACCGCGAGCGCCGAGTCGACTGCCGCCGCTCTCTCCGACTTGGTAACCCTCTTCCTCCGCTCACCTCTCTCTCGATTTCTCCTCTCCCTCTCTTCTTTAATTCTTCTGAGCCCTTCTCTTTCTCTCTTGCCTTCTTTAATAAAAAGAAAAACTAAGAACTGCTATTCTCATCAGGGGAACAGTAGTTATTGTATACATTATATATTATTATATATTATATATTGTATACATTATATTATATACATAGGTATAATGATTATTTTCATCTAGTTATTATTTATTAATATATCTTCAAATTTAGTTAGTCAGTATTACAAACACATATCTACCACCAGCATTAATATTTTTATTATTAACATGTCTAGATATGAGTATATACATAGGTTTTGCTATTTTCTTACTATCAATAGTTTAATTTGTTACTAAAATATTATATTATATCATGGTTTATTAAATTATAGCTTGCCAAAATAATAATAATTATTATTATTATTGGTTCTCTATTAAACTAAGGTGGCATTACACCTACTACTGGTTACAGTACAAAACTTTAGCACATATATTACACTTTGAAAATTTCTATATATATATTCCCAGAGTTATAGTTTTTGGCCTAAACAATCTATTAATATTTTTGATTAATTACTTAAATATTCTTTTATGAAAGGTAATTTTATCTAAAAAGGCATATTTTGACAAAGTCATAATTTTAGCCTAAATCATTTTTTTCTCTATTTTCAAATAGTTATCAAAATTTATTTTTCTAGCAAATATGGTTTCGAGTAGTATAAATATTTTCTAAGGTAGTATTCCTTCACACCAAATTCCTCGATTATCAATCTTGACCATGACTAAATCCTAATTCATCGCTACTTCAGACCACAGCCCATCGATCACGGCCATTGGACACCTCGGGACTTGTCAGAACATTGTACCATACCAGGCGATACATTAGACAAGATACCTTTCCATAATTTTACTGTTTATAAATGGTCTATATTTTATTTACTGCATATCACTGTGTATTTATTTCCAGTTTTTCTAGCTGTACCATTTTTTATAGTGCCTGATTTACTGTCTACTCAGTGATATTAGCTTTACTTTACTTATTATCCTTTGATTGCATATGGACTTAGAGTTAAGGGACAACCGTTTGTAGTGTATCGTATATACCTCGACACAGTTGTACCACGAGTATGTGTGAGATGAGTAGCATGTAGAGGTCCTTGTGTGTTGGCTGATCACCCGTACATATGCGTTAGGTCTAACTGCTAATAGAGGCATGTTAGGAGACTTAGCAGTTAGTAGAGGTACATGATCGAGGAAGCGACCTAGATAGGTGCATCTGGTGGGAATAACATTTCCTTATCATATGGGCTTATATTACACATTCCCTTGTAACCCGAAAGCTCCGCTGGAGATACGGGTATGATAACCCCCTCAGGTTGGCCACTGTCATTTTTTAACGTCATGCGCTTAGGTCACTGGTGCCCAAGTGGGGACTATACCAGATCCCATTTACAGCCAGGGCTCATACGATGAATGGTTTGTTTTTAACTGCATGTTCACTTTAGTATGTTAGATTACCTTATTGGTGTCTTGTCACTTACTTTTATTTGTGGCATATTTTATATTCAGTATTTATATGGCATGTTCTTTATGTATCTTATTACGTCCCTCTGAGGACCTGGTGAATTCTCCAGGTGTATGTTTGTGATTTTCGCAGGTGCTCTAGCCAAGGATATGCTTTATTCTCTTCCTTCGAGATAGTTTCACGTGGGACGTCTTTGCATCGCTCGACAAAATTTTGTTATCATGTATTTCTTTCTTTTCGTTGGTAGTGGATTTGTCTCCGCCCAACAACTTGTAAATGATAATTCATGAGTTTATTATAAAGTCTCTATTTTTTATTTATTAGTATCGCAGTTTTCTGCATTTTACAGCTTATGTATACATATGATGGTCCGTATGTTGGAGTATTCATCGTATATATACAGCTGGCATGTCGACGTACTTAGTCCTATGTATTTTGGGACTAGGGCGTCACATGTTTTTGTGGTGGCCCATGCAGGTCGAGTTTATCACTTCGCTTACGTGACTGTACCGATGTGAACCTGCATATAGGAATAGAGTTTAGGATCTCATCCACAAGCTTGACCTCATTCCTTGCTTCAAGTTTCGAACTCTCGTTACCATCCTTGGTTTACATCCTGCTTGAACTCTTTCTATCGTGAATTCTTATTTTTCGTGCTTAGTGACATCTAGGAAGATGACTACACTATTATATGCTCATAGGTCAAACACATGGCCAGAAAGATTACATTGACAATTAGTATGCATTGGGGCCTTATTTGAGTTATAAAGACTTTTTTCTTAAAGTATGATCTTAAGGATTAGATTAATTCTAAGTTGGGTAGTAGAGATGGAGATAAATTTCATTTTTGATACTACTAGAGGATTGATAGATTCTACGAAGTATTGAGAAAACAAATTTTGATTTATTATTTTTGAAATTTTGAAATAATTATGATTTATTGGGATATAAAATTTACTTGAGAAATATCTTAAGGTTTTAAATTGTAATGCATGATTTACGGTTAAGTTTAAGTTTGGATTGTAATATGCTAAAGTTTATCTCGAGATTTATTAAAGAGTTTTAAATTATAAGTTATGATTTTGTAGACAAGTAGAGAATATGGAAGTTTAGTGAAAAGTCGTACGATGTACAATTTATAAGTTTATTAAGTTTCGAGTTTGAAGAGATGATAATAAAATTTTGGTTTAAAATATTTTGGAGGATATGAAATCAACTTGAAGAAAAAATTCAAATTTCAAATTGTGTCATATGATCTATAATTACAAAGTTATTTAGATTTCGAGTTTAAAGCCTTGATTATGGATATCTAAAATTTTGGTGAAAAAAGAAAAGAAAAGGATTTTTACTTTTGAAGAGTAGTTATGACTTATTGGAAGTTAGATATACACATTTTTGAAGAATATAGAATCAATCTGAGAAGTTATTTTAAAATGCCCAAAAATTTCGTTGTATGAATTACTAAATGATGAGTTTAAGATTTGGAAAAAAAAAGTATATTTGATTTGTGACATGCAAGGGTTTATTTCGAGATGGATTAGAGATTTAAAATTTTGATTATACCTGATGGCCTAAGACGATTAGAAAATTTGGTAGGTTATTATGAGAATTATATTAAAAGACTGTTGTGGAAGATCCAAAATTATTAATTTAAATCTTATCGTTATAAGAAACTAAGAAGCAAGCTAGGTCATCCTAATGAGATGAAGTGTTCCACATTAAGTTGACGTACCGCCTATGATTATGATACTGCATATACACAAGAATAGTTAGTCATTGACAAAGCCATGTGATTATATCTGCATCTTGACTTACCCGTTCTTCCCACAAAACTAGATCTACTATCGTGACCTTCTAATTGTTTGAAATTGGAAAACGATTAGGATCATTCCCTCGACCATACCCCAACCTAAGGGACTACCTTCTCTTAGGACCTATTCCTCCTAAGTTCCGAAGTTATCTTATCTTTGATATACTAGATTCCTTAATTATCCTTATTTTGTGCTTTAACTTGAACATTTTATTTTGTGCACCTCATGAACATCCACTTTCTATTTAGATCTTTTGGGTGTCCCTTACCATGACATTTATATTCGTAGCACGAGACCAGCTATTACCTTCCAACGAATTTCACATACAAGACATCAATGACTCCACCTTCATCTACGCATATTATGTCCCACTAAAACGTGTTCTCTTGTACGCTATTTATATGATACGACTTTCAGGTAAAAAAGGGCAAACTATAACAATTACCATGTTACCGAATTACTACAGATAGGGACTCAGCCTTGGCTCAATTCTTTCGACCCAATATATGAGGGTGATCTACTTAATTTTTTAAATGCTTAACTTTATGTTTTATCTTGATTACTTGCCCCCTGTCCTTTTATTATCTTGATTTACTTAGACCCATAACATCTTTTACTCTTCATACAATAATAAGCGACCTTTATTTATTGTCCAAACCTCTACCATGACCATTGAACCTAACCGAGTTGTTTTGCTTCCCCCTTTGAGAAAATTTTATAAACTCCTTCATGATTCACAAAAACCTTGTTCTCATATGATTCCCTTTTGCGAAGATAAAATTTGATCATGACATCCTTTGGTTGAAAAGAGGTTAGATTAGAAAATCCTAGAAGAGAGTAGTGGTAAAAAGTTGAATAAGATGATTGAATAATCATAAGTGAAATCTTGCGGTCAAACCTATTAGATTGAGTATATTTTATGATCAAATGAGAGTGAACTTCTTGATCGACAAATCGGTTCCTTATGGAAAGCTATTGTTAAGAAAAAAATTATGAGATGATAAATAGGGTGCTTGAAGTTATTAGATTTCAAGAAGAGTGTAATTTATTAAACTCTTAATGATTAAGAATTTAACTATGTGATGATTGTAAATATGAAGGTCATATTAAGGTGAGATTGATTTTACTCTTGACTAAATTGAGTGAAGAAATTTTAATCTAAAAGGGAAATTTTGCATGAGAAAGTTAGCTTGAGAGAAAATATGTAGGAAGAAGAGTATTAGAGATTATTTGAATTGGAAGTTTGGACTGATCAAATTTAAGATTTTGGGATATAAATTGATATCGAAGTAACTTTGAATTGATCTTCGACTAAATTGATTAAAGGTTGACTTTTGAAAGACGAAAGATTTGGTTTGAGGAAGATATTTGTTAAAGAATTAGTGGATCCAAAACTTCTAAATTAAGATATTCTACTACGAGATATCTAAGGTATATATGGGTTGACATCTAAGTTTTGTCCATAAATCTCAAATTTAGGAAAGTGTTTTCGATGGAATAACAATTGTGAGAAGAAATCAAAATTTTGAAGATTTGTGATAAGAGGATAATGACGAATAAAAGATTTAACGACATGCAAACCCGCAAGTAAATTTGACTCGAAATTAATGAGCTAGTAATCGAGACTTGAGATAAGGGGGTTTTTGCCTATTTGTAAAGTTGTAAGTCTATAGGATAATGGTAGTGTTGATAGAGTATAAACATTCATGGGTTGTCATGCATTGACCATCTTCGAACTGTTAATATTATTCGACTGGAATTATCTAACTTACCCATTTCCCTATCTTATGTCTTGAACTTCTCGCCCGATAATTTAAATCATGATTCTTATCGACTAAAATCTTTCCATCCCCTTCGCCCCTACCTACCCTAATAGCTCCTAAATTTCGAGGACGAAATTCATATAAGTCAGGTAGGATGTAAAACCCATAAATTTCTACTACGATTTTTTTAAAATAAATTTGATATCAATTTTTGTTTTCGTAATTGTACGTCGCGTACGTGTTCACAATTTTTCGTATTTTTACGTCACGTGATAAATTACGAGATGATATTTTTTTTTATAAAAGTATTTTATTAAAATATTTTTCGTATAGAAAAAAAATAAGTATTTAAATATTTGATTTATTGCATTGCGTCGAGTTTTGGCAAACCTTATTTAAAAAGGTTATTTTTATTAAATGGTGCAAATATAAGTAGTAATTCTGAAAACTATTATTTCATGTAAATATATTATTGTGTGCAAGTGACTTAAAATTTATTTTAGGTCCACTCGATTTTCGAAACTAATTATAATTATTTTATTATTTATAAAAATATATTTACAATATTTAAGTAATTATCATGATTTTTGAAATTTAATATTATTATATTTTAATATTTACGAAAAAGTTATTCAAAATTTAGTTTGATTTAATACTTGATTAAATATGATAATTTAGATTGGAAAAGATAATTGGATTTATCGGTTCTATCTTAAAATAGTTTTTTTCGATTTTTATCTATATTAATTGGATCGAATCGAATAAAGGGGTGATTATCCACATGGGAATTTAAATCGTCCCTAGTCCTTATCTAAATAGGGCTTCCACCTCCTATATAAGGAGAGCCTCGTTGCTCCTTTTCCATGGAAATTTCCACCAAACCAATCTCCACAATTCGTGCAACGTTCTGTGCATTGTGTCTGTGACACAGAATCTTATTCCAGTTCTTTATAGTCATCCATCTCGTATCGGAACACACCCCTGACACGACGCATCCAACCCGACAAACCGAATCCTAACTCTAAACCCTGCCTCCTGTTCTGCCATGCCGTCACCACGCATCGACTAACCCACAACCCCTGTCCCGGACAAACTCCGCAACTACAACCTCCTTCACGATCATCTCCTCCATCACCGTGCACCGCCACCCGACTCACCACCACCAGCGGTGGCAACACCCAGTTCTCTGGCCACACCCCGGCCATCCTCCGCATCACTCCCCGTGCGCCACTAGAATGAAATCCAACCCTTTCGGCCAAACAACACCACCGTCGCCGACGACTTAGCCAAAGCCACAACCATCACCACCCTCATTCCATAAAAAGAAAGAAAAAAACACGCCCGCCACCACCACTCACCTGCCGTAGCTCCGCACCTCTGGACCAAGCGACAGCTTTTCGACGATCAGCCACGACGACCGGATCTGACCGCTGTGTGGATGAAGCCCCCGAACCGTCCCTTCCATGCCGCGTCCGGCGTGATCCACTGCGGCCGGCCACAACTCGTGCCGGAGACTCCTCCATCGTCGCCGCACCCAGTCAAGCGTCGACCTTCCGCCGCTATAACCGCGACCCCATCGCCAGGCAACACCGACGCCGCGTCGTGCTGCCCTGGCCCGCCGCCACTGCACCGACCGCGAGCGCCGAGCCGTCTACCGCCGCTCACTCCGATATGGTAACCTCTTCCTCTGCTCACCACTCTCTATCGATTTCTCCTCTCCCTCTCTTCTTCAATGCTTATGAGCCCTTCTCTCTCTCTCTCTCTTGCCTTCTTTAATAAAAAGAAAAACTAAGAACAGATGTTCTCATCAGGGGAACAGTAGTTAATGTATACATTATATATTATTATACATTATATATCGTATACATTTGTCACCCTCATTTCTCGTATTTTTTGTATTTTTTCGTATTTTGTATTTTAGTCGTATCTGGATTTTTGGCATGTATTTTTATTTTTTTTCTTTTTCTCAGCCTGTGGAATTTCGGTATTTCTCGTATTTAGGTTTTGGCTTGGCTCGGTTTTATTGGGTTGGTTCGGTTTGGTTTATGTATTGTAGCACCCTAGCCCTATGCTACACCCTCAACCCACCACAACACCCTCTTTATAACTCCACCAACCTCTTCTCTCTCTTCATTACCACCACCATTAATTTCCTTCTTCTTCTTCTTCTCCTTCTTCCACAACTCTCCTAACCCTAGTGTGAAACCCGTAAATTTTCAATTTCCTTATAATTATTAATTTTTGTGTTATTAAGTTATTTTCAGATTGTTAATATTATTTGTTAAAAAAAATTATTTTTCAAAATAATGAACTTGAATTTTTGTTTGTTTGGCCCAAGACCCGAACCCGTTTCCGAGTCCCGAATCCGTCTAGAACCTTTCATTTTTCGATTAATTAATTGAATATTTTTAATTAGCAAATTATTATTATTAGTTGTTAAATTAGGAAAATTATTTTTTAAAAAGTTTAATTTATAAATTATTATTGATGAAAAACCATATTTTTCTGGATTTTGATTGTTGGACCTAACCTGTCCTGGACCTGTGTTTAAACCCAAGTTTGAATTTGAGCTAATCTTGGTTTTCGAAAATCATTAAATGAAATATTATTAATTAAGTTTTTCATAAAGAAAAGAAAAGAAAAAAAAAAAGATTAATGAAATTTTCTTTAAACTTCCTTTCTGCCAAAACCAATTCTTTCATTAATATTAAATGTCATTACTCATTTCCTTTACACCATTCAACAGTAAGGAAAGGAACTATTTCCTTTCATCTTCCCAAACTTGCGACCCGAGCTCCTTTCATTTCCCGAACGGCCGGCGACCCCTCCGTTCCTAACCACCGGCGACCTCTTGGTTTCCGGTAACCCCCATTCTTCCCTTTCCTATAAAACCCTCCATACTATTCCTATCTTCACCATCATCTTTATTTTTCCCCAAACTCCTCCTTCCAAATCCCTAGCCGGAGCTACTTTGGCGACCCCTCCGCCGAGCACCCCTGGCCGAACCCCCTACAGCCCGACCCGGCGCCATCCCCGACCGGCGCACCCCTAGGCCGACCATCCGCCGCCAACCCGAGTGCCCGCCCCCTTTCCGGACGTCCGGCGACTGTTGACTGCCGGCGACAGCCCGGCTAGGCCGCCCAGCACCGTCGCTCGCCCCCGTTCGTCCCGTGTTGCTGGACACGTGTTCCGTGTTCCGAAGTTCCGGGGATTTCCGCGGTTCTGTGTGTTTCGAGTCCGAGGCATCACTTCGGATTCCTTCGTGTTTTCGGTAACCTCTGGATAGTCCCGTAGTTTTCCCCTTGGGTTTAGTCTGTGATGATATTGGTCCAACCCAATTCCAGTAGGAATTCGGATTTCGGTTTTGGTTTCGTTCCATTTTAGTTTCGGGATTTTCGGTGCATTCGAAAATTATGGTTCTGTGAAGTTTTCCTTTAGGAAATACTCCCTGTGGTTTTGTTGTGAGTTTTCCGAGAAAATTCGGATTATTTTTATGTGGTTCCACTTCTGGGATTTTCGAGATTTCTCGGAACACTTTCTGTGAGTTTTCAGAATATTTCTATGGGTTTGGTTTTTCCAATTCTTTTCGGAAATGGTTCTATGGTGTTTCTGTGCTTCTGGAAATTTCTGAGGAGTTTTTGGTTTTCCGATTATCAATTCGGGTTTTCCGAATAATTTTCGAAAATACTTCTGTGAATTGGTTTTATGGTATTTTCGGGTTCTGGTTCAATTCGGTTTATCGGATACCGGAAACGTGATGTGGATATTATTTTCGGGTTCTGGATATTATCATTTTCTAGTTAGAAATTGGGTATCCCTGGTTTGGGATTGTTTTTGCAGGTAAAACCGGAGCATTTCCCAGTTCTTGGGTTAACCGAAAACAGAGGGAATGCTGCCGAAATTTTCGGGAAAATTAATAAAATGGTTTTAAAATGATTTTGGTATTTTTGGGCGACAACCATAATTGGTTACTGGGCCCCAACGAAATGCAAACGCACCGGTTCGACCGGACGTTGAGGCAGAGTAGTTGAAAATGAAGTTTGGACCAGAGTCTGAGACTTATAATTTTTTTAAAATAATATTTTAGAAATTTATTAGTTTTTGTTAAATTGTAGGTAATTTTCGGAATAACCAGTTTCTTTTCTTATTTCAATTTATTGTAATTGTAAGGGCATAAGCCCAGGCCTGTAATAAATAGGAAGTAATTTTCATTTTATGTTCTGGGTTTGTGGAAAGCGTAGGAAAAATCAAAGATATTATAAACTCATGATTTTCTCATTTTTTTAAGGAAAAGAAAATTTATTCTTTATATTTTTAAGTCAAAGTTTTCAAATGAATATATACCAAGTTTTTACGTAATTTGATAAAAGCAAGTTTTACCCAAAAACCAAAGTAAATTGAATTTCTTAACTTCAACAAACTAGTAAACGCTATGATGTTGTGTTTGTTAACTAACAACTAAAATTGACTAGGAAAGACAAATAGAGATGGTAATTAGATATTTTTAGAGTTTGTTTCTGAGACAAATTCCCGAAATGTAGGATTTCGAGGAAGCTCTTGATCGTCAACTTGAAGTACAAATCTCGTCCAATTGAAAATCAAGGCAAGTACGGTTGTGTTTAATTGCAGTTTAATTAATATTAGAATTTTGCTTGTTAAATACACAACTGTTACACGTACTCTCTCCTAGAGTAATATTGAATCATTGCATCGGGATAATGGGGAGTAGCATAGTTATCTATGATCAAAGCCAAATAGTTAATAAATGTGCGAGCTTACCCCTCTTCACACGGGGTTAGGCCGGACCGTATCAATAGGATACAATTGAATCATCCTAAACCGGTCATAGATACTGCTTACTCAAATCACAATTGTTTTATAGTTGGAAATCATTGTTTCAAAATTATTTAATATTGCAAGTTTCTATTCATTATGCAAATTGTTAATTTTTCATAATTGTACTTGTTCCTTTCCTGACTGGATCCCCCACACCCAATAGGTTCTGTTGATGACTCAGAGCTACTGATTAGTAGTTACTACGACCCGGAGCTGTACCCTGCTGTGCTCCCAGACGAGGTCCATGGAGATGATGATGACACTTCTGCTTAGTTGAAGTTTTAGTTTATCTTTTATTTAAAATATATGTTATGTTTAAGTTGTGGACAAGCTTTGTAATGGATAAGTTTATATTATCGTTTAATTAAATGTTGTGGCAAATATAAGTTTCAAATGTTGTTGATTGTACCTGCATATGGAATACAGCTTACTGCCGCCGTCTCAACAACGGTGCAGGCTGGGCATGATCCGAGTCGACCCAAGAAATTGGGATCGGGTCGTGACATGTTTTTAGTGGTGGCCCATGCAGGTCTCGAATCAACGACTTAGGAAAAACTTAGAAACAATTAGGAACACTAGAACATTAATTTACCACAACATAGGACCAAAATATATTATAATTAAATATTTTGTTTGAATATAAATAGGCTACCTTGCTTATGTTTGTACCCTAAACCTTCCAGAGAATGGCCACTGACAATACCAACCCTGCTGGCGATGGGATGTCAACACATGACCATACCCCACCTCCCCAATCAAGTCCGGATCCTACACCTCGGCAGTTGGCCGACCGTCCCCATAATACAACGACGGATCCATCATCTTCTCGGACAGAGATGCAACCCCCTGTGGTTACGCCCACTCCAGCTGCCCCACCGGTGCCTGTGGACCCCACTGACCTCATAGGTCTGCTAAGAGGAGTACTAGAAGCCCAGAGAACTCAAGCTGAAGCTCATCGCGAGCAGATGGCCATTATGAGAGAAGGCATGGAGAATGCCCATAGCGTGGCAATGGCTGCACTGGAAAGAGGAGAAGCAGCTCAACAGGAACCAAGGTCTGCCAAGGTAAACATAAATTTAAGGATTAATTTATGTAATAATAGGGCCATTTAATTTATGGAAATCATATTGCCAAGGTGGGCGATATTGAGAGCTTTAAGAAGCAGAACCCTCGACCCTTCAAGGGAACCGAGGGAATTGTCTATGCTGATGAATGGCTCGACAATATGGAGCGTCTCCTGAGCGTTGCTCGGCTTCCAGAAGACCTCAAGGCCGAAGCAGTGGGACTTCAACTGCAGAATGTAGCTAGCACCTGGTATCGGAATGAACCCCGACTCCAGGATAGGCAAGTTGACTGGGACACCTTCAAGAGGTTGTTCCAGAGGAAGTTCTTCCCAACTTCAGAGTTGCGGGAGATAGAGCGACAATTCCAGAACCTGAAGCAGGGCAACATGACTGTGGGAGAATATGCTGCTGAATTTGGCCAGCTCAGCCGATTTGCCAAGAATCTGGTGGCTGATCCTGACGATCGTGCTGAAAGGTTCAGATATGGACTAAGAGAAGAGATCCGCACCCATGTGATCTCAGGCGGTGCCAAGACTTATGAAAAGATCCTGGAACGAGCACAAGACATAGAGAAGAGCCAACCTGCCCGCTCAAAGAGAGATTATCCTGGAACTAGCAACTTCCAGGGTAATCAGAAGAAGCCCAACAACAACAACAACAACAACAGGCCCCAGCATCACCAGCAAGCAAGGAATAATGATGTAGCACCCCAGAAGCAGATCCCTGTTTGTAGCTATTGCAAGAGGCCGGGTCATCAGGTGAACATCTGTCGGAAGAGGCTTGGACAATGTCTGATCTGTGGGTCTACCACCCATCAAGTGAAGGACTGTCCCTCGTGAGCTCACAAGGCCGGAGGAAATCAACAGAGAGGACCTCTGCCCACTCAGCAGCAACAATTTGGGCAGCATCAACAGAGGACTGGGCGAGCTTTTGCCCTAACTGCAGAGGAACCAGAGCCGGAGCAGGAACCTAATGCAGATGTCATATCAGGTTACATCTATGTACATTCTCATCCTGCATTAGTTTTATTCGACTCTGGTGCAACACACAGTTTCATAGCAACAAAGTTTATCTCTGCACACCATATAGTTACTAGCTTTAGCAAGAAGATCTGTAGGGTTATGACTGGAGGAGGACCCTTACCTATTATTGAGACCTGTGAATGCCCCATCACCATAGCTGGCCACCAATTTATAGCACCTTTGCTTGTCATGCCCTTGCCCAACTATGACATAGTCCTTGGAATGGACTGGTTGAGCAAGCAGCATGCGCTGATAGATTATCACAGAGGATGTGTAATCTTCAGCCCACCTGGAGAGCCAGAGTTTGAACTCTCTAGAGCTCCGGAGGTTATGGAGAGTATTGTCTACTCTATTTCTGAAGAACCTGAACCTCTCCATCCTATCATAGCGGAATTCATAGATGTTTTCCCTGATAGTCTTCCTGGGCTACCCCCAGATCGGGACATAGAATTCACTATTGATTTAGTTCCTGGCTCTCCCCCGATCTCTAAGGGATGCTACAGAGTCAACCCGAAGGAGGCCAAAGAGATGAAGGAGCAGATCAATGAACTGAAGTCTCTGGGATTCATTCGAGACGGAGCTTCACCCTGGGGAGCACCTGTCTTGTTTGTGCCCAAGAAGGACGGAACGGTGCAGATGTGCATCGACTACCGGGCGCTGAACAATGTCACAATCAAGAACAAGTACCCTCTGCCCCGGATCGATGACTTGTTTGACCAGTTGAGTGGAGCCAAGGTGTTTTCCAAGATTGATCTCAGGTCTGGTTATCATCAGATCAAGGTCAGGAAGGAAGACATTCCCAAAACGGCATTCAACACCAAGTATGGGCAGTTTGAATTCTTGGTCATGCCGTTTGGTCTGACGAATGCTCCTGCTGTGTTCATGAACCTTATGAACAAGGTTTTCCATGAATACTTAGACTAGTTTGTCGTCGTCTTCATTGATGACATACTGGTCTATTCAAAGACGAAGGAGGAGCACGAAGAGCACCTCAGAAAAGTTCTGGAAACTTTGAGGAAGGAGAAGCTGTACGGTAAGCTATCCAAGTGTGAATTCTTTCTAGACAATGTAGATTTTCTTGGCCATGTTGTCACAGGGAAAGGAATTTTGGTGGATCCAAAGAAGATAGCTGCTGTGGAGAAGTGGCCTACCCCAAGCTCAGTTGCTAACATCAGAAGTTTCTTGGGCTTGGCGGGCTACTATCGGAAGTTCGTGAAGGACTTTGCTAGAATTGCTGAACCAATGACGAAGCTGACTCAGAAGAATGAAGAGTTCATCTGGACGGAGGACTGCCAAGCAGCGTTCGAGGAGTTGAACATGAGGCAAAGGCGATGGCTGGAGTTAATGAAGGACTTCGACATCGACTTGCAATACCACCCGGGTAAGGCTAATATGGTCGCTGATGCACTTAGTCGATACCCAGTGGCGATGTTCTTAACCAAGGAGAGGCACCTGCTGGAGGACATCGAGAAGCTTGAATTGGAGATTGTACTGCCTGGACGGAAGGAACTGGATTCTGATTCTGTGTTGATGAAGTTGCAAGTGAGCTCGAACTTGATGGACAAGATCAAGGAGACGCAGTTTCAAGACGAGGCACTTTGCAAGCTGAAAGATCAAGTGTTAGCAGGAACACTGGAGGGTTTCTCAATTGCCAGTGACGGAGCTCTGAAGAATGGTACGAGGCTTTGTGTACCGTCTGGCGAACTGAGGAACGAGTTGATGAAGGAAGCGCATCAGTCTCAATATTCCATACATCCTGGAGCCAATAAGATGTATCGAGATATGCGCACTATTGTCTGGTGGAGTGGAATGAAGAAAGATGTCACTAGGTATGTCGCTAGATGCTTGATCTGTCAACAAGTGAAGGCTAGTAGACAGAGACCTGCAGGACTTCTACAACCACTGGACATTCCAGAATGGAAGTGGGAGCATATCACGATGGATTTCGTGTCAGGACTTCCTCGTTCCCAAGGAGGGAAGGATGCCATCTGGGTAATTGTGGACCGACTAACCAAGTCAGCTCACTTTATCCCTTTCAAAGTTGGTTTATCCACTGAGAAGTTGGCGGCTCTATACATGCGACACATCTACCAGATTCATGGAGTACCGGTAAGCATTGTATCTGACCGAGACACTCGTTTTACCTCTCACTTTTGGAAAAGTTTGCATGACAGCCTGGGGACACAGTTGAAGTTCAGCACTGCTTATCACCCCCAGACAGATGGTCAATCAGAGAGGACGATTCAGACACTGGAGGATATGCTGCGAGCTTGTGTCTTGGAGTTTGGAGGATCGTGGGAAGACCATCTGCACTTGGTAGAGTTTTCTTACAATAACAGCTACCAAGTCAGTATTGGTATGACCCCATTCGAAGCTCTTTATGGACGTCGTTGCCGTACACCATTGGCATGGGACGACGTTGGTGAAAGAGTACTGCTGGGTCCAGAGATGGTGACTGACGCAGCAGAGAAGGTGAAGATTATCAGAGACAAGCTCAGGATCGCCCAAGACAGACAGAAGCACTGGGCAGACAGCGCTCGTCGACCGCTGGAGTTTGAAGAAGGAGATAAAGTCTTTGTGAAGATTTCTTCTACCAGAGGTACTATCAGATTTGGCAGAGCTGGGAAGCTGTGTCCCAGGTACATTGGACCATTTGAAGTTCTGAGCCGGATTGGAGAAGTGGCGTATAGGTTAGCTCTACCAGCTAATCTAGAAGGCGTGCACAACGTCTTCCACGTTTCACAGCTCAGAGAGTATGTACCTGATGAGAACCATATTTTGGACCATTCAGAACTAGAGATTGGACCGAGTCTCACAGTGCCAGAGAAGCCAGTGGCGATTCTAGACCGAGGTGAGAAGAGAACCAGGACCTCGGTGACTCCCATAGTCAGAGTAATGTGGAGGCATGATTCCCCAGGCGAGTCTACCTGGGAGCGTGAGGATGAGATGCGGGAGCAGTACCCGTATTTATTTGAGACCTGAGGTAATTTCTCAACCTAACTCTTTAAATTTCGAGGACGAAATTTTCTAAGGAGGGAAGGTTGTGAAACCCATAAATTTTCAATTTCCTTATAATTATTAATTTTTGTGTTATTAAGTTATTTTCAGATTGTTAATATTATTTGTTAAAAAAAAATTATTTTTCAAAATAATGAACTTGGATTTTTGTTTGTTTGGCCCAAGACCCGAACCCGTTTCCGAGTCCCGAATCCGTCTAGAACCTTTCATTTTTTGATTAATTAATTAAATATTTTTAATTAGCAAATTATTATTATTAGTTGTTAAATTAGGAAAATTATTTTTTAAAAAGTTTAATTTATAAATTATTATTAATGAAAAACCATATTTTTCTGGATTTTGATTGTTGGACCTAACCTGTCCTGGACCTGTGTTTAAACCCAAGTTTGAATTTGAGCTAATCTTGGTTTTCGAAAATCATTAAATGAAATATTATTAATTAAGTTTTTCATAAAGAAAAGAAAAGAAAAAAAAAGATTAATGAAATTTTCTTTAAACTTCCTTTCTGCCAAAACCAATTCTTTCATTAATATTAAATGTCATTACTCATTTCCTTTACACCATTCAACAGTAAGGAAAGGAACTATTTCCTTTCATCTTCCCAAACTTGCGACCCGAGCTCCTTTCATTTCCCGAACGGCCGGCGACCCCTCCGTTCCTAACCACCGGCGACCTCGCGGTTTCCGGTAACCCCCATTCTTCCCTTTCCTATAAAACCCTCCATACTATTCCTATCTTCACCATCATCTTCATTTTTCCCCAAACTCCTCCTTCCAAATCCCTAGCCGGAGCTACTTTGGCGACCCCTCCGCCGAGCACCCCTGGCCGAACCCCCTATAGCCCGACCCGACGCCATCCCCGACCGGCGCACCCCTAGGCCGACCATCCGCCGCCAACCCGAGTGCCCGCCCCCTTTCCGGACGTCCGGCGACTGTTGACTGCCGGCGACAGCCCGGCCAGGCCGCCCAGCACCGCCGCTCGCCCCCGTTCGTCCCGTGTTGCTGGACACGTGTTCCGTGTTCCGAAGTTCCGGGGATTTCTGCGGTTCTGTGTGTTTCGAGTCCGAGGCATCACTTCGGATTCCTTCGTATTTTCGGTAACCTCTGGATAGTCCCGTAGTTTTCCCCTTGGGTTTAGTCTGTGATGATATTGGTCCAACCCAATTCCAGTAGGAATTCGGATTTCGGTTTTGGTTTCGTTCCATTTTAGTTTCGGGATTTTCGGTGCATTCGGAAATTATGGTTCTGTGAAGTTTTCCTTCAGGAAATACTCCCTGTGGTTTTGTTGTGAGTTTTCCGAGAAAATTCGGATTATTTTTATGTGGTTGCACTTCTGGGATTTCCGAGATTTCTCGGAACACTTTCTGTGAGTTTTCAGAATATTTCTATGGGTTTGGTTTTTCCAATTCTTTTCGGAAATGGTTCTGTGGTGTTTCTGTGCTTCTGGAAATTTCTGAGGAGTTTTTGGTTTTCCGATTATCAATTCGGGTTTTTCGAATAATTTTCGGAAATACTTCTGTGAATTGGTTTTATGGTATTTTCGGGTTCTGGTTCAATTCGGTTTATCGGATACCGGAAACGTGATGTGGATATTATTTTCGGGTTCTGGATATTATCATTTTCTAGTTAGAAATTGGGTATCCCTGGTTTGGGATTGTTTTTGCAGGTAAAATCGGAGCATTTCCCAGTTCTTGGGTTAACCGAAAACAGAGGGAATGCTGCCGAAATTTTCGAGAAAATTAATAAAATGGTTTTAAAATGATTTTGGTATTTTTGGGCGACAACCATAATTGGTTACTGGGCCCCAACGAAATGCAAACGCACCGGTTCGACCGGACGTTGAGGCAGAGTAGTTGAAAATGAAGTTTGGACCAGAGTCTGAGACTTATAATTTTTTTAAAATAATATTTTAGAAATTTATTAGTTTTTGTTAAATTGTAGATAATTTTTGGAATAACCAGTTTCTTTTCTTATTTCAATTTATTGTAATTGTAAGGGCATAAGCCCAGGCCTGTAATAAATATGAAGTAATTTTCATTTTATGTTCTGGGTTTGTGGAAAGCGTAGAAAAAATCAAAGATATTATAAACTCATGATTTTCTCATTTTTTAAGGAAAAGAAAATTTATTCTTTATATTTTTAAGTCAAAGTTTTTAAATGAATATATACCAAGTTTTTACGTAATTTGATAAAAGCAAGTTTTACCCAAAAACCAAAGTAAATTGAATTTCTTAACTTCAACAAACTAGTAAACGCTGTGATGTTGTGTTTGTTAACTAACAACTAAAATTGACTAGGAAAGACAAATAGAGATGGTAATTAGATATTTTTAGAGTTTGTTTCTGAGACAAATTCCCGAAATGTAGGATTTCGAGGAAGCTCTTGATCGTCAACTTGAAGTACAAATCTCGTCCAATTGAAAATCAAGGCAAGTACGGTTGTGTTTAATTGCAGTTTAATTAATATTAGAATTTTGCTTGTTAAATACACAACTGTTACACGTACTCTCTCCTAGAGTAATATTGAATCATTGCATCGGGATAATGGGGAGTAGCGTAGTTATCTATGATCAAAGCCAAATAGTTAATGAATGTGCGAGCTTACCCCTCTTCACACGGGGTTAGGCCGGACCGTATCAATAGGATACAATTGAATCATCCTAAACCGGTCATAGATACTGCTTACTCAAATCACAATTGTTTTATAGTTGGAAATTATTGTTTCAAAATTATTTAATATTGCAAGTTTCTATTCATTATGCAAATTGTTAATTTTTCATAATTGTACTTGTTCCTTTCCTGACTGGATCCCCCACACCCAATAGGTTCTGTTGATGACTCAGAGCTACTGATTAGTAGTTACTACGACCCGGAGCTGTACCCTACTGTGCTCCCAGACGAGGTCCATGGAGATGATGATGACACTTCTGCTTAGTTGAAGTTTTAGTTTATCTTTTATTTAAAATATATGTTATGTTTAAGTTGTGGACAAGCTTTGTAATGGATAAGTTTATATTATCGTTTAATTAAATATTGTGGCAAATATAAGTTTCAAATGTTGTTGATTGTACCTGCATATGGAATACAGCTTACTGCCGCCGTCTCAACAACGGTGCAGGCTGGGCATGATCCGAGTCGACCCAAGAAATTGGGATCGGGTCGTGACACTAGGCAAGTGCATCTTGCCACTACATGAGAACCCTATTTTCTTGGTCCATTAGCTAGATTAGGACATGGTGATCAACATTAGTTCTTGGCTTTTTGTGATTTGGTGTCTCCATTGTTCTAGATCTAAGTCATTTCTATTTTCGGATTTTGCATGATTTGAGCTTCTTTAGTTGGATTTTATGGGTTTTTGATGCTTCCATGTGGAAGAGCATTCAGTTTCACCCAAGTTGGAGCTTTAAAAATCCGGATTTGCAGTTCGGATGGCCAAGTTGTGAGCTTTTGAAGCTTTGGGTTCATCCATGGTGTTCTTGCTGTTTGGAGAAGACAGTGAGCAGTGTGCAGAGCTTCTTAGCTTACGCCACTGAGTCTTGGATACGCTTCCTGTTGGAAGCGTGTCTCCTGTGTGCGCGCTTTTGTGCGTACGCAGCCTTGAGCGTGCGTGACTTTTCATGTACGCTGCTCCCTTGAGCGTGCATGACTTTTCATGCACACTGCTCCCTTGAGCGTGCGTGACTTTTCACGTACCCTGCTCCCTTCAGCGTGCGTGACTTTTCACGCACACTGCTCCCTTGAGTGTGCGTGACTTTTCACCTATGTTGCTCTCTCTGCGTGCGTGACTTTTCACCTAAGCTGCTCCCCTGTAGCGTGCGTGACTTTTCATGTACGCTGCTCCCTTGAGCGTGCGTGACTTTTTATATACGCTGCTTCCCTGGAGCGTGCGTGACTTTCATGTACGCTGCTTTCCTTGAGCGTGCGTGACTTTTCATGTACGCTGCTTCCCTTGAGCGTGCGTGACTTTTCGCGTACGCAGTTCCCCCTGCGTGCGTGACTTTTGTGTATGCTGCCCCCTGACCCCTTGCTTAACCCATTGGCCCTTGGAGTTTTGGTCTTAATTCTTTAAGCTTTGCTCTTCTATAGCCCTGTATATTGATATTTTTATTAGATATTTTACGTCCATTTTATATCCTTACGCCTTTTGTCCTGAACTTGATAATCACGAATTTACTGGATATGTTTGGAATTGATAATTGAGCATGACCTGATAGTGGTCCGTCGTGGCGCACTCTTGACTAGTACACTGATATGATAACCTGACCTGATATATCTTGAATAGCTGTTGTGACGGCTACCTGGCATGACATGTATAATTAATCCTGACACCGTGGGCGATTGTGCTTGTACAAATAATCCAGTCATGTCTTGCATCATGTCTAGGAGGGGACACCTGAGTACCACGGTCAGGAGTACCTATTGAATTGGACTAAGGTTAATAATTAGTATAATTTACTAGTCATGAAGAGATGTTCCCCAGTTACAGGCGATCCCGTTATCCCGGCCGCAAATGATTGGACTTGTAGCCTGCCGACGAGTAGGGCACATTTCCAGCCCACTGTTATGTGGGGCACCCACCATTGTCACTTAAATGATTGAACTCCAGATTGTCACTTTAATGCATTGTACTCTCTAGATTGTCACTATACTGATTGCCTGGATAACCTGGATAGCTGCAGGGCCTATGACTACTTGGAGCATCTCATTGCATCTTGCTAGTAACTAGGATTGTGATAACCCTAGTTAGTTAATGTAGAAAGCCGTAGGCAATGATTGGCCGTGATTGCTTGGATGGAGTCTAGTCCAGTATAGTATTGTCTAGAATTGATTGATTGTAAGATTGTACCAGAATGATTGAATGATTGTCACTCCAGATTGTCACTATAATGATTGTCACTCCAGATTGTCACTATAATGATTGTCACTCCAGATTGTTACTATAATGATTGTCACTCCAGATTGTTACTTGACCTGATTTCTTATATTTATCTTGTCGATAAATGGTGAGAGAAACCAAGTTCCGTTCAGACGAAGGGTTACAACCCCGGTCCTTGTTTGGTTTACGGGTTGTAACCTAGCTATCTGAATAGTCCCATGGTTATCTCATCGTATATCATCCTGTCATGCTTTTCCATATGTCCTGTCTTTTAGTGATTCTATGCAAGATTGTCTTTTACAATTACCCATAATGCTTTTCTTAAATTACTGTCTCTTATTATGTAATTATATTATTGTGCTAATTTGCTGGCTTTGGTTCTTATTTTGTGGCCTCCTTTGTGGCACTTGCTCTTTCTGGGGTCTGACCCAGCTGGTTTTGTATGGCCAGATATCGGAGCAGCAGCAAAGGATCTACCTGTCTTCCAGCCCGATGGTGGTCACCAGGCGTAACCAGGGCATCGAGTGGGTTTCTTTTGTTCTCCCACTGTAATATTATAAATTATTCTTTTGAGGCGTTTAGCCGACGAGCAAGTGTTAGCTCGATTGTACTTATTTACTGTCTGCCTACGGGCTGTAACATGATTGACAAGCCCCGGGGGTTGATCATGTATGACCGAACTCTTGCTAGTCCTCACATTTTGTAACGACTAGCTTCATAATCATCTGGATATGTAATGTTTGGGACGCCTTACAATTGTATATTTGGTGATCTGATATCTTGTGATTATTATTAGTTGGTTGAGATTGAGACAATAGGCTATTTTATGACCTTAAGAGACTGATGGATTGTAGTAAAACCCTCACATATCTAGACAGCCGTGACCGTATAGCGGTGTGGATTCCATTCCGTTATACGTAGCTGGCTATGCCTGCCCCCGCTCTCCAGTATTCTAGTTCTGGGACGTGACAACATTATATTATATACATAGGTATAATGATTATTTTACATCTAGTTATTATTTATTAATATATCTTCAAATTTAGTTATTCAGTATTACAAACACATATCTACCACCAACATTAATATTTTTATTATTAACATGTATAGATAGAAGTATATATATAGGTTCTGCTTATTTTCTTACTATCAATAGTATTAATTTGTTACTAAAATATTATATTATATCATGGTTTATTAAATTATAGCTTGCCAAAATTATTATTATTATTATTATTATTATTATTATTAGTTCTCTATCAAACTAAGGTGGCAGTATACCTACTACTGGTTACAGTACAAAAATTTAGCACATATATTACACTTTGAAAATTTGTATATATATATATAATATATAATATATATATAAATAAATAATATATAATATATATATATATATATATATATATATATATATATTTTATATATATATATATATATATATATATATATATATATATATATATATATATATATATATATATATATATATATATATATAAAAATATATATATATATATACACATATATTATATATATATATATATATATATATATATATATATATATATATATATATATATATATATATGTGTGTGTGTGTGTGTGTGTGTATGTATATATTGAAAATTTGTATATATATATATAATATATAATATATATATATATATAAATAAATAATATATAATATATATATATATATATATATATATATATATATATATATATATATAAAATATATATATATATATATATATATATATATATATATATATATATATATATATATATATATATATATATAATATATATATATATATATATATATATATATATATATATATATATATATATATATATATATATATATATATATATTCCCCAAAGTTATAGTTTTTGGCCTAAACAATCTATTAATATTTTTGATTAATTACTTAAATATTCTTTTATGTAAGATAGTTTTTATCTAAAGAGGCATATTTTGACAAACTCATAATTTTAGCCTAAATCATTTTTTTCTCTATTTTCAAATAGTTATCAAAATTTATTTTTCTAGCAAATATTGTTTCGAGTAGTATAAATATTTTCTAAGGTAGTATTCCTTCACACTAAATTCCTCGATTATCAATCTTGACCATGACTAAATCCTAATTCCTCACAACTTCAGACCACTTTCCATCGATCACGGCTATTGGATACCTCGGAACTTGTCAGAATATTATACCACACCAGGCGACACACCAGGCAAGATACCTTGTCATAATTTTACTGTTTATAAATAGTCTGTATTTTATTTACTGCATATCACTGTGAATTTATTTCTAGTTTTTCTAGCTGTACCATTTTTTTACAGTGCCTGATTTACTTCCTACTCAGTGATATTAACTTTACTTTATTTATTATCCTTTGATTGCATATGGACTTAGAGTTAAGGGACTACCGTTTGTAGTGTATCGTATATACCTCGACACAGTTGTACCACGAGTATGTGTGAGATGAGTAGCATGTAGAGGTCCTTGCGTGTTGGCTGATCACCCGTGCGCATGCGTTAGGTCTAACTGCTAATAGAGGCATGTTAGGAGACTTAGTAGTTAGTAGAGGTACATGACCGTAGATGCGACCTTGATAGGTGCATCGGGTGGAAAGAATATTTTCTTGTCGTATGGGCTTCTATTACACATTCCCTTGTAACCCGGAAGCTCTGCTAGAGATACAGGTATGATGACCCTCTCAGGTTGGCCACTGTCATTTTTGAACGTCATGCGCTTAGGTCGCTGGTGCCCAAGTGGGGACTATACCAGATCCCATTTCAGCCAGGGCTCATACGACGAATGGTCTGTTCTTAACTGCATGTTCACTTTAGTATGGTTAGATTACCTTATCGGTATCTTGTCACTTAATTTTATTTATGGCATATTTTATATTCAGTATTTATATGGCATGTTCTTTATGTATCTTGTTACGTCCCTCTGAGGACCTGATAAATTCTCCAGGTGTGTCTTTGTGATTTCTGCTGGTGCTCTAGCCAAGGCCATGCTTTATTCTCTTCCTTCGAGATGGTTTCACTTGGGACGTCTTAGCATCGCTCGACAAAATTTCGTTATCGTGTATTTCTCTCTTTTCGTTGGTAGTGGATTTGTCTCTGCCCAACAACTTCTAAATGATAATTCATGAGTTTATTATAAAGTCTCTACTACTTATTTATGGATGAGATTAGTATCGTAGTTTCCTGCATTTTATAGGTTATGTATACATATGATGGTCCGTATATTGGAGTATACATCGTATGTATGCAGCCGGCATATCGACATACTTAGTCCTATGTATTTTGGGACTGGGGCGTTACAGTCATCGAGAAGGGTTCCATAAACAGCATATTCTATAAATAGAAATCTCTAATCTTTGAAGTTAACATTCGCTGTTGCTGAATAACTTTGGTGGATATCCAGATTATTCTTAGTACAGAATAATTCTGGACCAATCATTGTGATTGACTTCTGGGTATTGACTAGGGTAGCAAGTGATGCTGCCAAACCTGCTAGTACATCTGCTTATGTATTTTCTAAATAAGGTACATATTCGATGTAGAACCCGGAGAAAGTAGCAGCTATTTCGAGGGTTGTTTGGTAATATGGAAGAAGATCTTCATGACAAACTTCATATTCTCCTCGAACTTGACTGACTATCAACTTGGAGTCACCATAAGCTTCCAGATAATCTACCATCAGCTGTTTAGCCAACTGGAGTCCAAAGAGTAGAGCATTATACTCTGCAATATTATTAGAACAAGGCTCCATAAGAGAATAAGCATGATGGATGACCAGATTACCAGGAGATATCAACACTAACCCTACTTCTGCTATGATGTTGCCCTCAGGACTTGTTCTTGAAGCTCCGTTAAAGAACATTCTCCAAACAGATTATTCTGTTGTTGTATTAGACTCCAATACTTCATCCGTAATTTCATCATAGAGTTTGGAAGTTTCTGTTATCTGGTGTGCAGCTAGAAAATCGACCAGAGCTTGTCCTTTAATTGCCTTCTGGGGTACATAGACCATATCATAGGGGATAATAGCATTACCCAAGTAGTAAGGCGAGAATTGAGCACACTTGGTTTAGTCATGAGAACTCTAAAAGGGTTAACTTTGGATATAATATGGATAGTTTGTCCCATTACATAGTGTGGTGTCTTTTGAATTGCGAAGATTAAAGCAAGGCACTATTTCTCAATAGTGTTATATCTATGCTCTGCACCGATAATCATACGACTCAAACAATAGATAGCTTATTCATGTCCTTCATCATTCTTTTGAGCTAATAGTGCACCAAGAAAATGTTCCATTGTACGAACGTGCCACAAGAAAGGTTAATCGACAACTAGAGCCACCAATATTGGAGGATTAGTAAGATATCTTTTAATATCTTCGAATGCTTGTTGATATTTTTCATTCCAGACGAAAGAGACCCTTTTCTTCATTAACTGGATGAAGGGTCGACATCGCCAAGACATATTTGAAATGAACCTTCGAATGTAGGCCAGCCTGCCTTGTAAACCACGAAGTTCCTTAATATTTTTCAGTAGCTCCATTTCTAGAATGGCTTTAACTTTGTCAGGGTTAATATGTATTCCATTTGAAGTTATAACGAATCTAAGAAATTTGCTGCTGGAGACTCCTAAGAATGACTTTGTATGATTCACCTTGAGTTGGTGCCCACGCGTCAATTCGAACACCGTTCTCAAGTCTTGAAGGTGGTCGCCCTTTGAAGGAATTTTAATTATAATGTCGTCACGTAGCATTCTATCATTTTCTCAAATGTTCATAAAAAATTGTGCTCGCCCGTTGATATGTTGCTCCGGCATTCTTTAAACCAAAGGGCATCACCGTATAGCAGTATACCCCCAACAGTGTTTGGAATGATGTGTGTTTCTCATCAGCTGGAAATATTTTAATTTGATTATAATCGGAGAATCCATCCATGAATGACATACGTTCGAAGCCATAAGTGTTATCAATCATAACATCTGTGATTGAAAGAGGAAGCTCATTCTTTGGACAAGCTTGATTAAGGTCCCGATAATCGATGCATATCCTAATCTTTCCATTTTTCTTCATGACCGGGACAATATTAGCTACCCAGTCAGGATGTTTTTCTTCTCGAACAAAGCCACTATTTATGAGTTTTTTCACTCCAGTCACAATAGCCTCCATTGCATATGAACGGAGCTGCCGTTGTTGCTGCTTCACCGGTTTAGCATTAAAGAGTATCTTAAGACGATGCATTGCTATCTATGTATCAAGCCCCAGGCATATCTTCATAACTCTAAACAAACATATATATATATTATTTGATAAGCTCAATGAGAGAATATTTGTCTTTATCAGATAAACTTTTGCTGATGAATATTGGTTTAGGCTATTCTGAATCACCTATATTAACTTAAACCACTTCATCTTCAGTAGGAGGTTCTCGTTGTTCGAACCTCATTTCCCAGTAGGTGTCAAGCTGTTGAGCCCAAGGTTCGACTTCAAAAGGTTCCACATAAAAATCATCATTCTCTGTTTGATCACCAGATATCATATAGGCTGAAAAGACATCTTTAAATACTGCTCCAATACTATGATCTGAATCCCATATTGAAAAATCGGAAGAATGAGAACAAGTATCGCTATCTTCTTCATCTGAGATTTCTAGTCAAGTTGGAGGAGTTACATATCCCAGTCCAGAATGAATACGGTGGTAATAATCTTGCGGTTTCCCTTTTGGAGTCGGAATACACAACAGTAGGCGGTAGCCTTTACCAAAGTTGAGGCCTTGCTGGCTATTTAAGTCATAGCCCATTCTTTGAATGATATTCTTCGCTTAAGGAGTATAACGATATAATTGTATTCTACCGGTATCCGATTCACTATAGTCGACCAAAGCTTCTTTATGAACCTAGGCTTGGCCAAATATAATCGATGTTTCACCAATTGACCTAGCCAGCACTTCAAAAGAAAAATCTTCATATGACAAACATGGAGTACTATTTTTAGAAGAAATAGACACAGGCAATGATAATTTTGTGTCCGTAATAAAGGAACACAAAGATTTAACAGTTCTTAGTCCAGACATAGTCATGCCAAAGTAATCAAAAGCAGAACCCCTTTCATTAGGTATGTACATGATTTCTGATTCCGGGAAACATCCTCGGAAAGTTTGATACATGGAGGTTTATTTACAACACTTGCCTCTGCAGCGATGGCAGCGTGAGTCAGATCGATTACAAAAGCTCATTTGGTTGAACTGGACGCTTGCTTCGACGAAGATCAACTACTAACGGGTTCTTCTTTCTTGGTCCTCAAGTCAATCACCAGTTGTTTCTCTTTCTTTGTCCTCAGATCAATTACTAGAGGCTCCTCTGTCTGGATGTTAGCTTTTTTCTTACGTAAGTCAACAACAAAGGTGTACTACCCCCTGACTGAATCTTCTGTGAAGCTCTAGCAAGCTCTTACTATACAGGACCCTTTAAGTATATTGCCATGGGTTCTTCAACTGGCTTCTTCCACACAGGGCCTTTCAAATATATGCTAGGGGTTCTTCTACCGTTTCGGTAGATGCTTCTTCTACTTTATCCCGAACCTCTTCTTCTTCGTCCACAACCAGATGCGATGGTTCATCATCAGAGGGTCTCTGATCCAGTGGTTTATACAACCTTGCATCAGAAAAGTAGACCTCGACCCCTTTGAAAGGATTGACATCTACAAATTTTGTACACACTACTCCTTCTGCATTCATATATTTGAAGCAATGATGAAGAGTAGACAGTACTATAAGGTTGTCATGTATCCACAACCGTCCTAACAAAACATTATAGGAGATATTAGCATCAATCAGATAACATGTGACTTTAGTTCGAAGATTTCCAATCTGACACTTGAAACAAATTTTCTCCAGTAGATGACTTCGACCAGCATTGAAGCTAGTAGTGGTAGTGAAAGTAGGTGACAACTTGTGCATTGGGATTCCCAACACCTGAAGCAAACTTCGGAGAATCACACTAACGGATGAGCCTGGATCAATTTGAATGCAATCCATCTTACAAGCCTCGACATACCCCGTATAGTATAAGCGTCTATCATGGCGATTGTTCTTCAAAAAGTATGTCCCCTTGAGTAAAGGTGATATTAGGAATCTTCTCTGATGCACTATAACAATGAGGACAAGGCACAGGGTCATCATCAAGTTCCGGTATCTGAGACAGATATGTGTCTGCATGCTGCAATGCCTCTCGTGTGTCTTTGGAGTGATAGAGTAACTCGAATATGGATAGTCGGGCTGGGGTATTGGCAAGCTATGCCAATATATCAAAATTAGAAGGCTTGTCAAGTCCGAATGGATTAGGCTTCTTCAGGAACCTCTTTCTATTTTCCTTTTACTCTTGAGGTCTACTTTGATGGCCTTGATTCTGATGATGCCAGAATGGCAGGTGGACCAGGAGCATGAGCTACAGTAAAAAGATTATCTTCTTTATTTTGATCGGAAGTACGCAGGTATACTTTTTCGGATCTGGTTTCTCTGACCATAGCTTTATTAACTATATTGCATGATTTATTCTTCTTTTCCTTGCTCCGAGTCATGAAAGTAGACAAAGTAGATTTTGGACCCATATCTTTAAGATGATCATGATGGATCCACATGACTTAACCATGTTGAGTAGTGAGTGGTACAAGCCCAGTTTTCTGATCATGAACTGTAGGAAGATTGATGACCTGTAATGTCGCCTTCGATATCGGTATAATACCTTTTTGCACTTCAATTGTAGGAAAATCTCCAAAGCAGAGAGAAGCGACGTTTGCAGAAACATGTTTCTTATCTATATGCAACATAATGGCCTTTGAATCCAACAATTGCTGAATGTGATTCTTCAATATGTAGCAATCCTTCGTAGGGTGATGCACATACTGATGATAAAAGCAATACTTCAGATCACTAGTTCGTCCTACCTCCGCTGGCCTTCGAGGAGGAGGTAGTTGCAGTTTATTTTCCTTCATAAGTACCTAAAAGATGTCCAGTATAAGGGCTTCATTAAAGGTATAATACGGCTTATGCCTTAGAGCAGTTGAAGCTTTCTGTTTGGGCTGGGAAGCAGCTGTAAAAACATCCATTGTAAAAGATTCCTTCCCTTTGTTGGTTTTTTCAGAAGTGTCATTGCTCTGGGGACGTTTTTCTTTTGTCTTCGGGTGATTTCAACCCAATCAAATACAGATCCTTGACTAATTCTAAGTTTTCTCGACAATAGCGATGAAGGTTGGCCAATTATTATAATCTCTAAGGCCAATACAGAATCTGACTATAGGTAAGAAGTTATGCCTGTATGTATCGATCAACACCGACTGAAGAGAGCTGGGATACAGCTTCATCGATAATCTCCTGAACCGTTCGATGAATTCATGAGCCAGTTCTTTATTCTCCTACTTTATAGCAATAAGCTTTGACATAGAGACATTACCTTTCCCTTTATAGAATCTAGTAAGGAACAATTTCTCTAAGTCTTTGAAATTTTTAATACAACCATCAGACAAATTGAAAAACCATTCAAAGGCTACTCCTTCAATGTGCCAATAAATAATATAGACCATAGTGCATCATTCTTTGGTATATGAACGGTCTGGGAGTAAAAGTACGTCAAATGTTGTCTTGGTGAGTATTCCATCATAAGGAATCAGAGATTGGGATTTGTACTTTGCAGGACAAACTACGACATCCCATTCTGAAGGATAAAAGTGTGACATCCTCATTTGATGCAGTTCCTTCTTTGAAGTTATATCATCCAATCGAGCATTAATGCCCCGGATAGCTTCGAGAGTATCAATCGACTGGCTTGCAGAGGTCGTCTGTATAATTGCCAGTTGTGTCTATTGTAGCACTAGCGTAGAGACATTTCCAGCTATTGGTGATGGATTAAGGTTGAACGACACCCCAACTGTATCTTGATCGAAAGGAGATTGAGTTGATAGATGAGATTGATGTAGAGCTGTTTGTAAGTTCATGGTTGTTTGCATTTGATGCATCATTGCCATGACATTTTGTTGCATGGTTTCCAAATTATCAATTCTCTGTCGATTATTATTACTACCTTCTTTATTACCAGTCGCATACACTAAAGTTATATATGGACTGCCAGATGGAGAGGTATGTAAGGAAGCATTACTCGAACTAATACTGCTTGGCCCTGATTGTGAAACTACATCATCTCTTTCAAAAATTTGTGGTTCTCTGTCATCGGACTAAGATGTATAATGATCAAGACTAGGAGAATGCTACCCCATTATTTTCTTGTTCGAGAACTTGGAGTACACCAGAAGAGTGCCTAGATCGGGAACGGGCTCCTTCATAAACTCCTTCAGGTGAAGTAGCTCTTTGACCTCCCTTGGATGAAGAGGATGAAGGTGATTGCTCATCACCTTGACTGGATGTGACATTGACCGAGGCCTCCTGTAACTCATCTTTATTATCCGATAGTTGTCACCCAAGATACGACAAATCCAGAGAGTTCGATTGCAATCTGGTGAAGACAGATCGCCTGATGGTTGATCAATTATTTTTGAGCAGCAATAGTTGTTAACAATCTCTGCACAGGAATATCTTTGACAAGACATAAGTGTGTTTGATGACACCTCTATTGATTTATGCTTATACCAAAGCACATCATGCAATTCAATAGAAGGGTGTACGACCTCATTTCCATTTTTATGCGACTGGACAAAGTTCATGCATGGGAGAGTTGGTTTCTTAACTCGTCGACCTATTTTATGTACATGGGAACACCCAGTACTAGGTCTTGAGTTGTTTTATTTTGTGGACTCATTTTAGGTACATTGGGAAGCAATGTACATGAGTCCACAGCATATTGAAGAGAGAGGCATGGATAACTGGGGAACATGGACTTCAGCTTGTATAGCTTCCCCTAATCAGCATGCATAATGCGAAGGGATGCTAGAGCCGAGCCTCCCTCACAACGTATACAATCAGACGAGAATGAAAGTCTGTGAAAGACAGACTTCTTATCTCCAGTTATGCATCTAGAGTTCTGTATTGAAGCAGAACTCTTAACTCGATTCACCAAGTGTGAGGCAGAGGTTCCAATCTTTGAATTTTTAGCATCATAGTATGTTCCTCTGCCAAAATTTAAAAGTTGTACATTCTTTTTGCCCATATTGGAGCAATGGGTTCCGTCACAAGTGTTGGCTTTCTTCACAGACGCATGATTAGCATGTGTCTTCTAGGTGTTCTTCTTCCTGTGGGAAGCACAGGTCTTAGTCGATGGCTCACTGGTAGAGCCTCTCCCAGACGCATGGTGTGCATCATGCGTCTGAACAGCAGAAACGTCTTTAGGCAGCATTGTGGTTGGTACTGAGCCATGCGCCTCCGAACTATTATTTTAGTCTACAGTGGCCAGAGCTTTCCT
This sequence comes from Iris pallida, assembly GCA_029216955.1. Taxonomy (NCBI): domain Eukaryota; kingdom Viridiplantae; phylum Streptophyta; class Magnoliopsida; order Asparagales; family Iridaceae; genus Iris; species Iris pallida. The sequence continues at coordinate 7,599,570 of JANAVB010036418.1, read as the reverse complement.
TTTGCCATCAGCGGCGTTAGGAAGAGCAGGCAGAGACTTCGGGATCCAAGCCTTACAAACACACTTGGATTTCTACCTCTTGGCGGTCGGAGTGGAGTCTTTGTCCGACAGAATCACTTCATATGCATATTGGTCGAATTACACAACCAATATTTTTCAACTGAACCAAGCTTGGTCACATCAGATTACGCTACCACTTTCTCGTCGGTGGAAAAAGTCATCCCCGGCAGAGTCGTTATTTTTGTTCCAACACAAAAAAGTCCAAAAAATGTAGGATCTTTTGTATTATTGCAAAAAAAAAAAGTACAATAAGAATCTTAAACAAGAATTTTGAGCACAAATAGAATATGGGGATTAGGGCGATGGAGATTAAGTCTACTTCGACTTTTTTACTCCGTTGATAATCTGATGCAGAAGTTGTTGAAGCTTGGTCGTCGATGAACTCTCTGTAGCAAGGAAAACTTTATCACTGAAAGCTCTCTTTCTCTCTAAAAGTTCTTAGCAAGTAAGCAGTATATGTAGTCTCTCCCTATGCCTGTGTTATGTCTATTTATCACTACGAAGAAGGAACTATCCTCTATTTATCGCTTTTCTTCATCGGAATAGCCATGTGAGTATGTGCATAAAATACACTATCTTCTGCCTCAGAGACGCGTGAAACTGGGTAGGCACATAAGCCTTAAGGGTTATTGGGGAGTGAACGTGCTCGAGAATCACGTATAGCTCACCACGTATTTTGAGACGTGTTACACGAAATACTGCCATGTCAGCACACGATTTATTTATCGGGGATCAGCTATGCGTCAAATATTGTTAGACACATAGCAATTGGTTGCTTACTACAAATAATAGCTTTTCTTTGAATAACTATGTGTTAGTTAACACTTTAATGCATAGCTTTTCCATTTGCTTACTGCAAGATATCGATTTGGAAGTAGATGCATACAACTTCTTCTTTTACAGCTGGCAAAGTGTAATCATGGGGATGACGAAATCACTGACATCTTCCTCGTAACCTAAAAATTGCACACTGTCCGAAGTCTGTCTTTTCACACAAGAGACAAAAACACCTCATGCATCTAAGTAGACCATGCATCTCTTATTTGGCCCATCTTTGGATAATATGTCTTTTAGAAATTGAAAGTCTTTAACTAACAGCTTTTGACTTAGGAACGTCATATTTTTAGGTGCATGACATCTATGCGTCTCTTTTAGTATTTTTCATACTCCTACAAATAATAGTATATTATTATAGGTTATCTTAGAGGGAGTGACGAGGATACCGGAGTTGGTCAGGCCTACACTCAGACAGCAGTTATAGGCAAGTGTACCTTCCCGTGGTTTAGATTATTTTTTCCTTTATGTTGTTTATTTCTTAGCATTGCATGACGTAGGATTGACGATGCTTAGTGTCCGTTGAGTAGACAGGTACTGATGTCATGATGATGATGTCGATATTTGACATTACGTATTACGTGTATTGACGTGTCCATTGACCCGATTAACCACAGGACACACGACACATTCATGTTGCAAGATTTACTTGACTATTCGTGGTATTGACCTCGTAGTTATATTCTAGATTATTCCATATTATTGCTATTGTTATAGAGATGACTGTACGGACTTGACATTGCTAGCTTCTAGACCTATATAGGTTTGGAGAGAACTTAATTACAGTATCAGACCTATTATCGGGTGGCCTGTCATGACCCGCACCCGATTAGGGGCACGAGCACGTGGGTACGTCCAGCCTACACCGCAGTGTCGGTGGTAGAACGTTGTATAGGTCATGTATAACATCTAACAATATAGAATATAAACCTATCATCTTCGTAAGGAGGAAACTATATGGCATATGAATATCCAACTCAATCACATGAATCTAAAGGAAGATAAGCACGATAAATTGGATAGATGACAAAAGACGATAAAGATAGAATCTGAAACAGTAGCAGAGTCACAACCAAATAAGTTTAGAAGACTAAGACATAGTACGATCCCAAAATAATAATACAGACCCAAGTGTATCAATTTGGAAACAAATCCAGCAAAACCTAGCTAAAATTAAGTCACTACTGGAGGTGCGTCCTCTATGAGCATCGACTCCACAGGCAACTCCTGATCAGTGTCCTCATCTATCCTAGACCCATAGTAGATCATGCAACAAGCCTCTAAGTCCTCTGAAAAATAATATCCAGTCAGGATTGGAATAAAGTACAGACGCCAATAGCAGTTCCATTAAATTGACAAATGCTATAATAAACAGTTATAATGAGGTACATGATAGAATATCAAAACTAGAAAGTAAGAAGTACAAGATAAGCTGGAAAACATGTCATAGTAAGTGAATATATAGTAAAACTGGAATATAAAGTAACACAGGCTGTCTGAGCATAATATATAATATAAACGGTGTCTTGAGATATTAGAGTGTTATGTGATAGGCTTAGGTCCAGATTAGGCTATTCCATTTTATTGGCTATGCATAAGTACGAATATAAAGGATCAGGCCAACCATAATGGAAAGCTATGCACAAGTAGTATAAGGTCAGGCTACACCCTACGTGTGGCAAGGTTGAGCTATGCACAAGCGAGTAACAAGTGGGGTTTTGATCACATAAACTCTAATAACTCCATAATCCTCCGAATAGTATAATGGATCCAACCATGACATGTTATGATACGGGATTCAAGAAGCAGGGGGCCAGCCCACACCCAAATCGGTGTCTATACAAGTACAAGAAATAATATCAAACAAGTACTAGTATACCAGGTTAACCGGGAATAATATCTCATGACGGAATCTAACGTATACTAGTCTGTGTATCCTCGTGTTGGGAATCAAATAAACCACTACAACTGAATATATGTATAAAGTATCAAAGTAATAAAAAAATGTCAAAAAATGTACCCGCCTGCGGTCCTGAGCAGACAATATGAATCGAGGCTCAAGGTGCAGTCACAAGACCTATAGATGAGATATACATTGTTAATTAGTGTTTAATAGTGTTAAACATGGTTTTCTAGTATGTGATATAGAATCTAGGTCAAATTGACTTATAGTTGACTTTAGGTCAACTGGTCAACCTTGGTCAAATCCCAGTCAAATCAAGTCAATCTAGGTTAGGTTAACCCATTTCATGTTATTTCCTACTTATCTATATATATTTTTATTTCCTACTTATATATATATATATATATATATATTTTTTTATATATTTTTATTTCCTACTTATTTCCTACTTATATATATATATATATATATATATATATATATATATATATATATATATATATATATATATATATATATATATATATATATATATATATATATAAAATATATATATATATATATATATATATATATATATATATATATATATTTTTATATATATTTTTTCCTTTTTATATATATTTTATATATATATATATATATATATATATATATATATATATATATATATATATATATATATATATATATATATATATAATAATATATACATATATATATAAAATATATATATATATATATATATATATATATATATATATACATATATATATAAGATATTACCTATTCTAGGAATTATCCTATTACATATATATATATATATATATATATATATATATATATATATATATATATATATATATATATATATATAGATGATATTACCTTCTACCTATATTAGGTAACCTATCACCATATTACCTAAACCTAGGTAACCCCAAATTCTAATGTGTAGGTAAATCTCCACTACCCTACTTATCTATTCTTAGGTATTTAGCTTACCCTAACATATGGGTAAGTCACTTTTACCTATTCCTATGCATTACATACCCAACATGGCTTATTACCTATCCTTCTTCAAGGTAATTCTCATTACCTATTCTAGTGCACTACCTACTTAGGTAAGCTCTTCTAGCCTCCTTACCTGGCTCCAGGCAATACTCTTACCTATCCACCACCAAGTTTAACATGTAGGTGATCTATGGGATAATATTTCATACACATTTCCTTATGTATTACATCACCTAGGTAATCTCTATGGCTTCCATTACCTAACTTGGGTACACCCTATTACCCGTTTCTCTCTGTTTCCTTCCTTACTTAGACACACAAACATCTTGACACAACTCACTGATACTAGACCACTTGACACATTGCTCACTGAATACTCACTCATATAACACACACACCATATCAAGGACAGTGGCCAATTGGCCTATCCATCACTGCCTACATGCAGCTACTGCTACTGTTAGGGGCCTCCCATGCCTCTTACTGGCCTAAATGGCTAGGGTTAAGCTTCAATCTGCAGTGCAGTGCATTGCACTGCCTGCAATCACTACTGCAGTTCCTTATAGGACCTGGCCACCCATCCCCTCCATTAGTGGCCAATGGCCTGGCTAAACCCGGGCTCCCCAAATCCCCTACTCCTTCACAAATTTCCACTCACTAAACTAGCCCACTAATGCTCTAACTCACTGAAACTTACACCCTAACCGATACTCTCAATTTCTAACTGACACATACTAACTCTCACTTGTTGCACTCACTGGAATACTTAACACTGACATTAACTGACCACTGACACAGGATTAAATCACTCACTAACACACAACACAAAATACACTCTAATGTCCCCCACACACTCACTGCATGCCATGATACTCAAACTGACACTTCAGTAACCCATTTGCATATCACTGACACATAGGGACTCATACTCCCCTCAACTGATAACCAAACACTAAAAGACATCCAAATCCTCACTGACTGAACATGACACACACACTCACTGATTTCTGACTTTGCCACACTCTTTGACACACACACACACACACATACTTACTGAAGTGAGTTTACAATCACTTTGACAGTAAACATAGGCTAATGGCCAAGTCCTAAGTCCTTGACACTCTCTTTAGTTACTAAACCAAGGTCAAATAACTTAGCCTATGGCATGTTGGCCAAACATATGCCAATGACCAAGGCAATGCCTGTAGCAATTGCTAACAAGGCAAATGCCTGTGCAAAGCTTTTTCCTCTCGAGCCACTGTTCAGTATAGTGGCCAAATGGCCCTGCCTGAGCATGCTCTGACCTGTACAGAGCATGGGCACACTCAGTGCACTCCATAACCTATGGCAAAAGGGTACTGGCCAATGAGGCCAAGCTCACTGCAGTACCCCAAATGTTTGTCCCTGTGTGGAGCAATTGGCACACACAAATGTCCTGTGGCCAATGTGGCCTAGCTGCCACAGAACACTGGCCTAAATGCCAAAGTCCTCAATCACTCATACACATACTCACATATACTTAAGACACCATAGAGACACTGTCAAGTAATACTTCACTAAGTTGGAGCTCAGTCCAGACCCAACACTCTCCGTGATAGTGCACACCTACAAGCATATCCAACTTACATACATATATATATATATATATATATATATATATATATATATATATATATAATATATATATATATATATATATATATATATATATATTTTATATATATATATATATATATATATATATAATATATATATATATATATATATTTTAATATATATATATATATAGAGAGAGAGAGACACATTAGATGAGGATACTTAGAAATCAAATATGACTATCCAATGAACAAACTAACTATTCATGATCATAAAACTGAAAAGAAATCCCACTAAGGTCAGTTGGTCATTTTGACAAACACTTGGTGGGCTCTCCTCTGATTTCTCCATGGATGACACAAAAACCCTCAATAAACTCTACCAAAATGAAGGTTAGAGCATTGATCTTCTCCCCATGGGTAGCCCTAGTCCATGTGAGTGTTCCTACAAGTGTCATGCATGAAAATAGAGCTCAAACCTATAAAAATGACAAGGGTTTACCTATTGGGAGATGGATTTCCAAAGAAACCTTCTAGGAATGCTCGTGTCAAATTTGACACAATCTCTCAATCCTTTGGACTCCTTCTCATGAGCTCATTGGTCTCCAAGCTTCAAGTCTGTAGGATGAAGATTAGGGAAGGTTTTGGAAGATTTGGAGGAGTTTTGATGGTGGAAAATTAAGGAAATGGAAGGGGCTTGATGAGAGCTCTACTAGTATTTCTTAGAGGCTCTAATGAATGAAGAAGAAGGAGTAAACCCCCCCCCTCCATATGGCTTCCATAAATGAGCCCTAAAACCCCTTTTGAAATGTCCAAAATACCCCTCAAGTTGTCATGAACACTTATCTTAATGAAGGGTTAGTTGTGCTCTAAGTATTAGATTAATTCCTTTTCTAAATCTAGCCTCAACATGACTTAAATGTGGCTAGTTGTGTTCATCCTAGAATGTAGGTTCAAGTGGTCACATCTAGTCTAATTGGGTCCACAAGTCAAGGGTTCAATAAGTAGACTAATCCAATAATAAATAAAGCCTTCACAACATTTAATTAAATAACCTTATATATAACATAAATGATGTAAAATGATAAAATTAGCCTTGTCTAGAATTATGGTAGTGACAAATCTACCCTCCTAAAAAAATTTGTCCTCAAAATTAAAGGCAGAACGAGCGCAGGAATTTAAGCAAGAACAAGAAGAATAATACCTCGAGGCTCGAAGAGATAAGAGTATTTCTCTCGCATGTCGTCCTCTCTCTCTCTCTCTCTCAGGTAGACTCAGAAGGAGAGTGATGCCTCCATGCGACACGAACCAAAAGAATAATCTGGTTTCGGAGCACCTTCTCCTGACAATCCAGAATCTCCATAGGCTGCTCTAGATAGTTGAGAGTAGGCCCCACCTCTATCCCAGAATGATCCAATACATGACTAGGGTCTGCCATGTACCGTTTCAACTATGACACATGGAACACGTTGTGAACTCCCTCAAGCGCAAACGGCAAGTCTAATCGATATGCCACTGAACCGACCTTCTCAAGAATGGTGAAAGGTCCGATAAATCACGGACTAAGCTTCCCTCCCCTGCCAAAGTAAATCGTGTCCCGTGTCGAAAAAAATCCTCAGGAATACCATATTGCCAACCTAGTTACAAAACAAGACTCAATGCAAGATCCTAAAGCAAACAATCACAGGCAAGCACAAACAAGGACTAAAACTATACCTCGAACTCTAACGGACTCCAGTGGCTATCGGCCCAATGTTGCTGCCTATCCTGTGCCACCCAAAGTATATCCCTGATCAGTATGACCTTCTCATATGCATCCCCTACTATCTCTGGGCCAAGTAATACTCTCTCGCCAACATCATCCCATGACAAGGGAGTATAATACCTCTGTCCATATAGAGTCTCAAATGGAGATATCTCTGTTCGACATAACAAAAGGTTGAATAAACTTTTGCTTTATTGAACGTATAAGGTATTTGTGTACAAAGAAGAAATTCCAAAATAGGATATTCTAAGTACATGGAGAAGAGGTTTCTGGGAAAGTGTGATGATAGAGATCGAGCACTGCAGCGGCTCCTTTACTTTGTTGACAATCTGATGACGAATCAACCTTGCTATAGCTCTCTGGCGCCTTTGGTTGGTTGGTTCTTTGGTTGATAGGTGGATGAGGGTGGTCGACTCTTCATGGATGGAGATCATGACTCCTTTGAAGATTATCGATTGTCAATATTTTCTCTCTCTTTTTTCTTCTCTTCTGGTAGAAGGAGAACTCCTTTTATTTATATATAACCAAGAACATATATAATATGCATTAGGGTTCCTGAGATATGAAAGAATATGCCGTCGTTGTACAGTACAGGCTTCTGCGACACTGACACGTGGCGGACATCGAGATTCCCCTCAAACGGATCTCTAGTGGTTATAAACATAACAAAAGGAGGGACACGTGCTGCGTGCTGATTTGTTTGCTCGGATACAGCCGAGTAAATCTTGGGATTTTATCCTAGATTCTCATCTAAGATTTAAATCAATCTGATATGATATCAATCATGATTTAATCTCAATCTTATCTGCAAGAGATGGTTTAAACAAACTAATTGGGGTGGACCCATGCTTCATGCGCCTCTGGTGAGGACTAAGTGCTTCTGTGCTTCTGGGGTGAGGAGTAGACCGTGCTTCTAGAAACGATGAAACCTCTGTGCTTTCAGGATATAAGTGGACTTGGCTTCGAATGACGATGAGACTCCTGTGCGTATAGAGCAACTTATAAAGCTGTATTTCGGGCTAACAGAGTCACTGTGCTGTAGGCGACACATAGGTTTGTGCTTCAAGTTGACAAAGTTACTATGCTTTTGGAGCGACAGGTTGACTTGCATTATTGCGATGGGAGTTCCCAAGTCTCTTGTAGAGAAGTAACTTAAGCTTCTGATCCGGAGCAGATGACTGCACCGTGGGAATGGAGATGGTGTGAGCATATCACCATCCTGTGCCTGAAGCATACGCAGGTAAGTAGCTGTACCTCTGAAAAGTGAAGGCATTGGCGTGTTTGAGATTGGCGCAGACAGATAGCTGCGCCTCTGGAGTGAAGATACTGGCTTCTAAAGTAAAAGAAGGGGAGGAGGCCGACTATTATCTTGTTTCTGAGGTTGGCGCAGGCAGATGGCTGCCCCTTTGTCTCGAAGGCTCTGGCTTCTTCAAAATGCTGGATTACTGATATGCTTCTGAGAGGCTGCACCCATAAGAATATCAGAACATGCTTCAGTTGAGGTCAACCTCCAGCGTGTGTATCAAGAAGAAGGAAGGCTGCGCTTCGATGAAGACTGCATCCCTTGTAGATCCCTTTAGGCTTCTGTTGAATCTTTACTAGATCCTTTGTAGAAGAACAGAATTAGTCCCTTATGTATGGTCCTGATGTGTCTGTACTAGACTTTGGTAGACATGACAATAAAGGGACTTCTCTTTATATCTTCTGTTTTGCCTTTTTAGTACTGAGCCTGAGACTTTTACATCTTCTACGCTTTGGCGTAGGGATGTCTTCAGCTGAGATTTTCATGCTTCTACAATCTCTACCAGGTGGACATGGTCCTCCCAAGCACCCCCGAGATCTAACACGGAAGTGTGAAGCATATCCTCGATTGTCAAAATGGTCCTCTCCGACTGTCCATCCGTCTGGGGGTGGTATGCGGTACTAAACTTGAGCTTGGTGCTAAGATAGCCTGCAAACTCCTCCAGAAGTGAGAAGTAAAGTGGCTATCCTGATCTTAGACTATGCTTACTGGAACTCCGTGCAATCTGACTATCTGTCGCACATACATCTCTGCCAGCTTCTCTTTGGACAATCCTACTTTAAAAGGCAAAAAGTGGGCCGATTTGGTCAACCTGTCAACGATGACCCAAAGTGCATCCTTTCCTTCCGGGGATCGTGGAAGTCCAAACATGAAGTACATAGTGATGTTCTCCCACTTCCACTCTAGAATAGGCAGTGGCTAAAGCATACCACCTGGCCTCTGCCTTTCGACTTTCATATACTGGCACACCAAGCATCGAGATACAAACTGAGCTACCTTCCGCTTCATGTCGTACCACCATACGTACTTTCTCAGGTCTCTGTACATCTTGTTGGCACCAGGATGCATAGAGGATTGAGAACGATACGTCTCCTGAAGAACCTCCTCTTGAAGCTCTCCACTAGGTACGCACAATCTAGTGCAGTGCCTCAATGCCCCATCCTCGGCGATAGAAAAATCATCTAGCAACCCTCTCTGTACTTGCTCCCTGATGCTCCTCAGGGCCACATCAATATACTGCGCTGATCTGACTCTGTCCATCAACTCAGATTGAATCTGCAAGCCCCATATCTGAATCTCCTCTCCAAAACAATTACCTCGATATACAAACTATCCAGATATGCTAATAGATGACGATCTATCGTCAAATACACAGCTACCAGATACCTGCTCAAGGCATCGGCAACTACGTAGGCCTTCCATGAATGGTACTGCAATGAGATATCAAAGTCCTTTATCAGCTCAAGCCTCCATCTTCGCCTCATGTTCAACTCCTTCTGAGTGAACACGTACTTCAAGCTCTTGTGATCTGTGAAGATCTCAACTCGTTCTTCGTACAAATAGTACTTTCACAACTTTAGAGCAAAAATAACGGCTGCCAACTCCAGATCGTGGATAAAATAGTTCTTCTTATGAGGACGTAATTGCCTGGATGCATGTTACCTCCAATTTTTAAGAACAGGGGTATGTTGGTCATTTTTTTTACTTCAGAATAATTTTGGAATTATTTATTTATTTATGATATTATTTGGAGGTTATTTGAGTCGGGTTCGAATTTCAACGCAATCCGACTTGTATCGGGGACCCGGGGTAGCTTTGACTCTAATGGGACCCACTCATTAGTTAGGCATGGCCCACATGACAATATTTTAGTTAGTATGTTAGACTAATTATTCATGAATAAGTTTGGTTTAATTAGAGACTTAAAACTAGACTAATTTAGCCTCAACCTAAAACCTATTCCTAATTTAAATCAATAAGACAAGTGGGGGGTGTTTTAATCATTAGTTAATAGGGACACCTAGCTAGGTTGGCCGGCCATATAAGGATAGGCTTGAGCCTCTCCTTTGTTATTATCCACACAAATTTTCTCACTTGTTCTTCCCCAAATTTAGAGAGGAGCCTCCATTGTTTCCACCTCAAAATCAATCCATTTCTTCACTAATCCTCTTCTTTTCTTCTCTATTTCAATCAACTGGAGAAGCTAGCTAGATTTGGGAAGTTTTGGATCTTGTTCGTGTCCATTTGGAGGTCTCTTCGTATTGGTGTCGTATCGGAAGGAGTTCGTGTGAATGATATTTTGGACACACCAAGTGTATGATATTTTGTGTGAATGATTATTTATGATTTTAATCTCAAATTTTAGATTTGCTAAAATGTAGTTCTTTAATGTATCATATCATATCTTAATGTATCATATATATATATATATATATATATAAATATATATATATATATATATATATATATATATATATATATATATATATTTTATATATATATATATATATATATATATATATATATATATTGTGTCAATATCTGTGTATTATGTAAAAATTTTATGTGTGTGTGATCTTAATATTTGTTATGGAGTGTGTATGTGTGGAAGTATATATATATATATATATATATATATATATATATATATATATATATATATATATATATATATATATATATATATATATATGTTAGGTGTGTGTGTGTAAAGAGTGTTAGAGAGAGAGGGATATAGAGAGTGAGAAGAGAGGGATAGAGAGAGTGTGAGGGAAGATGTGAGTGCAGAAAGTGAAAGATGGAGGGGACTGTTGTTCAGTAGCAGCAGGAGCCAAATGGGGCATGCTGACCTCTCGGCTAGCAGCAGTCCCCACGGGGGACTGCATATGCAATAGCAGCAGTAGCAGTATAAGGAACAGCAGCATTTGCAGTAGGAACTGCTGCAGTAGCAGCAGTGTGAGGGGGAGAGGGGCATTCATTCATTCACCCCTTCAACCCTTTCATTCATCCATCCACCAGCCCATTCATCTATCCATCCTTTCACTCATTTAGTCACACATATATCCATTTATTCACTCATCTATTCATTCACCAATTCAGCCATTCAGTGATTCATTAATACATTCATCCATACATATATGTATTCAGCCCTTCCATACACATTCAGTCATCACATATTCACCCATTCCTCAATTCGGCCCCTTTAAACATACATATCCATTCATTCATCCATTCAATCAACCACTCATACATCCATATCTCCATTCCCATTATTCATTTCAGCCATCCATTCACTCATGCATTCATTCATTAATCCATTCATTCAGTCACTCAAATCAGCCCTATAACAGTCCCCACATTCACCCATTAATTCATATATTCAACCATATACTCATTCATCCATGTATCCAGCCATTCACCTATCCATTCATTCTTCCACATCCATACATCCATTCATCTATTCACCCCTCCATTCATTTATTCATACACACATTCATTCAATCATCTCTTTTCCATATATTTCCATATTAAATTCAGTCCATTGTTTCATCCCCCTTTCTAAAATCATATCAGTCCCTATACTCCATATTTTAGTCCTTGGCCTATAGGTTTGAGTTGTATGTTTGTGTGTGTGAGTTGAGTGTAAGTTAGTGAGTGCAATGTTAGTATGTTAGCAAAGGTAAGGTAAGGTATGGTATATGTTAGTGATATGTTAGAAGGGTAAATGTTAGTATGGTGTTGTAGGCTAGTTAGAATTAGTATTAGATATTAGTTAGAGTTAGAGTGGAGTGGTATCGTAGGATACCAAGTTGGTATCTTAAGGTAAATAGGATTTACCTTATTTGAGTTAAGGTATTGAGATACCTTCAAGATGCGATGTTAGAGTATCAAGATACCATGGCATGGTATTGAGATACGGGGGCATGGTATTAGGATACCATGTTGAGGTAGAAAAGTGCCTAGAAACTAAGGTAGAGGCTTGGTAGTAGGTTTAACTTGGTAAGGGTAATACGGTAAGTTAAGGTAATGGGGTAATTGTAAGTTTTGAGTTAGATAGTTTAAGATGTGGCTAGAAATAGGTTCTCTTGGTTGGTAATGGTTAGGATTAATGCCCTTAGACTAGTTTTGACCTCGGTTGACCGTTTTGACCAAAAGTCAACGAAAGTTAACAGTCGAAAGTCAAACTTAGCCTAATAATGACTAGAATTGACCCGAAACCAAACCAGAGTTGACCAATTGACTAAAAGTCAACAGTTAGTCAATGTTAGACTAGTTTGACCTAGGGTTGACCTAGAGTTGACTAGAGTTGACCAGTTGACCAAAAGTCAACTGTAAGTCAACCTTTGACCCAGATTGACCTAGTTTGACTTGGATTAACTTTCTGTGACCTTGTTTGACCTTGGTTGTCCTAGTGTTACCTAGTTTGGCTCAGTATGACCTAGTTTAGCTTGGTGTGGCTTAGTTTGACCTAGTTTTGACTTAGACTTGCATATCATGACTAGATTAGCTTTTCTTTCAAGACTCATGGTATCTCATCTTTAGGTCTGTGATTACTCTGAGCATTTGTTCACCTTATCAGCTCACGACCACAGGCGAGTACATTTACTGATAGTTTTCATTGTCTTAATATCTGCTATATCCGATTCAGTTGTAGTGTCTTACTTGATTTCCAAACACGATAGTTCACGGACTAGTATATATTGGATCATGACATGAGATATTCTTCCTAGATTTATTGGTATATTGGTACATTTCCTGTCTTGTTCCCTGTACTTGTATAGACATCGATTCCTAAGGAGACTTGCTACCCTCTTACGGAATCCTGTGTCATGACATGTCATGTCCGAATCCATTATACTATTCGGGGATGGAGAGTTATTAGTGGTTGTGTGATCAAAATCTCTACTTGTTTTTCATACTTGTACTTGTTACTTGTTCATAGCTATACCTTCATTCACGACGGGTAAAGCCTGACCCCACTTGTTCATAGCTTTCTATGGTGGCCGGCCTGATCCTGCTCCGTTGTACACTTGTTCATAGCCGGTCAGATGGAAAGCCTGATCATGTTTTCCAAGCCGATCACATAACGTACTAATAATTCAAGGCACATTTTAAATCTATTTATTATAGGAGGCTAAGTTTTGTTCAGGAGAAGGGTTATAACCCCGATCCTTGTTTGGTTTACGGGTTGTAACTTAGTTTTCGAATAGTTCCTAAGTCATCTTATAAATTATCGTCCTATTCAGTACTCACATCCTGTCATATATTTTCTGTTGATTTTGTCTTGTATTTCACTTGTTCTACATGCTCTTATGCTATACCTTGATTGGAGGCTGAGTTCTATTCAAGAGAAGGGTTACAATCCCGGTCCTTGTTTGGTTTAAGGGTTGTAACTCGGCTTCCGAATAGCTCCCAAGTCTTCATATATCTTTGTCTTGTATTTTATTATATTGTCTCTTATAGAATTTGTCAATTCATATGGAACTGCTGTTAGTGTTTGTACTTGCTTATTTTTCTGACAGGATACCGTTGATATATTACAGATATTTCTGAGGCAGACTGTTCGACCTACTATGGGGTCGAGATAAATGGAGACTTAGGCCAGGACTGTGGTCTGTTAGTTGAGCCACTAGAATTTGCATACCCATAGTAGTTATTATTAGTTAGGCTTGCCTTGACTGCGATCCAGCTTTTTTTTAGACTGTAGTAGCTTATATTTATATTTTGTGACTCTGTGATGTTGTTTGTTTCTCTTCGGCTGTGTTGGATGTTGAACTCATTTCTTGTTTTTACATATATCATATTTTCTTTCAGTGCTATCTACCTTAGTTTTATCTTATGGTTGAGTTATGCCATATATATTCCTCCGTACGGAGATGACAGGTACCCTTATACTGTTTAGTGTAGTTTTTTGTAGATGACCTATACAGCGTTCTACCACCGATAAAGCGGCGTAGGCTGGACGTACCCACGTGCTCGTGCCCCTAATCAGGATGCGGGTCATGACAATACATAGGCAATTACCTTCCCATGCTGCTAAAGAACGCAATCGAAGCCCTTCCCAGATGCGTCACTTTAGATAGTAAAACCACCTGTCCCCAAAGGCAATGTCAGAATATGAGCTATGGTCAACATCTTCTTTAACTCATCAAAGGCGACGTGACACTCCTCGATACAGACGAACTCTACTTCCTTTCTGGTGAGTCTAGCCATCGACTCCGCAATTCGGGAGAAGTCCTGAATGAACTTTCGGTAGTAGCCTGCTATACCCAAAAAGCTCTGAATCTCAAAAACTATGCTCGGTATGGACCAAGACTCAACTGCTGAAATATTCTTTGGGTCTACTGAGATCCCCTTCTCAGTCACAACATGACCCAAGAACTCCACCAGCTCCAGAAAGAATTCACACTTTGACAGCTTCCCACAGAGCTGCTCCTTCCTGAGAGTCTCTAGCAGAATCTGCAGATGCTCCTTGTGCACCTCTGGCATCTTCGAGTAGACCAAATTGTCATCAATGTAGACCACCACGAACTTGTCAAGGTACTGATGGAATACCTTGTTCATCAAGTTCATGAATACCGCGGGGGCATTGGTCAACCCAAATGGCATAAGAGTGAACTCGTACTGGCCGGACCGAGTCCACAAAGCCGTCTTTGAAATATCCTCCTTCTTTACCTTTAGCTGATGGTAACCCGACCTCAAGTCTATCTTCGAAAATTCCTTCGCGCCGCTCAACTGATCGAACAAGTCGTCAATCCTCGGCAACGAGTATTTGTTCTTGATGGTGAGGTTGTTGAGTGCTCTGTAGTCGATACACATGCGTGCCATCCCAACCTTCTTTGGTACAAACAGAACATGAGTGCCCCAAGGTGAAGAACTGGATCTAATGAAACCCTTGTCCTGTAGCTCGTCGACTTGGTTCTTCAGCTCTGCCAACTCGTTGTTGCTGATCCTATAGACATGTTGCGAGATAGGCTCAGCGCCCAGCACCAAGTATTTGGAAAACTCAATGTCCCTGTCAGGCGGTATCCCTGGCAACTCATCAGGGAAAACATCCAAGAACTCTGCTATCAATGGATGTGGCCACTACAAAAATACTATATTTTACCGACTGATCTTACTGACGGAAGCGAAGAAGTCGCTATTTAGCGACGGATTATCGACTAGCTAGCTACTGATTTATTATGTAAAATACAGTACAACAAAATGCCGTTATTTTCGTCGGTAGTTAGTCGCTAATTTATTAGCGACTACTTATCGACGAAAATTTTCATCGATGACCTGCTGTAAATGTTAAACAGCAGCCTTTCTTTCTAATTCTAAAATTTTAGCCCAAAAAAGTTTTTCCTCCAAATTTTCGGCCAAGCCTCCTCCTCCGACCTCATCCTCCTCCTCGACGACCTCCTTCTCCTCCGACTTCCTCCCCCTCCGTTCCCCTCCTCCTCTGACCTCCTCCGACCTTCTCCCCTCCGATCCCCACCCCCTCCGATCCCCTCCTCCTTCTCCGACCTCCTCCTCCCACTTCCTTCCCCTCTGATCCCTTCCTCCCCCCACTTCTTCCCCCTCCGATCCCCTACTCCTCCGACCTCCTCCTCCCCCGACCCCCTCACGTGCGCTACCTTCCTCCTCCTTCCCCGATAACCAACGCATTCCTCCTTCTCGGGTAATTTTTAAAAAAAATTGTTAGTTTTTTTATATTTATATTATGTGTTATAGTTATATGTCATAATTTTTAGATTATTTGTAACATATACTTGGACACGAAAATTATGACATTGTAATTTAATTTTATAAATATTATAGCTAGGGTTTTGGACACGGACACAACAAAGTAGCTAGGGTTTTGATTCATGGCATTAGGTAGGGTTTTGGATTTTCGTAAATTATTCAAAATTCGTAAAATTGGAATCGGATATCCGAATATTTTCGGACATTAATATATCGAATCTGTTAATATTGGATTATGATATCCGATTATTATTCAAAATATTATTTAACTCTAGGATGGTGTTATAGGGTTGTCAATACTACAATATAAGGATACAGCATATACTAATTCGATACGGGCGATACCTATCGGATAGGACGACACAAATTCGATAAGGCCAATACCAATCCGATACGGCCGATACCAAACCGATAGGCCGATAATAATCCGATACGGCCGATACTAATCCGATACGACCGTTACCTATCGAATATGGCTGATACCGATTCAATAAGGCCAATTCCGATATGATACAGCCGAAACTAATCCGATATGACTGATACCTATCGGATAGGACGATACAAATTCGATAAGGCCAATACCAATCCGATACGGCTGATATCAAACCGATAGGTCGATACTAATTTGATACGGCCGATACTAATCTGATACGGTCGATACCTATCAGATATGGCCGATACCGATTCGATAAGGCTAATACCAATCTGATACGGCCGATACCAAACCAAATGGCCGATACTAATAAGAACCAAACGTGAAGCAGAGCTTCATATTCAAAACATCTTCTTTCTTCATTCTCAGAATCTCATGGCTTCCTCTACCAGAGCAAAATGTAGAACCAGAATCCTTTGACGGAGGACCTCCACCATGCTGTCAGGAACCTCTCCCTCGAGCTCTATACCAAGGATGTCTACTTCCTCATTGAGCTCATTCAAGTATACAAACACACACCCCTCTCTCTCTCTAGATTCCTTCTCGATACTCATAGGAATGGTATGATACCGATTTCAATATCGATACTCATAGGAATAGTCTGATACCAATTTCGATATTGATACTCATAGGAATGGTCGATATTACAAATTTTGATATCGATACTCATAGGAATGGTATGATACCGATTTCGATATCGATACTCATAGGAATGGTCTGATAACAATTTCGATACTGATACTATTAACCATGGTTGTTACAATTAGGTACTAAATTAATTTTTACTTGTATTTACAACATATATGGTACTTGGTGCAGAATTGGTTTGAACAATGAGTCGATACTTAGTTGATCGTTCATGGATGTACAATCGGCGATATGAGAGCAAAATTGGTTTGACGGATGATTTCAAGGCGGGCGTCGAAGAATTTCTAAAATATGCCAGTAGCCAACCTTAATTCATGGATGGAAGGCTCATAAAGTGCCCTTGTGTCAATTATCGTAATATACCATTCAAAGAGGCAGATTTCGTGAGAGAGCACCTCTACAAGAAGGGTTTCATACCGAACTACAATGAGTAAACGGCTCAAGGAAAATGTTTGGTTCCGTAATATCAATCCTCCTTTAATACGGAGGTTGGAGAGTCCACTCTTGGACATCACTTCCAATATCGACATCGAAACTTGGCACGTGAGTTGGTATTTGATGCGGCTTGTGCCGGTCCAAGTTTTGATCCGAAGGATCTGAATCCTGCTGTAAAGGAGTTCTATGATATATTCAACCATGCCGATACTCCGTTATATCCGGGTTGTAATTCTCATTATGTCTTGTCGATGGTGATGCGATTGTTGAACCTCAAGTCTGATTTTAACTTATCACAGGAATGCTACGACCGAATAATTCAGTTTGTTAGAGAGTTGCTGCCAAAAGGAGCGAAGGACTTGCCAGAAAACTTTTACAAGTCGAAGATGATGATACGAAAGCTCGAATTAGGCTATAAAAATATAGATTATTTCCAAAACGACTGCATGTTGTACTACAAGGAGAACAATGATAAAGACATATGCATTTTCTGTCACGAGGACCCATACAAGCCCATTCAGGGCAAAGGAAAATCAACTAAACGAGCAAGGTTGTGTCCCTACAAATACATGAAGTTTTTACCGATCACAAAAAGACTACAGAGGATGTATATGTCCTCGAATATTGTAGAACACATTGTAGGAACGAAATCGTAAAGCAGAATACTCTAGAGGGGGGGTGAATAGAGTAGGCAGCAGAATATTGCTAAATAAAAACTTGTTAGAAGTTAGATCACAGATAAAATAATAATCACAAAAGTAAATAACAGAATTTAAAAGTGATCAGTAGGCAAACGCAAACACCGAGATTTATACTGGTTTCCCTCTTGTGAGGACTAGTCCAGTCGGAAGAACTCTAGCTTCCAGTTGAATCCACTATTGGAAAATCCTGTAAGTTTTCATACGAAGTCCTTGCAACTTCTACAGACGCAAGCTTTGATACGAAGAACTCGACCAACTTCAATTGTGAAGAGTTGAATCTTCTATCAAGCCTCTGATTACAATCGCTCTGAAACTTCTAGACCGTACCGTACTGGCAAATCGACTAGAGGATTGTAACTGGCTTGGGATTTGAAAATGAATGCTTTTAAAAACTCTTTGGAAGAATGTAAGCTCAGGAAGAGAAGAGATTGAAAGTGAATTGGTGATTTGAAATGATCGAACTACTTCTCTATTTATAGTTTTTCCAAAGACAGAACTCTGACAGAATTCGGACAGAATTCGGACAGAACTCTTTGTAACAAACCGTAACTAAAGGATGACCAAGTTCAAAAACCCAACGTTCACTAACGTTCCAAATAGCCAAACTCGGGCCGAGTTCTGCTGGGGTTCTGCCAGTTCATTTTGGAAAAAATAAATTTTGGCTTTTTGAACAATCCTTCAGAAGCTTTTGTAAAAAGAATGTTTTTCAAAAACGTAGATCTTTTGTAAAAGAATATGATGGTTTTGAAAAACGTTTTCGGATAGCCTATTTGCCAGTACGACTCGGTGTATAATATATTCCTAGACTCAATAAAATAAAAAATTACATTGCTTAACAGGAAGTACATTCTGAATGGCAAACGGCTTCAGTCTTGAACATTGTTGATATCCATTGTTGAGTAGTGTCCAAAACGTCGTAGGTAAACATCTGAGTTGACTTGTATTTATATCGAGACAGAGTTTGATTAATTATTAAAATCAGGTTTGACCATGACCAATGGGCCAACAATCTCCTCCATTTTGATAATTGACAAACCTTGCCGATATAACATCTAAGCTTGGAATCAATTCAAAATAGTAATCAAAGAAATTGTTCATAACCTGTATTTCACTTGAATAAGAAAAATGTTAGATCCTTATTTCTTCCCCGTTGTCACTTAGCAAAATAATTGCAAAAGAGAAAGCTCCCCCGCAATAAATACATAAGTAACAATCAATAAAGAAACACAATAACATAAATAATCATGACAGGTATGGTATAAACAGTAAACATAGTAAGATAAACAGATAGTCTAGAGAACACAACACAGACATGTATTTGTTACAGGCAGTTTTTAATAAAGAAAGAAGCAACAAAGATAGATAGTACGACCATAAAACTGAAACAAATAAGGTGCTGAATAATAGACTAAGATGCCAAAACTGAGGCATAACCAAAAACCATGTCCATGAATAGTCACATAAGAGAAAAAGTACTGATAAAAACTAAAAAGTACTGATAAAATCTTAGAATGTCGGAGCATTTCCAAGTAAACATAAGACAAAAGTAACAGTCTCAATAATCTAACATATCAAAACTCATCATCATCAACGTCATCAGCTGCAGCTCCAGCATGTCCAGAAGGACCAGCTCTAGAAGTACCAGAGCCAGAAGTACGAGGAGTGACGCCAGCGGTACGATACCAATCATATGTGTTCCCTGGCTAGAACAGAGAGTGAACCACCTCGTCGTCAATGCGGTAGCCAAAAACAGAAGGGTCTCGAGGTAGAGATCTAGCAGAATGACCCGTCTACGCAAACCTCAGATCGGCGAAGGAGTTGGCAATCGCCTGGAACCGAGTCACATCACGGAACTCGTGTTCCCTAGAGGTCTCAACATAAAAAGACTACAGATCTGATAAATGCTGATGGATACCCTCAAATGACATAGGGTAAGAATGAGGAGGAACAGGTGCTGTGGGAGCAGTGGGAGTAGGTGCAGTAGGTGGAAGAACAGATGCAATGCTGCGACGAGAGAGTTTGATAAACTTAGGCTCGGGGTCGACAGCACAAGTAGATAAATCAATATCAAATCTCTGAAAAATGCGAGGAATAAGCATCGTATAAGATAGGTTGCGGTCTCTCCCGCGACATCTACCCATCATCTGAATGATAGTCTTAGGGGCAGAAAAAGGAATTCCCTTAAGAATATGATAGAGAGCAGAAAGCTCAAGTGCAGTGACATCATCTTTAGAAGTGGATTTAGGAAGTAAGATAGAATAGATGATGCGATGTAATTCATAGTTAAACAAGTTCAAGTTATTAGCCTTGAACTTTTCAGGAAGAACGCATGCGGGAGCACAAAGTTCATTCTTGAAACTAACGAGTGTCGTGCCATCGAGGAAATCAAAATCAGTGATGTCATCGAGCGGGGCACCTTCGTTTGGGATACCAAGGATTTTTGCTAACGTTTCATCATTGAATTCGATATCAATTCTTCCGACATGTGTCCTCGCTGTAAAAGTGTCTAACACGAAATTACAATAGAATAATCTAATGGCATTAGTGGCAATAGGGAATTGTAAGGTGACAAAATGTTGTAACCCTAATACCTTAAAATAAGGACGGTGATCCGAAAAGACAGTCCACTTAATCGTTGATCCGATGCAAATAGTACGTATGATAAAATCGGTATACCACAATAAAGCTCGATCGAAAGTTTTAAAGTAAAACTCATCCGACACACCATCGTTCGATTGGACCGAAGAAAAGAGGCAATCCATATACGGATCTGAAGACGATGCCTCTTCACTGGCATTGGTCTTCTTCCTAAGTATTGAAAAGTGGTGGAGAGAAGGGATTATACCTTCCAAGAATTGGATATGTTGTAGAGGATGACGATCTCCACACGAATCCAAAGTTTTGATGAGAAACTCCACAAGGATTAGAAGAACAATGAGGGAGAAGAAGCTAGGGTTTCGGAGGCGCATTGCTGCTGTTATGAGGATGTGGGAAAGAATGAAGAAGAAGGAAACCTCGAGTTGGTGCTGGTATAGATAAATACCTAGCCGAACTCCGGCCGAATTCGGACCGAACTCGGGCCGAATTCGCCAAGGGTTGCCTGGCTATATATATATATATATATATATATATAAAATAATTCTAAGAGGCCACATTCTTTTTCATTAATTTGTTTCAAATGCTTAATTCAAAGTTTAGTAATTTTAAATCTCAAAATAATATAATTAATATTATTTTATAAATTAATATTCTCTACTCAGCATCTATCTCAGATTAGCTGTAGGAGTACTGTCCCAGCTAACGGAGGTTCACCAGGGAACTCTTAAATATCGCTTCGCTTCGACCGTAGTCGTGGTGACAGATAGACTCTTTTTAGGCTTGTCTCGAAAATATTTTATGAGTATCGAATAAATAATTAATAAAACAAAATTAATTAATATTATTGATATCTAAAATTCTTAATTCTCGACGTAAATAGTTGAAACAATCTTCCGCTAAAGGTTTTGTGAGTATGTCAGCTAATTGATTCTGTGTGTCTATGTATACAAGGTCTATATCTCCATTTTGTTGATGATCTCTAAGAAAATGATGTCGAATCTCGATATGTTTAATACGAGAATGACATACAGGATTCTTAGTCAAATTAATAGAACTAGTGTTATCACAGAAAATGGGTATGTGTGAAAAAATGCAATCCATAGTCTTCTAAGGTTTGTTTCATCCACAAAATTTGTGCACAACAACGTCCTACGGTGATATACTCAGCCTCGGTTGCTGATAATGTAACAGAATTTTACTTTTTACTAAACCAAGAGACTAGAGTTTTTCCTAGGAAATGATATGTACCGCTAATACTTTTTCTATCTACTTTGCAGCCAGCAAAATCAGCATCGAAATAACCGGTTAGGTCAAATGACGTGATTTTGGGATACCATAAGCCGACAGAAGAAGTGCCTTTAAGGTATCGGAAGATACGCTTAACTGCGCACAAACGTGATTCCTTAGGATTAGCTTAAAAACGTGCACATAAGCAAACACTAAACATTATGTCTGGTCGACTAGCAGTCAAATATAGTAAGCTACTGAACATACCTCGATACTTACGTATGTCGACAGGTTTGCCTTGTTCATCAATATCAAGCTTGGTTGAAGTCGCCATTGGAGTGCTAAGGGGTTTTGATGTTTCTATGTCGAACTTCTTCAATAGATCCTTTGTGTACTTAGCTTGATTTATGAACGCCCCATTGTTGGTTTGTTTGATTTGCAGTCCGAGAAAGAATTTTAACTCTCCCATCATGCTCATCTCAAACTCATTCTGTATACACTTAGAAAATTCTTGACAAAGAGATTCATTTATAGATCCAAAGATAATATCATCTACATAGACTTGAATTAAAAGAATATTATTATTCAAAGACTTTATAAACAAAGTAGTGTCAACATTTCCTTTTGAAAAACCGTTATCAAGTAGAAAAGTGCTTAGACGATCGTACCAAGCACGAGGGGCTTGTTTCAAACCGTATAAAGCTTTCTTCAACTTGAAAACATATTCAGGAAATTTAAAATCAGTAAAACCGGGTGGTTGAGCAACATAAACCTTTTTTTTTATAAAACCATTTTAAAATGCGCTTTTGACATCCATTTGAAATAACTTAAAATTATGAAAACATGCAAATGCACATAACATGCGAATTGATTCTAATCTTGCAACTGGGGCATAAGTCTTATCGTAGTCGATACCTTCTTCCTGATTGTAGCCTTGAGCTACGAGTCGAGCCTTATTACGAGTCACTAAACCGTTCTCGTTCAGTTTATTTCGGAATACCTATCGGATGCCAATGACCGGATGATCAATAGGCTTGGGAACAAGTTCCCAAACTTGATTTCGTTCGAATTGGTTTAATTCCTCTTGCATAGCATCTAACCAAAAATTATTACTACATGCTTCATCAATATTTTTGGGTTCAAACTGCGAGACAAAAGCAACACAAGAAGCTATATCTTTATTAGAGGAATGAGTACTTACACCTTTGATAATCTCACCAATTACCAAGTCCGTTGGATGACTAGCAAAGAATCTCATCTCTTTTGGTGTAGTCTCAGGATTGCTAGTTCCGGCTTCTTTGCTTGGAGGTTCATCTGATGCCTGATGTGATGGTTCTGTATCTTTGTGTGAAGGTTTTGCAGTAGCTGTACTTGGTGTGATTATGTCTTTATTGTTATCATCGTCTAAGTGTTGATTTAGCTCATCAAACGTAACGTTGATAGATTCTTCAATGATCATGGTTCTTTTGTTAAAGACTCTATATCCTTTGCTCTTTACTGCATAACCTAAAAATATACCTTCATCGGCCTTTTCATCAAATTTACTCAAATTATCTTTGGTATTAAGAATAAAACATTTACAACCAAAGATTTTGAAATAAGAAACATTTGGTGTTCTATCAAACCATAATTCATAGGGAGTCTTCTTCGATATAGGTCGAATTAGAACCCTATTGAGAATATAGCAAGCTGTATTTACAGCTTCAGCCCATAAATATCTAGGTAGACTAAACTGGTTTAACATAACTCTAGTCATTTCAGATAGAGTTCTGTTCTTACGTTCCACAACTCCATTTTTTTGCGGAGTCCTAGGGCAAGAGAATTCATACAGATAACCGTGTGTGTCACAAAATTGCTTGAATTCTGCATTCTCAAATTCGTCGCCATGATCACTACGAATGCAAGTAATCATGAACCCTTTTTCATTCTGTACTTTCTTGTAAAAGGTGATGAATTCTGATAATGCATTATTCTTGCGTGCAAGAAAAAACCCATGTATATCTAGAGAAGTCATCTATAATGACAAATGCATATAACTTACCACCTAGACTAGCAATTTTGCTGGGTCCAAATAAGTCCATATGCAATAAATGTAAAGGTCTAGTGGTACTTACAGTGTTCTTGGATTTGAATGCGGATTTGGTAGCTTTGTTCTTTTCACATTCACTACATACCATATCCTTCTTGAAAGAAATATCCGGTAAGCCGCGTAACAACTTCTTCGTAGATAATCTTGAAATTGTATCCATGTTTGCATGACCGAGTCTCATATGCCATAGTTGACTCTCAATACTTTTGGCCATCAAACATCTACCTGCTGTGTTAGCAACTTCCAACAAATATAATACATATATATTGTCTTCCCTAATACCTTCAAATATAGTACTGCCAGTTGAACTATCAATAATAATACATTTATCTTTTACGAAGTTAATGCCATAACCATGATCAGCTAAATGGCTTATGCTGAGCAGATTATGTTTTAACTCGGTAACAAGACAAACATCTTTAATCACTGGATAGGGAGCCTTACCAATGTCACCGATACCGATTATGTACCCTCTCAAATTATTACCGAAGGAGACGTATCCTTCTTTATTCCTCTTCGACAGTATTGCAAATAATGAAGCGTCACCGGTCATGTGCCGTGAGCAACCGTTGTCGAGGATCCATCTGCTCCTAGCATGTGAAGGGCGTCCCACCTACAAAACAATTTGTAGATGAAACTTTTGGTACCCATTTCTTGTAGGGTCCTGACTGGTTAGTTTTCGGTGTCCATGCATAAACATTTAAATCTACTAGCTTTCTGATTCTACATGCAGAAGATATATGATCAATGAGGGCACAATAATGACATTTAGCATGTTGAGTATTGAAAGTAGTATGAGGTGCATGATTGGTAGGTTTTGGTTTTCTAGTATAGAAGAATGCATGCCTATTAGTCTTCTTGGGCATAGTCTTGGTATGGTTTGGTCTGACAGTGTTGGGCGTGTTCCGATGATTCGGTAATTGACACGTGTTAGAATAGGAAGCAGCAACTTCAGGCCGTTTTCCTAAACTAATTTCTAACCTTTTGGAAGTGTCATATAATCTAGTATAGTCAGATGTAAGTGAATCTAATCTGACCTGTGCACACTGGAGACTCTTTCTCTCCTTAGATAGGTCTTCCTTTAACTGGATAATAGTTTGGTCTTTTTTTTCGGATAGCTTAACAGTCTCGTGTAACAACAATTTAATAGAAGAAAGCTCACTGGACTCATTTGAAGAGTCATTATCTCTAATCTGATCTAGTAGGTCGGTAAGTCTTCCTATTTCACCTTTGTACTCTTTGAGTACCTTCTTAGAGGTTTCATATTTAGTACGCAGTTTCCTGTAATCATCTAACAGTTCACTGAAAGCCTCTTCTAGTTGCTCAAAGGTGAAATCATCATGAGGGTCAAATAGAGGATTAGTGATTACCTGATCACAAGCCATCAAGCACACATTTGCAGCATCATCTGATTGTTCATCTTCTGAATCGCTGGCTTCACTTTTATGCCATATGCTTGTGTTGGCGTACTTCCTTGATGTAGATTTCTTCAGGTAGCCTTTGTCATATTTGCTATTTTTCTTTGATGATGATGCTGAGGGACAATCTTTCTTCATGTGTCCTTTCTTCTTGCATCCGTAGCAAATAGGATCTTCCTCGTTGTTGTTGTTGTCTTTGCTGTCCTTTGTTCTTCTGTTAAATCTCATGAACTTCTTGATCTTTCTTACCAGAAGAGCTTGATCTTCAGAGTCGTAGTCGATGTCGTCGAAATCATCTTCGATGGTTCTTCTATGTTGAGCCTTGAGAGCGATCGTCTTCTCTGACTTTTCCTTTGGTGTAGCATCTTCAAAGTCTTGAAGTTCTAACCCGTGAGTGAGTAGCTTACCCATGAGTGTTTCTAGAGACATTGTTGAGAGGTCGTTCCCTTCAATGATTGTTGTAGCCTTTGGAATCCAGTTTTTTGTAAGAGCTCGTAGAAGTTTACGAATCTTCTCATGGTTACTATAATCCTTTCCTAATGAGGACAAAGGATTTACAATATCCAAGAATCTTGTAAAAAACTGAGTGACTGATTCACTTGGCTTCATTTTGAACACCTTATACTCCTGAGTAAGTCTGCTGATCTTTGACTCCTTGACTTGTGTTGTTCCATCGTGGATTACTTCGAGAAGTTTCCACACTTCATTTGATATTGTGCAAGTAGACACCCTGTTGAATTCAGTTCTGTCTAAAGCACAAAATAAAGTATTAATAGCACGTGCGTCAAGACTGGATTTTTTCTTTTTTTCCTCTGTATATTTGTCATTGGGTTTTTTAGCTAAAACACCATTAACATAAATACGAGGTGGCTTTTTATAGCCATCAATAACTACAGACCATAAGTCAAAATCAAAAGATTTCAGAAAGAAACTCATACGTGTTTTCGAATAAGTGTAGTTTGTGCCGTCAAACAGTGGAGGTCTGTTTGTGGCTTGGCCTTCACTTGTGAATTTTACAGTTGCCATGTGTAATGCTGTGATCTATATAAAAATTGAATATAACTACAATTTTACCTTGCTTTACCTGTATAACCCGCTTTGGTATACCTCTAGATGAAGAGCCTGCTTACAGAGAACCCGTTCTGATACCAATTGTAGGAACGAAATCGTAAAGCAGAATACTCTAGAGGGGGGGTGAATAGAGTAGGCAGCAGAATATTGCTAAATAAAAATTTGTTAGCAGTTAGATCACAGATAAAATAATAATCACAAAAGTAAATGACAGAAATTAAAAGTGATCAGAAGGCAAACGCAAACACCGAGATTTATACTGGTTTCCCTCTTGTGAGGACTAGTCCAGTCGAAAGAACTCTAGCTTCCAGTTGAATCCACTATTGGAAAATCCCGCAAGTTTTCATACGAAGTCCTTGCAGCTTATACAGACGCGAGCTTTGATACGAAGAACTCGACCAACTTCAATTGTGAAGAGTTGAATCTTCTATCAAGCCTCTGATTACAATCGCTCTGAAACTTCTAGACCGTACCGTACTGGCAAATCGACTAGAGGATTGTAACTGGCTTGGGATTTGAAAATGAAAGCTTTTAAGAACTCTTTGGAAGAATGTAAGCTCAGGAAGAGAAGAGATTGAAAGTGAATTGGTGATTTGAAATGATCAAAATACTTCTCTATTTATGGTTTTTCCAAAGACAGAACTCTGACAGAATTCGGGCAGAATTTGGACAGAACTCTTTGTAACAAACCGTAACTGAAGGATGACCAAGTTCAAAAACCCAACGTTCACTAACGTTCCAAATGGCCGAACTCGGGCCGAGTTCTGCTGGGGTTCTGCCAGTTCATTTTGGAGAAAATAAATTTTGGCTTTTTGAACAATCCTTCAGAAGCTTTTGTAAAAAGAATATTTTTCAAAAACATAGGTCTTTTGTAAAAAAATAGGATGGTTTTGAAAAACATTTTTGGATAGCCTATTTGCCAGTACGACTTGGTGTACAATATATTCCTAGACTCAATAAAATAAAAAATTGCATTGCTTAACAGGAAGTACATTCTGAATGGCAAACGGCTTCAGTCTTGAACATTATTGATATCCATTGTTGAGCAGTGTCCAAAACATCGTAGGTAAATATCTGAGTTGATTGCATTAATATCGAGACCCGAGTTTGATCAATTATTAAAATCAGGTTTGACCATGACCAATGGGCTAACACACATGATATGGCATAGCAAAGAACGAAAAATAGATGAAGGAGAATTATCTCATCCATCCGATGGAGAGGCATGGAAGAATTTTGATCGATGTCATCTTGGATTTGCTGTAGAGCCTAGGAATTTTTGACTGGCTTTATGTTATGAGAGATTCACTCCATTCGGACAGTCGGGGGCTCAGTACTCTTATTAGCCGGTGATTTTGATCCCTTACAATCTACCACCGTAGATGTGCATGAAGACTCCTTATATGTTCTTGACACATATCATACCCGGTCCAAAAAATCTAAAGAAGAATATCGATATCTACTTACAACCGTTGGTGGACGAGTCAAAATAATTGTGACAATTCGGCGTACAGACGTATGATATATCGAGGGAGCAGAACTTTCAGATGAAAGCGATGTTGATGTGGACCATCAATGATTTTCTCGCATATGAAATATTATCTGGGTAGAGTACTCACAGTATTATGTCTTTTCCGATACATATGGAAAAGAGTAAGGCATTCCGCTTTCAGAATGGAGGAAAAGCTTTTTTTATTGCCGTCGTCAGTTCCTTCCTATGTCACATCCATGGAGAAGGAACAGAGACGCCTTTAGAGCTGGTAAACAGGAACTAACTCCTCCCTCATTGAGATTGATGAAGATATCATTTGGGCAGAGATAGAGGATTTGCTGACTGTAAAGAAAGATCCGAGATCGGGCCATCAATGAGAGGATTCGGACATAGCCACAATTGGACGAAGTAAAGTATCTTTTGGGACTTATCTTATTGGAAGGACAATCTCATAAGACACAATCTTGATGTCATGCATATTGAAAAAAATGTATTCGACAACATCTTCAATACGATGATGGATATCAAAGAAAAAATGAAAGACAATCCCAAAGCAAGAAAGGACATGGAAATTATTTGCAGGCGTCCAGAGTTACATCTAACACGAAGATCCAATAGTAACTAGGTCAAGCCCTCAGCACCATTTACACTGAGTAGGGATGATAAATTGATAATATGTAATTGGATTAAAAGTTGAGATTTTGTAACGGTTACGTGTTGAATCTGGCAAGATGTGTCGATCTCAACGAACGCAACCTGATAGGGATGAAGAGTCATGATTGCCACGTGTTCATGGAGCGTTTACTTCCTACCGCTCTGAGAGAGATGGTGCCTTCTCAAGTATGGGGTCCGCTGGCCGAGTTATCTATATTCTTTGGATATTTGTATTCAAGTAAGTTGACGGTGCAACATATGTTTGAACTTGAGGAGAAGATTGTATTAACATTGTGCAAGTTAGAAAAGATATTTCCTTTGACTTTTTTGATAGTATGGAACATTTGTCGATTCATGTTGCATACGAAGCATGTATCGGTGCTCCCGTCCATTGTCGATGGATGAATCCATTTGAGAGGTATAAAATAATTAATTATCTAGTACTAATAATTATTTTATTCAAACAGTTCTAATATTGAATATATTATTTATAGATATCTACATTCCTTAAAGAAGAAGGTGGGAAATTAGGCTCATGTAGAAGTTTCGATAGGCGAAGCATATATTATTGAGGAGGTCTCAAACTTCTACTCAACTTCGATACTCATATCAGAACAAACTGGAATAGAGCACCAAGAAATTATAAAGGTGAGGTCGATGCACCGAATAGTGGAATCCACACTATCTTCAATATTGGTGGCAAGCCTACAAGTGCTTCTAAGTTATGGTGGTTGGAGGACGATGAGTTTGAAGCCGATCATCGGTATATCTGCCTAAATAGTAGTGTGAAGGAGATGGAAGATATAGAGAAGTAAGCGACATAATTTTGCTATATACTCCAATTTTGTTATATACTTGTAAAAAGTTCTCTAACTTTTTTCGTTATTATCATAGTATTTTTAGAGCTGAGATAAAAATGGAAAGACCTAGCATTAATAATGATGATCTTGCTAGAGAGGTTGACAAAAAATTTCTGTCATGGTTTCTTAATTATGTAAGGATTAAAATCATTTTACTATTCTAAATTCAATTGATCGACGAA
This sequence comes from Iris pallida, assembly GCA_029216955.1. Lineage (NCBI taxonomy): Eukaryota > Viridiplantae > Streptophyta > Magnoliopsida > Asparagales > Iridaceae > Iris > Iris pallida. The sequence continues at coordinate 7,569,560 of JANAVB010036418.1, read as the reverse complement.
AGAGCTTTGTCCTAATGACGTTATGATATGTGATGTTTTAGTTTTTTCGTCCTGGCACACAATCGACCGACGAAAGACTTCGAGCACTAGGACCAAGCAAGAGGGCGAAATATTAGGATGGATATACCATCAATTGCTTTAAATTTAGAACCACTGATAAGCCTATCAATCACTCATTTGTTGATAATGAGGCAAATTACACCAAGAATTCTAGAATTTTTGTAAGAGGTTCATTCTACGATATCGATCCAAAATTTGACTATTACGGTGTTCTAAGAGATATTGTAGAGCTAGATTATTCTTTTGATACCAAAATTGTGTTGTTTAAATATGATTGGTTCGACACAACACCCAAGCATGGATAGAGAATTGACAAATATTTTGGATTTATTGATATAAAATACGAAAAAAGATATATAGGTTTCGAACCATTTGTGTTGGCTAGTCAAACGGTCCAAGTGTACTACACGAGTTATCCTAGTCGACATCACACTACTTGTGATTGGTGGGCTGTATGCAAAACTAAAGCAAAAAATATATATAATATTAGAGATCAAGCATACCAGGAGGATGAGGTAGTCATGCCTCAACCAACATATATGAGTTTAGTCGGCGTCGACGATATGGAGGTTGACGTTACTGTAGAGGATGATATAGTTGACGAAGAGCTTAACATAGAGGACTTACCTCATGTAGAGGAGGAGTCTGAAATGGACGTTCTGGATGAGGAAGAAGAATTTGAAGGTGAAGGTGAAAGTGGAAGTGATAGTGAAAATAAAGTAGATGAAGAAGATTCAGAATACCAAGAAGATGAAGAAGATTAGTACGTATTACCTACTTATGAGTATCATCACACCATTTTTTATTTCTATTAGATTAGCATTGATTATTTGTATCAACACACCATTTTTTTAATTTATATTAGATTTTTATTGATTATTTGTATCATCACACCATATTTTATTTCTTTCAGATTTGCATATGGAGGGTCGAAGCCATACACGACGTCGAGGATCTGGGTCCCGCCCTTTTGCTCCTCCTAGTACTCCAGCTATAGATCACAGAGGAGTTAGCGAGGACGATTTGGTTGATAAGGAGGATGGCTTATCTCCGTCGTTCACTCGTTCATCAGTCAGCGGAGCTAGCCCTGATATTCCTTCAGCATCTACTCCTACCGATGTTGGCGACCCGTCTTCTACGCTGGAGACTACACCTGTCGCTCCTACTGTGGAGTGTACATATGTCGACCCGAATTTATAGATCCTCCTACTCTACCAGAGCGGCCAGCCAACATCACTCTTCCAGAGCTATGGGCCGATGGAGCAACATAAGTATATAATTGTTATTATACACATTTATTCATACTTTCTTTATTTTCTAATGGTTTTTTTTTGTTAATTTCAGGTTCTTTCGCTCCAGGCTGGTAGAGATTTGGGCAACTTGGTGCATCGTCAATTCTGTGGTCCCTATCTGAACTTTGGAGACATCCCACTTGATAGATGATTCTTTTGGCTCGATATGCTTGGAGTATGCCTAAACAATACCATCTTTGTTTACAATATTTCTTAAATATCTTTTCATTTTTTTATTTATTCTTATTTGCAGAAGTTGTACTGGTGGCCGGCCCGCAGAGATCAGGTGATCTGGAAGTGCTACAAGTTCGTCGCCAGTAAGAGGTTGAGGGATATGGTCAATGACCAGAAGGCGTTGGCTACACTAAATAGTGCTCTTCACAAAGAGTGGTTGAAGGAGGAATTCTGGGAGGCGATAAAAAAGAAGATGGACACTTCGGCCTATAAGGCCAAGTATGAGAAGGCAAAGGCTTCTCGTGCTAAGGGTGGTCACAATACGGGTGGATCCATCCCAATTTTAGAGCATTATCGATGACTGGTGAGTATTCTTATTTGTTATTTCTTTAATTGTTTAAATTTAATGTTTAATTATAAATTGATGTTTATTTTTTACAGTGCGAGGAGATCGCTAAGGCAGGTGGAGACCCGAATGTCATCGAATTTCCTAAAGTTTTCGAGCGTACCCATAAGCGAAAGGAGGATGGAAAGCTCGTAGATAATCGGGCGACCAAAGCCTATGTAATTTTTCTGAGTCCTATATCTAATCACATTTCTTCTTTGTCTTTACGTACTTAACTATATTTAGTTTACCTAAATAGTTAGTCTGAACTTTAATATGAATATTAACTCTAAATCATAACCCTAAGTAGCATTATAAATCAAAGAAAAATTTAGGAGACGTATGAGAACCTAACCATAATAATACGTAATAGTAACTAAAATATGAATATTAACTCTAAATCTACTCACCTATATAAATATAGGAGACGTATGAGACTTTAGGGAGTCGAGTCGGTGAGGGAGGGACTACCGAGGGGAAGCTGGGACTAGTCAGCTATCGACGCTGGCTTTGAAGAACGACTTGTGGATACAAGCCGTCGGTAGAGGGAAAGGGGGCAGCGTGTATGGTACCGGATCGTTGGCATCCCACCCGTCCATTTATTCCAGAGCTCCTCCATCTCTACCTCTATATCCACCTCCACCTCCACCTGTAGATACACAGACCGATGATACTATCGCCACCTACCCTTTGCGGTAGATTACATAGATTTTGGTGGGCCTACAGGGTCAGATGACCCAAGTGATCGGAGTTTTAAACATAGCAGGTCTGATTTCTGCTGCCACTACACCGGCTCCAGCTTTGACCTCAACGCCTCCGACAATGACTCCTCCTCCGACCACAGCGTCTACTACACCGACTCCTCTGACGATCGCAGCACCTTTTGTCATGTCGCCGACTCTTGCAGACGTTCATGTCCAGGATGTACAGCGGATCGTCACTTTGGTCCTGGTGCAGATATATGCATGCGGACGGCCGACTCTGCCTCCACCTCCTTCTCCACCCCTTCCACCATCAGTTTGATTTTTGTTTGACTTTTTTGTATTTGATCGATGAGCTTGTATGAACTTGAGGGAATTTATGTATTATTGAACAAATTTGTGGATATGTACTGTGACTATTGGAGTTCTTTTCTATATTTATTGGAGTTTATTTATGTATATATTGGTGCTGGGTTAATTTCTGTATATATTGGAGTTGTATTTACTGTAATTTATGTGACTGTAATTGTATATATATATTGACAGGTTTGAGCAAAGCTGGAACAATTTAGTCCGACAATAATGAGCAGCTTAGCGACTGACCAGCGACGGAATAGCGACGAATCTCTGGAAAATTTTCCAGGCTAGCGAGGACTACCGACTAAATAGCGACGCATTGTTTTATGTTAGCGACGAATTAGCAACGAAAAATTTTGCCGCTAACGTTCTGTCTGATACCAAAAGTGTATCCGATGAGTCAGTTACGAAAATTTTCGTAGCTAAGCTTCTGAAAAATTTGTTATTTTCGCTCACAAAATTGTGTCGGTAATCCGTCACTAAGGCATCGTCGAGATTGCTGACGGGTTAAATTTGTTGCTAATCCGTCGCTATTTTTGGTCGGTATGTCCGTCGGTAATCTATCGCTATGGCGACGAATTACCGATGAATTTGTCATAACGACGTTATAGCTATTGACGTACCATTTCCGTCAGTAATCAGTCGGTAAATGACATTAGCACCGAAAATGTCGTATTTAGCGATGGATATTTTCATCGCTAAATACCAATATTTTAGTAGTGGGCAACTCCTGCCCCTCCAACATAGCTATACAAAAGCCATCTCTCGGTTTAGCTTCTCCTCTGGCAAACACGAACTCTGGCTCTCCCGGCGGTCTAAACAAAACTCTGCCTCCTCTAGAGTCTATGCTAGCACGGTACCTGCTCAACCAATCCATGCCGAGTACAATATCGTAGCTCAGAAGTGGCATTACGAGCAAGCACACACTCAAAACCTGGCCTCCCAATGTAATGCTTCGTCCTTTGCAAACATCATTGACCAGGATAATGCCTCCTCCGGTCATGATCTTGCAAGTCCTACCCAGAGGTTCAGTAACAATAATGTGTCTAAGAGCAAAAGAGGCAGATGAAAAACTGTGTGTAGCACTAGAGTCAAATAACGCTAATACAAGAAAGGAATTCCTGCCACCACGTCAGCTATGGGCTCAGCCTCCTCGACCGTCAGTGTAAATGCTCTACCCTGAGGTGCTCCCCTCTGGTGTTGGGCGAAGCGCTACTACTGGGTCAGAAGTGGTGGACCCCTCGGCTGAACAGTAGGTCCCACTGGAGCTCTAGCAGAAGGTGCCCTGTCTGGACCTCCCTGAGCTGGATGAGTAGGACAATCCTTCAACTGGGGTCGGGCGATCCACAGAATAGACAAACGCCCAACCTCTTCCTGCAGACATCTCGGGTGTGCCCTGGCTTCTCACAGAAGGAACACTGAGGAACCTGTCTCTGCACCTGCTGAAGATGCGTACGGGGTGGTGAATGGTGCTGCTGATGCTGATGTTGCTGGTGGAACGGCCTCTGCTGAATCTGAGAATGCTTGGCTGGTCCTGTACTGGAACCAGCACCCATCGCATCACTGCTCCTCTTGGGCCTGAGACCTAATTCTTCCTCTGCGATCTGAGCATCGATCAAGATGTCCCCAAATATTGCCTTACGATGACCAGACGTGCAAGATCTGACCCCGTTGTTCAGGCCCCTCCTGAACTTCCAGGCCCGCTTTCCTGGATCCTGAACCATACCCTTGGCTAACGGGCTCAGACGGAAGAACTCAGTTGTATACTCGTCTACCGACAAGTTCCCATGTACTAGTCCTACGAACTGGCCCTCTAGTGCACTAAGAGCCACGTAAGGGAAGAATTTCTCTTTGAATAGCCTCTTAAAGGCATCCCACGTCAGACCCGTCACTACTAGTTGAGGGTATGTTTGATACCAAGTGAGTGCAATATCAAACAACTAGCTAGCTGCTGACTCCACTCACAGGTGCTCCGGGATCTGTGCCAGACGCAAGATCCGCTCGGTGTTCTCCAGCCAGTCATCGGCGTAGAGGATGCCCTTTGTCCTCTTGAACTCTCTAGAAAACATCTTTTTAAAATCCATAACTGTGCCAAGCCTCGCATGTTGTTGCTGCTGGGCGGGAGTGCCCTGAGTCTGGACATCAACCACCTCCTCCACAGTAGCGAGAGCAAACTAGTGAGCACTCTCGATGCTCTGGCACAGAACATCCGCCTACCGCTGCTGAGCCTCAGCCTGTGCTCGCTGCACCTCCATCATCTGTTGGAAGAGAGCGAACATCTGAATAGCATCGGTCGGTAGCACAGACGGAGGTGGACGACGCTGCGTCTGCCCGAGAACAGGCCTCTGGACCGGTGGAGGAAGACCCCCAGGTGCTACTGGCACTCCCTCCTGAGTGGCAGGGATAGTAGGGGCAACCTTCTGAGCTGCAACTCCCTCAGCTAGAGAAATGGGTCGCGAAGTAGAGCACATCTTCGATGCTGCAGCGGGTCCAGCATTCTGAGCTCTGGTCTTCGTCATCCTGAAGACAGATTCAAGCAAGGAGATCAATATAGCACATGATAAGATATCATCAAGGAAGGACAATTAAATTTCGAAGAGTAATTGCAAAAGAGTTGTCAGGGCAATCAAAAGATCAGAAATAATATGTGATTGAGTAACTCTTAGTATAACCTAAACCTATATCCTATTAGCATGCTCATAATAGCACTCTAAGTCAAGCACCACAGCAAATTTGTACTAGTTGCGAACTTGACCTGCACGGGCCACCACAAAAACGTGTCATGACCCGCACCTGGATTAGGGGGACGAGCACGTGGGCACGTCCAGCCTACGTCGTAGTATCGACGGTAGAATGTTGTATAGGTCATCTATAACATCTAACATCTACCAATATAGAATATAAACATTGTAAAAGCATAAAAAATATGGGGTTCATGGGGATCACAATTTGTAGCATATGTACTTTGGGCCAAGCAGGTCCGCATAAAGGAAAGCCGCATAACAGGTTCAGTACCTTATGCGGCCCGTCGACAGCCAGCTGCAGAAGAAAGATATTCGACCAAGAGGATCAGTTTGTCTGATAAAGCTGACAAGTTCTGTCAAAACTGACAAAAATGACAGCTCTGATACTTTGACAAAAAGATAAGACGGGAGACGTCACCAAAAGCAGGGTTCATACGCTTTCATGCGGCCATAAGGAGTGCACCTAAGCCGCATGAACCTTATGCGGATCAAACATATGCGGCCCCAAAGTCTCCGAACATCATGCGGCCAAGGGTGACTGTGACCCAGGCCGCATGAGCTTTATGCGGCCAAAGTACAGAATCTATGCGGCTTAAATCCTTAAACTATATGTGGGCTAAGGAAGTTTGTTATTTAAGCCGCATGAGTCTCATGCGGCCCCACATGGTCGAAAACTGAGAGACTCATGCGGCTCAAAATGATTCCTGCAACAGGACACTTGGCAGGCTGACCAAGACTTAACTGCCCAGATTTGCTTTAACAAAATCCTAACAAATCGACAGATGGAGGTCAAAGAGCGGGTCTTCACGGGCTAATTAGCCATGTGGCCACAGGCCATCTATGCGGTTTAACATACATACTACTATAAATAGCAGGGTGACATACCCCTGTAAAAGGCTGGCAACCTTCGAAAAGCAATTTATTCAAGAGCTAAGGACTGCGTCAGATAGTCCAAGCAGTAAGGCAGAGTTGATAACACTTTCCCGAGCCTCTACCGTCACCCTCCAGAATAAAAACTAAACAATTGCACTTAGATTGTTTCCTAGGATTTCTTTCTAGGCTTTTCTTTGTACAAGCGAGTTTGCAATCAATTTCAGTATTCCTGCAATATCTGTCTTTAATTTTTAATGTCAAACATGATGGCTACTCTGCTGGGGACGTCCTTCTCTTCTGATGAGAAGTTTGTGACGCAATCTAACGCGTCCAAGCTCGGCTCTATACAGCAGATGCTTGTGGTTCGTTTTAACCAACAAGCCTTCGAAGAATTGCTCTCTGAAGGGAGCGCCAACCTGTCACAGAATCGAGCCAACCCAAAGAGGACACGCAGGACGTCGGCGCGTAAAACTGTTGCAACCGACCAAGTTCTCGAAGAAGCTCTTTCTGCAGCCCAAGACGGTGACCAAAGCTCTCATGTGGCTTTACTTTCGACCGCAGAGGACCCCACTATCCCTAAATCTAGCAGAGAAAAATACTATAATTCTGAGTTTTTATGGGCACAAAAAAATCCATACGGACAAAGAAGAAGCTGTATAAGAGAGATAAGTAGTCTGTCCATGCGGTAGCCAACTCTGTCCGTATACTGACAACTCATGCGGCAGCCAACTCTGGCCACAGGAAGATAGCCTATGCGACAGCCAACTTTGGTCGCAGGAAGATGGCCCATGCGGCAGCTAACTCTGGCCGCAGGAAGATGGCCTATGCAGCACCCAGCTTTGGCCGTAGGAAGATAGCCCATGCGACAGCCAATCCTGGCTTCAGACGGGATGTCTTATGCAGCCCTGTCAGAAGCCCTGTGTTCAACCGTCTCTCATGTGGGCCCGACCCCATGCGGGCCATTGAAAATATGGGATGTATCAATCTGGACTCTTTTTACTATGCGCCTTCGGGCGCTAAGTCAAAAAAGTATAGGGCAATATGGGCCGAACAAGCCCAGTCAACTGTCCAAGTTACTGACTGTCAGCGGTCCCCGTTAACTGTTACGCGGGCTTCTGATGGAAAGTTGTACAGAACCACCCACGTCCAGTCCCCCAGGGCTAACGGACAGGGTGGGTCTTTAAAGTCTCCCTCCAACGATCCAAAGCAAGTGCTTTTACTAGCCACGGATCAGGGAGCAAACATGATACCTAAGTACCCGTGCGTTCGGGATACCCAAGTCCACAAGTTGGGTGCAAAGGTACATTAGCTTGCTACCGACTTGCGTGAGGTGATTATTCACAAACGCAAGGTGGCAGCAATGGCATGCAATGAGTCCCTCTCAGGACGTCGTTGCACCCGAGTCATCATCAACTGCTGCTGCGATAAATCAGTAACACCTGAAGGTCGGCAGTCAGTTTTCCAACGACTGCAGCAGCCAGCACCTGTCCGACAACAACTCAAGGTACAAATTTCGGGGGACGAGGATTTTTCTTTTGCCTTCTGCAATTCAACTCAAAAGGTTCCTCCTGGCAAGGAAGGAAAGAAGACAAGCTTTTCCAGCCCGGCAATCTTGGCCAGTATTGCAAGGAGACCCTCATCTGGAGGGTTTCCACTGACAACCACAGGGGGTGTCTATTTAGGCACTCGATCCAAAAAGATCTTCCAGCACCTGGGGGTACACCTTCGGCCTCCTTGAGGGTAGATAAAGCTGGGGGTAGCAGTTCCCTCAATATATGCGACAACCCGGTATACCAAGAGCACATATATGGGGTTGAGGTCCCCCAGAACTGTGCAACAGACTTGGACTTCCCTGAGGGCCACCACCCTCACCAAGATGATGCGACTTCCTGCACAGGTGATAGCACCCGTTCCGAGTCCGAGGAAGATAACATTCCGACATTCTCCGACAATTTCTCTATATAAGGGTACGGCATAAAGAACACCTTTGCTACGATTCCTTCCACCTCTACCCACGTAAGGACGGTCTTTATGGCTGACGATGATCATGAAGCACCTTCTGATCGACAACGTCTAGAAGTACCTGAAGCCATGCTCCTGTCCTTGGTCAAGTCTATGGACAAAATCAAAGCCGCCTTGCCAACTCAACCAGTAAGGACGCCCGGACAAACAAGCTTGGGCCCCGCAGTCAATGCGGACTCCAATACAATCTTTCCTCCTTTGGGTGATGATCCTTTAGGAGCATCCGTTCCTTCAGCTACGGACGAAGCTAAGGAGGCGAGGAGGGAAGTCCAGGAGCTTCGAGCAATGTTCAATGCCCGAGACTCCTCTCAGGACCTCAGAATACGACAACCGTATCCCGTTGCATGGAGAGATGTGCCTTTTCCCCCATGATACAAGCCATTTTATACCGATTCATATGACGGGAAGACCTCTTCTAGTCGGTACATGACTTACTTTGAAGTCACAACCAACCACTTGCCGCATAGTGAGGCCATACTCACGCGATTATTTATCGAAGGATTGGAGGGGATCGCGTTCGACGGGTACCGCAACCTTCCCGACAACTGCATCCATTCTTTTGATGGCTTCAAGCACATGTTCCTGGAAAGATTCTACGAAATGGGGCATGATGTAACGATGTCATCTCTCATGGACGTCGTTCAGGGAGAGAGGGAGCTAACAAGGAACTATATCGAGCGGTTCCACTAAACCGCAATGAGATTACCCCAAGGCAATCTCGGGAGCTCCTTGATTAAAATCTGCCAGAAGAAGTTGCTCCCCGCAATTAGCCTCTGGATGGGTGACGATCAGTTCAAGGATTGGACGACCTTCATCATAAGTGCTACCAATGCAGAGGCAAAATTAAAGAAGGCTCGCCAATTGGGATTATACATCCCAAACGGAGAGGATAAGGGTGGACGTCCTGGTTCCACCTCCATCAACAACAACAGTGGCGCCACCTCCAACTGGGCAATAAAGGCAAACAGGCTATCGTCGCTGATACAATCCAGAAGACCGAACAAAAACAGGCAAAAGGTCAGTGGCCCAAGGTGAATTACTCATTTGAAGATAGTCATGTCAAACCTATCTTCGATATGCTTTTGTAAGGGGGTAGGATCCAGCTCCCTCCACCAAGGCGCGAGCCCCGAGCTGCAGAAATGGAGGACCCAAAATATTGTCACTACCACCGCTATGTCCATCATTCCACTCATGACTGCTTCCAATTAAAGTGGTACATTCAGAGTCTTATCGACTCCAAAGCTCTGTCGATAGACTTTGAAAAGGTTACCGTGGCGGCGAACATGGTGTCAATTCAGTTCGGTGACTTCCCTCCAACAAGCACTCCAGACGGGGTAATACTTGTCCCTCGGGCAACGATAGAGGTTACTAATCTTCCACCCGTCCGAAGCCAGACATCTGGATTGGTACCTCTCACCACATCGCGAGGAGAGATCATGTGGGTGCATCCAGACTTAGTGCCCGAAGTTACCCGGGAGGTGTCATCTCCTACCAACAAAAAAAAGGGCAAAGAGTCTAGATCCTGCCATACAATTTCAGCTGAGGCTGAGGAAGCTGCATCCATTGTTACTCAGTCTGGAGCACAAGTCCAGCCCGCACGGGATAGTTCAGTCGAAGATCCTCAGCCGGCAATGTTGCCTCCCTCTGATGTTCCAAGGCCATCTCAGCCTCCACTGGCGGATAAATCCAAACCAAAGGAAACCCACTTCGACAGGCCACTCCGTAATGATGTACCTCAGGGACTGGAGAGACCTTACAACTTTGACATATTAGCACAATTGGCTAATACACCAGCAAAGTTGTCGTTGTACGAGCTCCTAAGGCTCTCCAAGGATCTTCATGCCGTATTAAGCGAAGCACTCCAAAATGCTGACGCCTACTTAGCTCAGGTCAAGCCTCCAGGGGAAGATCTGCCAGTAGATCTACAGGGCAGCGGTGGCACCGATGGAATGCCCAACATCATATTTACTCCACAGGACATGTTGATCAAGTTTAACTTGCATGATCGCTCCTTGTACTGTACTGGATACATAGGCAGCATCAAGGTGGATCGGATGCATATCGACCCTGGCTCGTCAATAAGCATCATCCTGAAAAGCTTGCTCCAACTTCTTGGAATCCCTATGCATCGGCTAGCAAAGACCAACACTGCCATTAGCGGTTTTAACTCGAGAAGGAGCAATCCCCTAGGGAAGATCTGATTGAAATGTCAGATTTGTGACCTGAAGATGGAGGTTACCTGCTACGTCATAGATGCAGATACCTCCTACAACATCCTCCTGGGACGTCCGTGGATACATGACTATATGATCGTGTCATCCACCCTTCACCAGTGCTTCAAGTATGTCAGTAAGCACGGCTCCGTGAAAACTAAATTCGTCGACATTGATCCCTTCAAAGGGGTTGAATCTTATTACTCTTCGGAGGCTTGTTTATATGAAGAATCCAAAAAGTACATCATTAACAAACTGGAGACCATCACAGGGCCAGAGGAACCCTTGATAATTCATCTCCAGACCCGTAAACCAGGCAAAGCTGCACCCCTCGTCGCAACTTTCTATAAAGAGGTGCCCGGTTCTCTCGTCCAAGCTGCACAGTCGGAACCAATGGTCATCCGACTCCCAAAGTCAAAAGCCAAAGCCCGTCATAGGGCAGATGGTAATCTGATTGCAAAAATCCATTCAAAGGCAATCGAAAGACGTAAAGTCCCTTGTCGAGCCAATTGTCACCCATCTTTCCAAGACGAGCCAACAACTAAGTGTCGATCCGACATACTCAGGCAAGCTAATATCATAAGTCCAACCCTTGGTGGTCAAGTTGCCCAAGACGGCGTCCCAAATTTTGGGATCGCAGGGGGTGGCCGAAGAGGACGTAGAACTCGCCAAATACTTGGTTATACAGGTGGATAGCCCCTCTCCTGATGATGTAATCCCTGTGGACAAAATTCCTTATTTCATCAATAAGAGGCTGCCGTTAGAATATTCTGAGTATGATAAGCCTAATCTAATGTATGATTTACAGGACTGTCTAGACATTAGCCTGTACACATGGGTGACAACCGTCCATACCCCAAATTAACTTGCTCCCATTAAAGGCACTTACTTCCTGGTCCTAGACAGAAGAGGATGGGATCACACGATCTTTGGCCAAAAAGAAGGTCCTTAATCTTTTAAGCCACAAGAGTCCGATCTCGGACCCGACACTGGAAGATTATCGCTCTACCTGTATAGTCCTCAAGCCAAGTACTTCATACGAAAGCAGGGGTACGACATGGAGGCTACCCCGGGTCAAAATTACGACAGTAGTCGACGATTGCCTCTACAACCGTCGGCACCGATAGAAAAACCTTAGGACCATTATCACAAATCCAGACGTGGCCTCGGGTATGTTACTCCACCAACAACGCCTGAAAGTTTCGATGAAGAATACGAGTGGCACTCTCATTCGTCTGAGTCACCCACTTATGACTCTGATAGCAGTATTGGAGATATATTTAGACAGACATTATCTGTCAACATGACATCCGTTGATATCGAAGAGGAAGACGAAGATCTACTTGAACCACTTGAGTTAGAGCTGTGGATCCAGCAACTAGACGTATAATGGGAGAAATGCTTTGAACTTCATGATCCCCCCACTGAGGATGAGGTTATGCAAGTTAACCTCGGCGATGAATCCTCTCTAAAGCCAATCTTTGTCAGTAAAAGTCTGAAAGACGGCGAGCGGGAGTCGTTGTTACAACTCGTCAGAGAATACATCGACGTCTTTGTCTGGAGCTATGAAGACATGCCAGGGCTAAATTTCGAGATTGCACTTCATAAGCTCAACATTTATCCGAATGCAAAACCAGTCAAATAACAGCAGCAGCGGTTTCGTCCAGACATCATGAATTCTATCGAAGCGGAAGTAAATAAGCTTATAGCTAGCGGTTTCATCCATGAAGAGCAGCACCCAGACTGGGTAGCCAATATAGTACCAGTCATCAAGAAGAACAAAAAGTCCATATTTGCATCGATTTCCGCAATCTGAATGCAGCATGCCCTAAGGATGAATTCCTTCTACCGATCACCGACATAATGATCGATAATACGTGTGGCTTCGAACACATATCCTTTATGGATGGATTTTCAGGATACAATCAAATCAAAATGTCTCCTGATGACGAGAAGCACACGTCATTCCGAACACCGATCGGCGTATATTGTTATACGGTCATGCCCTTTGGCCTGTAGAACGCCGGTGCTACATATCAACGGGCTATAAGTGTTACCTTCAGAGATCATTTGCGCAATACGGTGGAGTATTACGTTGACGACATCGCCGTCAAGAACCGCTCCAAAAATGATCACTTATATGATTGAGAATAGTGTTCGACCTCATACGAGCGCACAACCTGAAGATGAATCCCACCAAGTCTTTTCTAGGGGTGTCCAGCGGAAAGTTCTTGGGCTTTGTCATTACTGCCCGGGGTATTCACATAGATCCTGACAAAACAAAAGCAATCATGGAGATGAGTCCACCAAGGAACCTCCGTGAACTTCGCGGTCTTCAGGGAAGACTAGCCTATATCAGGAGGTTTATATCTAACCTCTCAGGGCGAGGTCAACCCTTCACTCAACTCATGAGGAAAGGTGTCTCTTTCGTATGGAAGGAGGAATGTCAGCGCGCCTTCGACGATATTAAGGAGTACCTGATGAATCCGCCAGTTCTGGTAGCCCTAGTCGTCAGAAAGCCCTTCCTGCTCTATGTACGGGCGATGGAACACTCCCTCGGTGCTTTGCTAGCACAGAATAATGACGTGGGACATGAACAAGCCATTTACTATCTCAGCCAGATGATGGTAGGACCAGAATATAGGTACACCGTCGTGGAGAAGGAGTGTCTTGCCCTAGTGTTCGCCATTCAAAAAATACGACACTATGTGACAGGGTAGACCATCCATGTTGTTTCACGAGTTAATCCTCTCAGGGTTCTCATGAACAAGCCCGATGCACTCAGTTTTCGTCTAGTCACCTGGGCGATACTATTATCCCCATACGACATAGTTTTCGTTTCGCAGAAGGCTATCAAAGGTTAAGCCCTGGCTGACTTCTTAGCAGTCTATCCAGGCTCAGAAATAGCCAGAATTTATGAAGAAATTTCTGACGAAGTCGTCGCCTCAAACATGACTTTGCATGACGCCATTTGGCGAATGTTCTTTGACGATGCTTCAAGAACGGGGCCACAAGGTGATATCGTCGCCGGAGTCGAGGTAGTATTAATTTCCTCCTCTGGGTTGGTGGTCAATCGGGCATATTCTCTTATAGAGCCCTGTTCAAACAACGCTCTAGTCATCGGACTCCAACTCGCAAAAGAAGTGGGGATCAAGTACCTAGAAGCATATAGTAACTCGCAGTTGGTTGTTAACCAGATCCGAGGTTCATACGAGGTTCGCAATGAGGACCTGATTCCCTATTATCAAACAGCAATTGCCATCATTATGACCTTAGAAGGATTCTTTATAGAGCATGTTCCTAGGCTCCAAAACATCGAAGCTGATGCCCTAGCAGGTCTCGCTGCTTCCCTGGCACTTCCAAATGATACTCATCATCTAGTCGACATAATAGGCCATGAGTTGGTCTGTCCCAGTAACAATCTTCAACTGGGTACGAGTTACTCTGCCCAGATAACCAACGACATACAAGACTGGAGATGTCCGCTCATCGACTTTGCAGTCTATGGAATTCTGCCAGAGAATATAAAGGAAGCAACTTCAATCAGAAAATGCTCCCTCAGATTCTTCTATGATATGGAGACGAAAATGTTATATCGACGATCCTACGATTGGCTACTATTAAGATGCCTGTCAAATACATAAGCCAAAGAAGCCTTACGCGAAGCTCATGATGGCACTTATGGGGCTCACCAACCTGGTCTAAAATTGTAAGATCGTCTCCGCCGGATGGGTTATTACTGGCCCACAATGGTAGCAGATGCAGTTGATTATGCAAAGAAGTACAAATCTTGCCAGATCCACGCAGATTTCATACATCTGCCATCTGAATTCTTGCACCCGACGGTGGCCTCTTGGCCATTTGAAGCATGGGGAATAGACATCATTAGGCCAATCACCCGACCGTCGTCTAGAGGGCATCGGTTCATACTTGCAATTACCGATTACTTCTCCAATTGGACGAAAGCTGATCCGCTGGCAGAGGTTAAGAAATCGAACGTGATTAGCTTCATAAAACATCACGTCATCAACCATTTCGGACTGCCCTGGAGGATTATTCATGACAATGGTCCGCAGTTTGCAAGCCACGCTTTCTATCAATTTTGTGACAAGAATCGAATTCAGAACATGGCCTCGACAGCATATAACCCATCAGCTAACGGTCTAGCTGAAGCTTTCAACAAAATCATAATCAAGCTCCTCAAAAAGTTTGTGTCTGCAAACAAACGCGACTGGAATGAAAAGCTTGGCGAGTGCTTATGGGCGTATCGCACCACAATTCAGATGGCTACAGGAAATATACTGTTCTTCTTGGTTTACGGGAGCGAGGCAGTGCTCCCATTGGAGACTCTGATCCCCTCACTTCGAGTGGCCCTTACTGATCGGTTAACGTCGGACGATAACTACCATCGACGGCTACAAGAGTTGGAAGCATTAGATGAGAAGCATTTACAAGCTCAACAAAGCATAGAGCTCTACCAAGCGCGCATCTCTTGGGCTTTCAACAAAAAAGTCAAATAGAGAATATTCCAAGTCGGCGATCTCATCCTGGCCATTCGCAGACCAATGGTCATGACTCACAAGACCTCCGACAAATTTTAGCCTAAATGGGAGGGTCCATTCATCATCGAGACCGTATTCTCTAATGGTACGTACCGTCTCGCAAAATAAAATGGAGACTTGCTTATGATGCCCATCAACGGCAGGTTCCTCCAGAAATATTATGTCTAAATGACATCTTCCAAACTATCTCTCAGATTGTGAGTTATGTACCCTCTGGTATCGCTGAACTTACACTCTGACCTCAAATTTTCTAGATTATTGAGTTATGTACCCTCAGGTACCACTGAACTTACTCTTTGACTGCTCCGAATGGATTCATATCTCATCTCCTGGTCATATCTAAGAACTTCCACAATAAATTCTTTTCTCTACCTGAGTTTGCCTCAAAATCTGTTACCCGCACCACCAGTGCGCAGAAGGGTAATAGGTCCATAAAACTTATTCTAATCTATTACTCGCACCATCAGTGCACAAAAAGGGTAATAGGACCACAAAATTCCCTAACGGAAAAATAACCATGTCCATATTACCTCTGAGTTATTTTCCCATCCATCACAAACAAATCACCCAATGCATAGAACTTCCATGTTGATAGCGCCTCTGAGTTGTTCTGTGTACCCCTATTATGCCTACTCCTACCATGTCCTCATTACCTCTGAGTAGGAAGGCTCTGTTTTGACCCATATTTACTACGTTCTCATTACCTTTGAGTAAATATGTTGGTTTCATCTCCACTTATCATCAGTACTCGCATCACCAGTACACAAAAAAGGTAATAAGTCCATAAAAGTTATCCTAATCTATTACTCGCACCATCGGTGTACCAAAGAGTAGTAGGTCCACAAAATATCATTCAAATCTATTTGCTTGTATTTTCAGATGCACAAAAGGACAATAGGTCCACAAAAATCCTCCAGTGGGATGTCCTTTATCAAATATAAATGTTGTATTAGGCCCTCTAGTACAAGCACCACAAAATACCACAAATAAAGAATAGAGTAAACATATTCTATTATATTCATAGGACTACATCGACAGCAGAAAACATAGAAAGGAAAATCTGGCAATACATGGTTTGGTTAGTTTGACAGCACTTTATCTTCAAGCAATTTCGTAGCCCTCGAAAGAAGTCATGTTTTACTGGTGAGAAGCAAACAATGCTGTTGAATCCCCAAGGAGATGCCTGAAGGAGGGTAAATATAGCATGCTATCCTCCCCTTCGTATTGCGGATGCCTTAGCCCCGCTCCCCTGAAGGACCATACCTTCAAAACATCATCCCTGATGGTGGTTTCGCCTACTTGGAGAGCCGTGAAAGCAGGACGTTCATAACAACGCCTACCCACCGTCCAACTCTCCGAGGTATAAAGGTCCTTCCTACCACCTGGGAAAAACTCTTCATAAGCATGAAGAGTCCTGAGTTGTTTGATGTGTATGCCAAAATGGCGCAGAAAAAACTCTTCCAAAGCATGAGGAGTTTTGAGCTGTCTGATGTAGGTGTCAGAATGGTGTATTTTTACTCTATCGTCGACACCGGTCCTGGAGAAGTTTACTAGCCAGATCCCTACAAAACATGGAAAAAAAGGGGTTAGCACCAAAAAGAAAACAAAGAACTCTGTTTTCTTTTTTTCAGTTATGTGGCCTAGCCAGTTATACGACCTAGCCAAAACAGAACTCATGCGGCCCAAAATCATGAGGCCGGCTTCATGAAGTACTCCTGCAGCTCAGTCATGAAGAACTTATGCAGCTCAGTCATAAAGTATTTATGCGGCTCAATTTTGAGGCATTTATGCGGCTCAGTCATGAAATACTCATGCGACCCAGTCAAAAGGTACTCATGCGGCTCCGTCATGAGGCAATTATGCGGCCCAGTCATACAGTACTCATGCGGCCTGATCATAAAGTGCTCATGCAGCTCAATCATGAGGCACTTATGCAGCTCAGTCATGAAGTGTTCACGCGGACCAATCTTGAGGCACTTATGCGGCTCAGTCATGAAGTGTTCATGCGGATCAATCTTGAGGCACTTATGAGGTTCAAGTTCGAATGAGCAGCGATTATGCGGCCCAGCCCATGCGGCCCTATCATACAGAACACATACGGTCCAAATGAGATAGGGCATGCATCGACCAGGCTTAAAGCACAGAGGAAGTATATGACAGGCCCGCGCATGAAATATGCGATATGGCCATTCAAAATTTCAGTCATCGCCTTTCCATCATCCTTACTCTTGATAGAAAGTTGCACGTCGGAAAGAATGGAAGGAGAGTATGTCGCTCTTGACGGAGAAGCAAGTCCCTTTCCTTTGGCCGCTGTACCAGTCGACTTGGAAGCTTTTGGAACCACAGCAGAAAGTATGATGAAGTCGAAGAAGAAGAAGGTGAAAGACGAAAATCTTTCTCCGAATGACCCCTATTTATGGAGTTGCTAAAAAGTGTCTCTTCGACTCTCGAGATTATTAAAGATAATGACGACATTTGGGGACTTTATCCCTGTCACGCCCCAGAACCAGAATACTGGAGAGCGGGGGCAGACATAGCCAGCTACGTATATGAAATGGATTCCATCTCGCTATACGGTCACGGCTGTCTAGATACATAAGGGTTTATCTACAAGCCAGCAGTCTCTTAAGGTCATGAACAAGCCTAGTGTCTCAATCACAAGCAAGTAAGTAAAAGGTTACAAGAAGTATGATAATTAAATATACAATAATAAGGCGTCCCAAATATTACATATTCAGCTGATCATGAAGCTAGTCGTTACAAAATATGAGGACTAGCAAGAGTTTAGTCATACATGATCAACCCTAGGATCTGTCAATCATGTTACAGCCCGTAGGCAGACAGTAAGTAAAGTGCAATCGAGCTAAACAGGTGCTCGTCGGCTAAACGCCTCAAAAGAATATTTTTACAATAGAGTGGGAGAGCCAAAAATAACCCACTCGTTGCCCGGGTTCCGTCTATTCGCCACCATCGGGCTGGATAGTCGGTAGATCCTCCGGAGCTGCTCCGAAATCTGGCCACACAAAACCAGCTGGGTCAGACCCCAGAAAGAGCAAGTGCCACAAAGGAAGCTTCACTTAAGAACTAAAACCAGCAATCAGCACAAGATATAAATAAAAGTAAGAACTGGAAATAATGAAAATACACCAGGATGATATACGACGAGATAACCATGGAACTATTCAGATAACCAGGTTATAACCCGTAAACCAAACAAGGACCGGGGTTGTAACCCTTCGTCTGAACAGAACTTGAAATTCTTACTATTTATCGGTAAAATAAATACAAGCATTCTAGTCATTCAATAATCTGGAACAGAATCAGGGCAAGACTAGACTGGTTAGACTCCATCCAATCACTTCACGGCCAAGCAAAAATTACGACTTGATACTTTAACTAACTAGGGTTGTCACAAGCCTAATTACTAACAAGATGCAGTGAGATTATTCCACAGCCACAAGCCCTGCAGACCATCCAGGTTACCCGGGTTGAAAGATTAGAGTTGAATTCAGGTGGGTACATCGTCCAGGAAACGAATGTACCCTTAGGTAGCTTGAAGGGTGCAATACATGACAGTGTGCTGAAAATGTGCCCTACTCGATGGCAGGCTACAGATCCCAAGGCATGCCCAGGTAACGGGATTACCTGTAGCGGGAAAATCTCGTCATGACTAATGTATTAATCTAGTTATTTAGCCTTAGTCCATTTTTGTAGGTACTCCTGACCGTGGTACTCAGGAGTCCCTGTCCTAGACATGATGCAAGATAGGACTGGTTTATTTATACAAGCACAATCGCCCACGGTATCCAGGTTATTATACAGATCATGTCATGTCAAGTAGCCGTCGCAACAGCCTATCAAGATATAGCATGTCAGGTTATCAGGTCAAGTGTACTAGTCAGGAGTGCGCCACGACGGCCACTATCAGGTCATGTCAGGTTACTCATATCAGAAGTGCACCACTACGGGTCACTATCGTGTCATACTCAATTATCAATTCCAAACGTATTACATAAATTCGTGATTATCACGTTCAGGACAAAAGGCGTAAGGATATAAAATGGACGTAAAATATCTAATAAAATATCAATATACAGGGCTATAGAAGAGCCAAGCTCAGGAAAAATAAAACCAGATCTGATACGCTGACATGAGACCAAGTCAGCCAAAGGCCATACGCTCAGTACAAAAGTCATACGCTCAGTACAAGTCATACGCTCAGGTCAGGCGTATGCAAGTCATACGCTTCCAAAAGACAGCGTATGGGGTCCATACGACTCTTGTCAGGTAAGCGAGCGTATGCGAGTCATACGCTCCCCAAAAAGGCAGCGTATGGGGTCCACGCTGTGCTAAAGAGCGCGCGCAACTCAGTGGCACAAGCTAAAAAGCTCGTGCACTGCTCACTGTCTTCTCCAAACAGCAAGAACTCCAAGGGTTGAACCCAAAGCTTTAAAAGTCCATAACTTGGTCAAAATAAGTCCAAATCCAACTTTTCAAAGGTCAAAATTGGGTAGGATAAAATTCTCTACAACATGGAACCATCAAAACTTGAAAACAAAGAAGTTTGATAGATCAAAACCACCAAAATCTAAAAATAACTAATTTCTATAAATATGAGGAGAAGCTAATGGAACAATAAAAATGAGCTCTCTTGTGGAAGCAAGTTGCACTTGCCTAGACCTCTCTCTCCCTCTCTTGGTTGGTAAGAAAGTAAATGAGGAAGAAGAAGATGAATAATGAAGAGAGAGAATGAAGAGGGCAATAAATATCAAAGGTGGTGGTAGGTAGGGGGTTCATCCATGGTTCATGATGAACCAAAATAATCCCAACCGAACCAAGCCAACCCGGGCCAAGAATAAACCAAGCCAAGCCATGAAGAAAACTAAACAAGGAATCATGCAATACAAGAATAAATAAGTACACGTATTCCAGAAATACGTAATACGAACCACAGGCATTACAACTCTACCCACCTTAAAAGAATTCCGTCCTCGAAATTAAATCAAGAGGCTAGAAGAGCAATGACAAGCTATATTAATCACATGCAAGCTATAACTAGGCAGACAATCACTCATTCAAGCAAGGAATCGAAGGCATGAGGCATAAGAAAGACATTATACCTCACGAGTCAAACAAGTCGGGATATCGCGATCGGATATCATCCTCACGCTCCCATGTTGACTCCCTCAAAGTGTGATGACCCCAAGCAACTCGGACTAACTTGATAGTCTTGTTCTTGAGGATTTTCTCTCTCCGGTCCAATATAGACACGGGCCTCTCCTCATACGAAAGGTTGGTACCAACAAACAATTCTGAATGTTCCAGGATGTGGCTCGGGTCCGGGATATACCATCGTAATTGGGATATATAGAACACGTCATGCACCTCGCTTAGCGACGACGGAAGAGCGAGACGATATGATACATCTCCTACTCGCTCCAGAATGTCAAACGGTCCTATATACCAAGGACTAAGCTTGCCCCGTACGCCGAAACGAATGACGCCACGGTTAGGCGAAATCCTCAGGAATACATGATCGCCGACCGAAAACTCGAGAGGTCGCCGATGAGAATCGGCCCAATGGCGCTGGCGATCTTGGGCAACTCGAAGATGATCTCTGACTCGCCTGACCACTTCAACTGTCTGGGCAATCATTTCTGGAACGAGAATCTGTCTCTCTCCAACATCATCCCAGGCTAGCGAGGATCTGCACTTCCTACCATACATGTCTCGAATGGTGCCATCTGGATACTGGCCTGGAAACTGTTGATGTACGAGAATTCCACCAGGTGCAAGTGATCTTCCCATGAACCACCGAAGTCAAGTGTGCAAGACCACAACATGTCTTCAAGAGTCTGGATCGTGCGCTCCGACTGGCCATCTGTCTGCGGGTGATATGCTGAACTGAACTGGAGATGAGTCCCCAAACTCTCTTGCAAGCTACGCCAAAAGTGCGACGTAAATCTTGAATCTCGGTCCGAGGTGATACTGACTGGTACACCGTGCAATCTGATAATCTACCTGAGGTACATCTCTGCTAACTGAGCCGTCGACTGACCAACTCTGAATGGAAGAAAGTGAGCCACTTTCGTGAGCCTGTCAACTATAACCCAGATAGCATCTCTACCAGCTGGGGATCTAGGTAGTCCAGTCACAAAATCCATGGTCACATGCTCCCACTTCCATTCTGGAATTGGTAAGGGCTGAAGAAGTCCAGCCGGTCTCTGATGTTCGGCTTTAACTTGTTGGCAAACCAAACACCGAGAGACAAACCGAGCTATCTCCCGCTTCATGCCATTCCACCAGAAATGCTGCCGGATAT
This sequence comes from Iris pallida, assembly GCA_029216955.1. NCBI lineage: Eukaryota > Viridiplantae > Streptophyta > Magnoliopsida > Asparagales > Iridaceae > Iris > Iris pallida. The sequence goes on along the minus strand of JANAVB010036418.1, from coordinate 7,547,855 downwards.
CACGGTACATCTTCGTACTGTCGGGATGGATGGAATACTGCGAACTGTGCGCTTCTGACATGATCTCCTGACGGATATCTCCGCTGGGTACACAAAGACGCTTACCATGTCGAAGTGTACCATCCTCATGAATGCATAACTCTGGTCTTCGTCCTGCCTCACACTCTGCTCTGAGTCGCTGAAGCTTGGAATCTGCCGATTGTGCCATCCGGATCCTCTCAACTATAGTGGACTGAACTTGCATACTGGCCATCAAGGCCACACTGGAAGGGAGAACAACTTCAATACCCATCTTCTGAAGATCGACTAACAATTCTGGCTGTGCTGTTAGGAAATAAGCTCCGGCTCTCCTGCTCAATGCATCTGCTACGACATTGGCCTTCCCAGGATGATACTGCAGGCTGACATCATAATCCACAAGAATCTCCAGCCTTCTCTGACGCATGTTAAGATCCTTCTGGGTGAAAACATACTTCAGGCTCTTATGGTCGGTGAAAATCTCCACCATGTCTCCATACAAGTAGTGCCTCCATAACTTAAGTGCAAACACCACTGCTGCCAGCTCCAAGTCATGGGTTGGGTAATTCCTCTCATGATCACGAAGTTGTCGTGAAGCATAAGCTATTACCTTCCCATGCTGCATCAGAACACATCCTAAACCTCTGCCTGAAGCATCACAGTAGACTGAGAATCCTCCAGTCCTATCTGAAAGTGTGAGAATAGGAGCTGTTATTAGGCCTCACTTCAACTGCTCAAAAGAACTCTGACACTCTGCTGTCCAAGTAAATTGTGCATCCTTGCGGGTCAACTGCGTCAATGGTGCTGAAATTCGAGCAAAATCCGAAATAAACCGCCGGTAGTAGCCGACCAATCCAAGAAAACTACGAATCTCTGCAACTGTGCTGGGCACTGGCCATGGCTCAATAGCCACAATCTTCTGGGGATCTACTTCTACTCCTTCTCGAGTGATGATATGACCCAAGTACGAAATGCGATCGAGCCAGAACTCGCATTTACTGAACTTGGCATATAACTGGTGCTCTCTGAGGATCTGAAGAACTATACGGAGATGCTGCTCATGCTCCGTCTCACTCTTACTGTAGACCAGGATGTCATCCAAGAACACAATCACAAACTGATCTAAGTAAGGCATGAAGATGCGATTCATGAGGTCCATGAATACTGCCGGCGTATTGGTTGCTCCAAAAGGCATAACAAGGAATTTCCAATGCCCATATCTCGATCTAAAAGCTGTCTTCGGGATGTCCTGCTCTCTGACTCTGATCTGATGATAACCTGAGCGCAAATCAATCTTCGAGAATACTGAAGCCCCCTTGAGTTGATCAAATAAGTCATCTATCCTCGGAAGAGGGTATCTGTTCTTGATTGTCACTGAGTTCAAGGTACGATAATCAACACATAATCTGGACGTACCATCCTTCTTTTTCACAAGAAGCATCGGGGCTCCCCAAGGCGATCCACTAGCACGAATGAATCCCTTGGTTCTGAGTTCTTCAATCATCTTGTACAATATCTCCAACTCTGATGGCGCCATCCTGTAGACTCTCTCTGACACTGGGGCTGTCCCGGGAATCAAGTCTATAGTGAACTCGATCTCCCACTCCGGAGACATACCTGGAAGTTCTTCTGGAAAAACATCTGGAAACTCCTCGACTATCCTGGACAACTGAACTGCTGCTACTGCCATCTGCAATACTGGAGGAGATGACTCAACTTCGCCTCGGGAGAAAGAAAACTCCGGCTCGCCTGGAATGCTAAAAACAACCCTGCCAATATGGCAGTCTATCCTAGCATACTGGTTCCTCAACCAATCCATCCCTAGGACCACATCATAATCGGCCATCGGGAACTCTATCAATCTAGCGAGGAATTCTCTACCGCTAACTATGATCCGACACGAGGAAAACACTCTATCTACTCCCACAAGTCCGTTACCAGTAAGTATATTAAGCCTTACTGATATTGACTCGGGCTCCAATCCTACCCGTGTCGCGAATCGTGCAGACATAAATGAATGTGATGCACCAGAATCAAATAAAAGCTGAAGCTGGAAAGGAGTTGACGAGAATAGTACCTGCCACTACCTCTCCTGGTGCCAATCCTTCCTCCATGGTCATCACCATAGCCTGACCGTGCCCTCGGGGTGCTGGTCCCCTCTGCTGAAATCCTCGCTACCTGCTCTGACTCTGGACTTGGACTTGTGCATACTGCTGGGGGTTCTGCTGCTGGAACACTTGGGTCTGAGGCGGCAAGGGCCTCGACAATGGATATTGCTGCTGCTGGACCGGAGCTGGTCCTCTCACCGAAGAGCTAAAAAGGTTGGACGATGATGAACCACCCCTATTCGGGCAGGATCCAACCCTATGGTCTGGTGCTCCACAAGCCAGACACAATCCCTGTGCCCTGCGACATTCTGCCACCATATGGCCTGGCTTCCCACAATGAGAACAACTCACTGCGGAAGATTGCTTCTGCTTCTGCTGCTGAGGGTGCGTCGGAGTTGAATGCTGAACCGACGTTACTGAGGCCGCTCGCCTCGGAGCTCCAATAGTCAAGGCCCTGGCTGCCGGGGCTGGTGCTGAAGACTGATTCATCTGGCCGTGAGATCTCTTCCGACCTCCGGCCCTATCCACAATCCTCTGGGAGGTATACTCATGCCTTCGGGCTACTCTCAAGACTGCATCAAAAGTCTGATGCTCAAACTGCTCAACTGCCAACAAGATCTCCAGGTGAAGTCCCTGCTGGAACCGCTGGGCTCTATCATACTCGGTTGCCACCAAAGTGGGAGCAAACCGACTGAGTCTGGAAAACTCGGCCGCATATCCGTCGACCGTTCTGCCTCCTTGCTTCAAATTGGTAAACCTCGTCTGCAGATCATATCGAGCCACGGCATCGAAATACTTGGTCTGGAATCTCTCTCTGAACACCGCCCAAGCAATAGGTGCTGCTAATCCAACGGCCTGCGCTGCCCACCAGCTGCGGGCAAGATCTAACAACTGCAGGTGCACAACGGCCACCTTCTCGTTCTCTGGTATCCTGGCTGCTTCTAGAATCACCTCTGTGTCCTGAAGCCATGCATCTGCTACGATAGTATATTCACTACCGTCGAAGAATGGAGGGTTCAAGCGCTTGAAGCTGTTGGCCGTGCTGTTACCCTGATGACCGTCTCTGGTCAAAGCATCTGCCACTGCCTGTTGCAATGCATCTCCACGACGATCTTGAGAAGCTATCAAGGTCCTGACGAGTCCTACCAAAGTGCCATCATCAGGCTCGGCAGGCTGAACTGGCTGGACTGGTGGTTCTCTGCCAGAAGGCACGACTCTGGAGGCTACTCCGGAATGCTGGGCTTGATCTCCAGGTTGCTGCTGGTCCGCGGGAGATGCTCCGCCTTGTTGATCGGCAGGACTACGAACAATGCCGCTGAAGAAGACGACATAGGAAAACAATAAGGAAGGACCAGGACAGATCAACGATACAAGCATATGATCAGGACAAGAATCCAGGGATTCAGAAGATACAAGCAGAGATCAAGGACGAATACTGATTGAGACATCTATTCGGTAAACCCTCACATATCTTGATTTATAAGACCTGCATGGGCCACCACTTAAACCATGTCACGCCCCAGAACCAGAATACTGGAGAGCGGGGGCAGACATAGCCAGCTACGTATATGAAATGGATTCCATCTCGCTATACGGTCACGGCTGTCTAGATACATGAGGGTTTATCTATAAGCCAGCAGTCTCTTAAGGTCATGAACAAGCCTAGTATCTCAATCACAAGCAAGTAAGTAAAAGGTTACAAGAAGTATGATCATTAAATATACAATAATAAGACATCCCAAATATTACATATTCAGCTGATCATGAAGCTAGTCGTTACAAAATGTGAGGACTAGCAAGAGTTTAGTCATACATGATCAACCCTAGGATCTGTCAATCATGTTACAGCCCGTAGGCAGACAGTAAGTAAAGTACAATCGAGCTAAACAGGTGCTCGTCGGCTAAACGCCTCAAAAGAATATTTTTACAATAGAGTGGGAGAGCCAAAAATAACCCACTCGTTGCCCGGGTTCCGTCTAGTCGCCACCATCGAGCTGGATAGTCGGTAGATCCTCCGGAGCTGCTCCGAAATCTGGCCACACAAAACCAGCTGGGTCAGACCCCAGAAAGAGCAAGTGCCACAAAGGAAGCTTCACTTAAGAACTAAAACCAGCAATCAGCACAAGATATAAATAAAAGTAAGAACTGAAAATAAAGAAAATACACCAGGATGATATACGACGAGATAACCATGGAACTATTCAGATAACCAGGTTACAACCCGTAAACCAAACAATGACCGGGGTTGTAACCCTTCGTCTGAACAGAACTTGGAATTCTCACCATTTATCGGTAAAATAAATACAAGCATTCTAGTCATTCAATAATCTGGAACAGGATCAGGGCAAGACTAGACTGGTTAGACTCCATCCAATCACTTCACGGCCAAGCAAGAATTATGGCTTGATACTTTAACTAACTAGGGTTGTCACAAGCCTAATTACTAACAAGATGCAGTGAGATTATTCCACAGCCACAAGCCCTGCAGACCATCCAGGTTACCCGGGTTAAAAGATTAGAGTTGAATTCAGGGGGGTACATCGTCCAGGAAACGAATGTACCCTTAGGTAGCTTGAAGGGTGCAACACATGACAGTGTGCTGGAAATGTGCCCTACTCGACGGCAGGCTACAGATCCCAAGGCGTGCCCAGGTAACGGGATTGCCTGTAGCTGGGAAATCTCGTCATGACTAATATATTAATCTAGTTATTTAGCCTTAGTCCATTTTTGTAGGTACTCCTGACCGTGGTACTCAGGAGTCCCTGTCCTAGACATGATGCAAGACAGGACTGGTTTATTTATACAAGCACAATCGCCCACGGTGTCCAGGTTATTATACAGGTCATGTCATGTCAAGTAGCCGTCGCAACAGCCTATCAAGATATAGCATGTCAGGTTATCAGGTCAAGTGTACTAGTCAGGAGTGCGCCACGACGGCCACTATCAGGTCATGTCAGGTTACTCATGTCAGGAGTGTACCACTACGGGTCACTATCGTGTCATGTTCAATTATCAATTCCAAACGTATTACATAAATTCGTGATTATCACGTTCAGGACAAAAGGCGTAAGGATATAAAATGGACTTAAAATATCTAATAAAATATTAATATACAGGGCTATAGAAGAGCCAAGCTCAGGAAAAATAAAACCAAATCTGACACGCTGACATGAGACCAAGTCAGCCAAAGGCCATACGCTCAGTGCAAAAGTCATACGCTCAGTGCAAGTCATACGCTCAGGTCAGGCGTATACAAGTTATACGCTTCCAAAAGGCAGCGTATGGGGTCCATACGACTCTTGTCAGGTAAGCGAGCGTATGCGAGTCATACGCTCCCCAAAAAGGCAGCGTATGGGGTCCACGCTGCGCTAAAGAGCACGCACAACTCAGTGGCACAAGCTAAAAAGCTCGTGCACTACTCACTGTCTTCTCCAAATAGCAAGAACTCTATGGGTTGAACCCAAAGCTTCAAAAGTCCATAACTTTGTCAAAATAAGTCCAAATCCAACTTTTCAAAGGTCAAAATTGGGTAGGATAAAATTCTCTACAACATGGAACCATCAAAACTTGAAAACAAAGAAATTTGATAGATCAAAACCACCAAAATCCGAAAATAACTAATTTCTAGATCTACAAAAATTAAAGCCTCAATTAGAAAATGACAAGTTCTAATGTATCTTAGAAACATGAGGAGAAGCTAATAGAACAATAAAAATGAGCTCTCTTGTGGAAGCAAGTTGCACTTGCCTAGACCTCTCTCTCTCCCTCTCTTGGTAGGTAAGAAAGTAAATGAGGAAGAAGAAGATGAATAATGAAGAGAGAGAATGAAGAGGGCAATAAATATCAAAGGTGGTGGTAGGTAGGGGGTTCATCCATGGTTCATGATGAACCAAAATAATCCCAACCGAACCAAGCCAACCCGGGCCAAGAATAAACCAAGCCAAGCCACGAAGAAAACTAAACAAGGAATCATGCAATACAAGAATAAATATGTACACGTATTCCAGAAATACGTAATACGAACCACAGGCATTACAATCCCTAAATAATCGTCGACTTTATCTTGAAGAGTGCCTCTTCGATTCTCGCGATCATTAAAGATAATGTCAACGTTTGGGGACTTTATCCCTAGTAACCGTCGGCTTTATCTCGAAAAGAGATCCACAATCGAATCAAGAAAACTAAATACAGCAGTGACAGCTGGCAGGGTGATGGGGTCTCTCTGCGGCTCGAGGTTTCTCTGTGGCTCAAGATTTCCCTGCGGCTCAAAAAATATCCCTGCGACTTGAAGACTCCCTGCGGCTTGACATATCTCCATGCTACTTATTCAAAGTATTCCAAATTTGCAATTTGAAAACTTTGAAGGGGGTCTTGTAGAAGCATGGAAAATATGGGGTTCATGCGAATCACAATTTGCTGTATATGTACTTTAGGCCAAACAGGTCCGCATAAAGGAAAGCCGCATGACAGGTTCAGTGCCTTATGCGGCCCGTCGACAACCAGCTGCAGAAGAAAGATATACGGCCAAGAGGATCAGTTCGTCTGATAAAGCTGACAAATTTTGTCAAAACTGACAAAAATGATAGCTCTGACACTTTGACAAAAAGGTAAGACGTGGGACGTCACCAAAAGCAGGGTTCATACACTTTCATGCGTCCAGAAGAAGTGTCACCTAAGCCGCATGAACCTTATGCGGATCAAACATATACGGCCCCAAAGTCTCTGAACTTCATGCGGCCAAGGGTAACTGTGACCCAGGCCGCATGAGCTTTATGCGGCCAAGGTACAGAATCTATACGACTTAAATCCTTAAACTATATGTGGGCTAAAGAAGTTTGCGACTTAAGCCGCATGAGTCTTATGCGGCCCCACATGGTCGAAAACTGAGAGACTCATGCGGCTCAAAATGATTCCTGTAACAGGATACGTGGCAGGCTGACCAAGTCTTAACTTCCCAGATTTGCTGCAACAAAATCCCAACAAATCGACAGATAGCGGTTAAAGAGTGGGTCTTCACGTGTTAATTAGCCACGTGGCCACAGGCCATCTATGCGGCTCAACATACATACTACTATAAATAGCAGGGTGCCACACCCCTGCAAAAGGCTGGCAACCTTCGAAAAGCAATTTCTTCAAGAGCTAAGGATTGCATCAGATAGTCCAAGGAGTAAGACAGAGTTGATAACACTTTTTCGAGCCTCTACGGTCACCCTCCAGAATCAAAACTAAACAATTGTACTTAGATTGTTTCCTAGGATTTCTTTCTAGGCTTTTTTTTGTACAAGCGAGTTTGCAATCAATTTCAGTATTCCTGTAATAGCTATCTTTGATTTTTAATGGCAAACAAACATGTCATCTCCGCACGAAGGAAAATATATGACATATGAATATACAACTCAATCACATGAATCTAAAGGGAGATAAGCACGATAAATTGGATAGATGATAAAAGACGATAAAGATAGAGTCTGAAATAGTAGCAAATTCACAACCAAATAAGTTTAGAAGTCTAAGACATAGTACGATCCAAAAATAATAATACATACCCAAGTGTATCAATCTGAAAACAAATCCAGCAAAAGCTAGCTAAAAATAAGTCACTACTAGAGGTACCTCTATGAACACCAGCTCCAAAGGCAAGTCCTAATCAGAGTCCTCATCTATTCCAGACCCATAGTAGGTCATGCAACAAGCCTCTAAGTCCTCTAAAAAATAATATCCAGTCAGGATTGGAGAGAAGTACAGACGCCAACAGCAGTTCCATGAAACTGATAAGTGTAATAATAAATAGTTATAATAAGGTAATGATAGAATATCAAAACTGGAAAGCAAGAAGTACAAGATAAGCTGGTAAACATGTCATGGTAAGTGAATATATAGTAAAACTAGAACATAAAGTAACACAGGAAGTCTGAGCATAATATATAATATAAACGGTGCCTTGAGATATTAGAGTGTTATGTGATCGACTTGGGTCCAGATCAGGCTATTCCATTTGACCGACTATGCACAAGTACGAGTATAAAGGATTAGGCTGACCATAATAGAAAGCTATGTACCATTAGCATAAGGTCAGGCTATACCCTATATGTGGCGAGGGTGAGCTATGCACAAGCAAGTAACAAGTGGGGTTTTGATCACATAAACTCTAGTAACTCCCCAATCCCCCGAATAGTACAATGGATCCAACCATGACACGTTATGACACGGGATTCAAGAAGCAGGGGGCCAGCCCACTTCTAAATCGGTGTCTATACAAGTGCAAGAAACAATATCAAACAAGTGCCAGTATACCAGGTTAACCGAAAATAACATCTTATGACGGGATTCAACGTATACTAGTATGTGTATCCTCGTGTCAAGAATCAAGTAAAATACTACAATTGAATATATATAGAAAGTATCAAAGCAATAAAAACTATCAGAGAATGTACTCGCCTACGGTCCTGAGCAGACAATATGAATCGAGGCTCAAGGTGGAGTCATAAGACCTATAGATGAGATATACATTGTTAATCGGTGTTTAATAGTGTTAAACATGATTTTCTAGTGTGTGATATGCAATCTAGGTCAAATCTAGGTCAAATTAACTTAAAGTTGACTTTTAGGTTAACTAGCCAACCTTGGTTAAACCCCAGTCAAATTAAGTCAATCTAGGTCAGGTTAATTTCATGTTATTTCTTACTTATCTATCTATACATTATATATATATATATATATATATATATATATATATATATATATATATATATATATATATATATATATATACACAGGGCCTTAACGAACGCCCACTGGCATGGTATGGGGACTACCACCAAGCTTTCTTGCCTTAATGCCACCGAATTCGACCACGCCCCCCTTCTTGTTGGCATTAGTAGCATATCCGGTCAGTCCAAAAGAGTTTCTGCTTTCTGGACTTTTGGAGCGAACACCTCCAGTTCTTGAGCATTGTCGCAGAAGCTTGGAACAGCACGGACTCCCCAGATCCTCTCAGTCGGGTAGCCAACAAGCTTAAGGCAACGAGGAAAGCCCTCGCGGCATAGAGCAAGAAAGCTTATGGCAATATTTTTTAAGCCATTCGTGATGCAGAGGATGACGTTACTCGTGCCGAAGCCAGGTACATATCTGACTGTTCGCCAGCTACCAAGAAGGCCCTGAACCTCACCAAAGCCATCCTCAAATTCAGGCTGAAAGTAGAGACCGACTTCTGGAAGCAGAAAGCGAGGCTTAAGGGACAGTGAGGGGGACAACAACTCGAGCTACTACCATGCCTGTGTCAATGTCCGCATACAGAAGCTCACTATTCATTAGATTACCGATGAGACCGGGTCCAGCATCGACGATCAAAAGGGCATCCAAGTGGAGGCTGTGAAGTTCTATTCCAGTCTGTTCTCCAAGGTTACGGTCCACAGAGACAACTCCTTCCTGGCCGAGGTTCCCCAACTCATTAGCAACGTCGACAATATCCGGCTTGAAAAGCCCCCTTCAAAGGAAGAGGTGAAAGAAGCCGTCTGGGCCCTCGATGCTCATAGTACTCCAGGCCAGACGGGTTTTCGGGAGTCTTCTTTTGTACATGCTAGGACATCATCAAGGTGGACATCCACAAAGTGGCTTCCGCTTTCTTCCAGGGAGCTACATACCCCAGAGCTATCTTGAGCACCAATCTGATCCTCATTCCGAAGAAAGACAACCCCGAGACTTTTTGTAATTTTTGCCTCATCAGTCTTTGTACCTTCACCAACAAGATCATATCCAAAATCATCGCCTCCCGTATGGCTGACCTTCTGCCTAAGATCATCTCGGAGGAGCAGAGTGGCTTTGTCAGGGGGAGAAATATCCAAGATAACATTATGTTAGCCCAAGAGTTAATCACCTGCATGAAGCTTCCAGCAAGAGGGGACAACATTGCCATCAAACTGGACATGGAAAAAGCTTACGACCGACTGGATTGGCAATTCATGATCTAGGTCTTCAGAGCCTTCAGATTTTTAAAATATGGACCAACATCGTCTGGAGATTGATCAACAACTCGTGGTTCTCTACGGTAATCAACGGTCAGGCAAACGGTTTCTTTAAATCGAGTCGCAGGATTAGGCAAGGAGATCCCCTATCTTCCACCATCTTCAACATTACGGCGGATGCTTTGAGTAGAAACCTTAATAAGATGGCAAATACCCCCAACTTCCAGCACTACCATACAGCCAGCGACTGTCCAATCATCATCCACCTGGCTTTTGCAGATGATATCCTTATATTCTCCTCCGGGGACATCAGATCAGTGGAAGTCATTCAGAAAATGCTTCCGAGATACGCCGGGTGCTCGGGTCAGAAGATCAACCCGACCAAAAATGTTATCTATACCCACCACAATTACAGAAGAGAGCAAACGGCCAACCTATCCGTCCACACCTCCTTCTCCATCAAATATCTCCCATTCCACTACCTCGGCTGCCCACTCGTGTACGGCAAATCCAACACCGGTATATTCGAGCAACTGATCGATCACATCAGAAAAAAAGTCGAGGGTACGCCACCCTATCCCCTGGTGGCAAGATGATCCTCATCAATCATGTCCTCACATCCATCCCCATCTACACCCTGGCTGCATGCTCCCCCCCAAAGAAAGTCCTATCCTCCATCGAGAGTATCTTCAGCAACTTTCTCTGGGGACATAGCAGCGGCAATCTCAAGCACCACTGGGCTAGTTGAGATACCATGGCTCGTCCTGCCGGGGAAGGGGGTCTGGGATTTACTAAACTCTCCCACATCGTTAATGCCTTCTCTATAAAACTGTGGTGGACTATTCGCACGAGTCAGAACTTATGGACCAGGTTCATGAAGGCCAGATACTTCAAGCACATCCACCCATCGACGACCATCTCTAATAGCAGATCCTCGACGGCTTGGCATTGCATCCTCATCGGGCGGTCTCTTGTGGAACCTAAGATTCGCCTTCTCGTGGGCAACGACGATTCATCGGCATTCCTAGAGCGATCGGTTAGGGACACCTTGCTTCCCAATCTTCCAGTGGCCCCAATGTACAGCACCATCAAGGACTTGTGGGACCCCTCTGATAATGATTGGAATTAGAACAAAATCCTTGACTAGGCTGGGGCAGAGGCGGTCGATCGCATCCGCCATAATGGACTGACGATTGGGTCGAAAGAAGATAAGATCGAGTGGGAGCCAGTAGCTGCCGGTGCTTTCTCGATTAGATCAGCCAGAAGAGTGATCCTTGGCAATACAGTGCCATCTCCCACCATTGCATCCTTTTGGTAGACATGCATTCCCAAGAAGTGGTCCTTCCTCATTTGAAGAGTCCTTCGCAATATCCTACCCACATAAGACTCCCTCAACTCTATCGGGTTTAGCCTTGCGTCAGCATGCACTTGTTGTACCGACCGCCAATCAGAAATAGTCAACCATATCCCCAATCTAGGGGATCTCCTGGCCCAGGTCTGGCGTGCCCTATCCCAGCGTTATAAAATGACCCACGAGGGCGACAACTTCTACGACCTCGTGGTGACCTGGGCTTCCGCGTCTCATAGCCACCAGATTGTCACTGCCACCGCCACGTGGGTCATCTGGAAAAATTGCAACAAGATGAGATATGAAGGATGCCAGTTCACCGCTAATCAACTGATTGGGAGACGATTCGTCAGTACCGCAAATGGAGTACCCTCTGTAAGCACGACCAATCGGCTCTCTGGAGCTCTCTCTTTTCTTCGGCTTAGCCATTTTGATTTCCGTTTTTCTTCTCTTTTGACAGTATACATGTATAGGCTTCGACATTTTACGTCTTATGGTATACTTGTATAGGCTCGGCCTTTCCGGCTTTCATGAATAAAATGAGTTGTTGTTATATATATATATATATATATATATATATATATATATATATATATATATATATATTACCTATTCTAGGAATTATCCTATTACATATATATATGATATTACCTTCTACCTATATTAGGTAACCTATCACCATATTACCTAAACCTAGGTAACCCCAAATTCTAATGTGTAGGTAAATATCCATTACCCTACTTATCTATTCTTAGGTATTTAGCTTACCCTAATATATGGGTATGTCATTTTCACCTATTCCTATGCATTACATACCCAACTCGTAGCTTATTACCTATCCTTCTTTAAGGTAATTCTCATTACCTATTCTAGTGCACTACCTACTTAGCTAAGCTCTTGTAGCTTCCTTACCTAGCTCTAGGCAATACTCTTACCTATCCACCACCAAGTTTAACATGTAGGTGATCTATGGGTTAATATCCCATACACATTTCCTTTTATTACATCACCTAGGTAATCTCTATGGCTTTCATTACCTAACTTGGGTACACACTATTACCCATTTCTCTCTATTTCCTTCCTCACTTAGACACACAAACATATTGACACAACTTACAGATATTGGACCACTTGACACATTTCTTACTGAACACTCGCTCCTACATACACATGCACTCCATGTCATGGACAGTAGCCAATTGGCCTAGCCATCACTGCCTACATGCAGCTACTGCTACTGTTAGGGGCCTTCCCTGCCTCTTACTGGCCTGAATTTCTAGGGCCAAGCTTCAATCTGTAGTGTAGTGCATTGCACTGCCTGCAATCACCACTGCAGTTCCTGAAAGGACCTGGCCACCCATCCCCTGTATCAGTGGCCAATGGCCTGGCCAAACCCGAGCTCCCCAAATCCCCTACTCCTTCATAAATTTCTACTCACTAAACTAACCCACTGATGCTCTAACTCACTAACACTTACACCATTACTGATACTCTCAAATTCTAACTGATACATACTAACTCTCACTCATTACACTCATTGGAACACTTAACGCTGACACTGACTAACCACTGACATAGGATTAAATCACTCACTAACACACAACACTAAACACACTCTAATTTCTCCACACACTCACTGCACTCCATGATACTCAAACTGACACTTCAGTAACTCATTTGCATATCACTGACACATAGGGACTCCTACTCCCCTCAACTGATCACCAAACACTAAAACACATCCAAATCATCACTGACTAAACATGACACACACACACTCACTGATTTTTGACTTGCCTACACTTTTGACATGCACACACATACTTACTCAAGTGAGTTTACTGTCACTTTGACAGTAAACTTAGGCTAATGGCCAAGTCCTTGACACTCTCCTTAGTTACTAAACCAAGGTCAAACAACTTAGCCAATGGCATGTTGGCCAAACACATGCCAATGACTAAGGCAATGCTTGTAGCAGTTGCTAACAAGGCAAATGCCTGTACAAAGCTCTCCCCTATCGAGCCACTGTTCAGTGTAGTGGCCAAATGGCCCTGCCTGAGCATGCTCTGACCTGTACAGAGCATGGGCACACTCATTGCACTCCATGACCTATGGCCAAAGGGAACTGACCAATAAGGCCAAGCTCACTGTATTGCCCCAAATGTATGTCCATGTGTGGAGCAATTGGCACACACAAATGGCATATGGCTAATACGGCCTAGTTGCCACAGAACACTGGCCTAAAGGCCAAATTCCTCAATCACTCATACATATATAATTAAGACACCATAGGGACACTGTCAAGTGATACTTCACTGAGTTGGACCTCAGTCCAGACCCCACACTCTCTTTGATAGTGCACACCTACAAGCATATGCAACATACATACATATATACACCCATACATATGTATACATATATATACATATATATATATATATATATATATATATATATATATATATATATATATATATATATATTTTATATATATATATATATATATATATATATATGTATATATATATATACATATATATACAAAAAAAATATATATATATATATATATATATATATATATATATACATATATATACATATATATATATATATATATATATATATATATATATATATATATATATATATATATATATATATATATATATATATATATATATATATATATATATATAAATATATATATATATATATATATATATATATACATTAGATGAGAGACTTTGAAATCAAATATGACTATCCAATGAACAAACTAACTATTAATTATCATAAAACTGAAAACAAACCCCACTAAGGTCAATTTGTCATTTTGACAAACACTAGGTGGGCTCTCCTCGGATTTCTCCAAGGATGACACAAAAATTCTAAATAAACTCTACCAAAATGAAGGTTAGAGCCTTGCTCTTCTCCCCATGGGTACCTCTAGTCCATGTGAGTGTTCCTACAAGTGTCATGCATGAAAATGGAGCTCAAACCTATAAAAAAAATGACAAAGGTTTACCTATTGGGAGATGGATTCCCAATAAAACCTTCTAGCAATGCTCTTGTGTCAAGTTTGACACAATCTCTCAATCCTTTGGACTCCTTTTCATGAGCTCCTTGGTCTCCAAGCTTAAATCTTGTATGATGAAGATTAGGGAAGGTTTTGATGGAATTTGGAGAAGTTTTGATGGTAGGAAATGAAGAAAATGGAAGAGGCTTGATGAGAGCTCTAACTATGGTTTCTTGGAGGCTCTAATGAATGAAGAATGAGTAAAACCCCTCCATATGGCTACCATAAATGAGCCCCAAAACCCCTTTTGAAATGTCCAAAATATCCCTCAAGTTGTCATGAACACTTATCTTAATGAAGGGTTAGTTGGGCTCTAAGTGTTGGATTAATTCATATGCCAAATCTAGACTCAATATGACTTAAATGTGGCTAGTTGTGTTCATCCTAGAATATAGGTTTAAATGGTCATGTCTAGTCTAATTCGGTCCACAAGTCAAGGGTTCAATAAGTAGACTAATCCAACAATAAATGAAGCCTTCAGAACCATTAATTAAATAACCTTATATATAATACAAATGATGTAAAATGACAAAATTAGCCCTATCTAGAATTGTGGTAGTGACATGGCCTGTTGTTCTAGTGATCCTTTAGCTCTATAGCAGAGTAGAGGCTATCATTGTCGAGATTGAATATCATTGGTCCTACGACACAGTACTGGGGACAATATGCTGGTGAGGAGCTTGTGAGCCTCAGTGGAGAGGTCTGATATTCTAGGAAAGATTCTCATTTGCATCACATATAGACCGAATACATAGATTACCTTAGTTCATATTTCCATATCTGTACCATGGCATGTATATTATGTACCTTGCTAGTCCCCTGAGGACTTGGCTATTTCTCAGGCTTAGATGAAGCTGAAGACTACCCTCTACCCTGAGGTTTACAGTTCGGCAGCTGAGACCGAAGATGTACCGACACATGAGGATGAGATAGTGTCCAAAGATTTCTCATAATCATGTCATTTCCTTATTTAGACTTGTTATGCTATTTCCTTTCATTTTAGCATATTTGTAGTTGATTGTTACTTTGTTACTCTTTTATGTGGTTTTGGGATTTCTTTTGCCTGCACAGACATTATCATTTACTGCTGGATATTTGTTATGTTATTCTTATAGGACTTGATATCTTTGTGGAATGTTATTTTATAGATGTGATTAGTTATATACTTGTGGACAGTAATATATTTTCTGGGTTGTTATCATGATTTACAGCTTAATTATTTCGCTAATGGACTTGTTATGAGGTTGGCCCATTGGTGACGTTCTGCTGGCATGTATTCGTATATCAGGTCATATATATTTTGGGACTCGAGCGTTACACCATCCTCTTCTGTCTAACCCACCACTTCAGTACCACCGCCAACTACACTCCAGCAATAACACTACACCGACCAGGCCAACGCCACAGACGGCAGCAGTATACCACCACCACATCCTTCACCCCTACCTTCCTTCTTCTTTCTCTACAATGACTCCGGCCACATCTAAACCACTGCCTCCACCTCTGCTCGCCAGCTTAGCCTACCACCATCTATACCACACCACCGCCATCATTATCCCCACCAACCCCACCATGACCGCCGGTAGATCCAGGCGGATTCGATGCCTATCGTAGCCCTCCACCTTCGAAGCCCGAGTCCTCGACCGTTCGCCATCGATTCCGCGGTACAACTCCTCGTAACCAACCTGATTCGCAATTTTGGCCAGATCTGCAACCCCCACCTACGGATCTTCTCACGACCTTGCCTGGAGATCCCCCATATCTGTACGACTGTCCCGTCGTACTCCAAGTCACCACATGAGCGCCGCTTCTCAGCCAACCTCCTGAACCGATCCCGGTGTCCTTTTCCGCTAGTACAGCCGGAGCAGCCATGCTGACTCTCTCGTGTTCCCTTTGTAGGAACAAAATCGTAAAGCAGAATACTCTAGAGGGGGGTAAATAGAGTATGCAGCGGAATATTGCTAATTAAAAATCTTGTTAGCAGTTAGATCACAGATATAAAAATAATCACAAAGTAAATGACAGAAATAAAAGGTGATCAGAAGGCAAACACAAACACCGAGATTTATACTGATTTCCCTCTTGTGAGGACTAGTCCAGTCGGAAGAACTCTAGCTTCCAGTTGAATCCACTATTGAAAAATTCTGCAAGTTTTCATACGAAGTCCTTGCAACTTCTACAGACGCGAGCTTTGATACGAAGAACTCGACCAACTTCAATTGTGAAGAGTTGTATCTTCTATCAAGCCTCTGATTACAATCGCTCTGAAACTTTTAGACCGTACCGTACTGGAAAATCGACTAGAGGATTGTAACTGGCTTGGAATTTAAAAATGAAAGCTTTTGAAAATTCTTTGGAAGAATGTAAGCTTTAGAAGAGAAGAGATTGAAAGTGAATTGGTGATTTGAAATGATCGAAATGCATCTCTATTTATAGTTTTTCCAAAGACAGAACTCTGACAGAATTCGGGTAAAATTCGGACAGAACTCTTTGTAACAAACCGCAACTGAAGGGTAACCAAGTTCAAAATCAAACGTTCACTAACGTTCATCTTGGCCGAACTCTGGCCGAACTCTGGCCGAGTTCTGCTAGGGTTCTTCCAATTCATTTTTGAGAAAAATCAATTAGGCTTTTTGAAAAGTCCTTCAGAAGCTTTTTGTAAAAAGGATATTTTTCAAAAATATAGGTCATTTTTTAAAGAGATAGGTCAGTTTTGAAAAACAATTCCGGACAGCCTATTTGCCAGTACGACTTGGTGTACAATGTATTCCTAGACTCAATAAAATGAAAAATTACATTGCTTTGAAGGAAATACCTCTGAATGGCAAACGGCTTCGGAACAGCTTCGTCTTGAACATAGTAAATATCCATGTTGAGCAATGTCCAAAACGTCGTAGGTAAACATCTGAATTGACTTGCATTTATATCGAGATAGAGTTTGATCAATTATTAAAATCAGGTTTGACCATGACCAATGGGCCAACAATCTCCCCTATTTTGATAATTGACAAACCTTGTCGATATAACATCTAACCTTGGATCAATTCAAAAATGTATAATACCAGAGAAAACTAAAATTGTTCATAACCTGCATTCATGAAGATGTTAGATATATTTCTCCCCCGTTGTCACTTAGCAAAATAATTGCAAAAGATAAAGCTCCCCAGCAATAAATGCATAAGTAGCACACAGTAAAGAAACACAAAAATATATATATGAAACATTCATCGCAGGTATGGTATAAACAGCTAAAAATATATTGTATGAACAATATATGCATAGTATTTATCACAGGCAGTTTATATAGAAGCAGAAAAAAGAATGCTATAGTAAAGCTAAAACAAATAAAATGTTGAATAATAAACTAAGTGAAATGTATGCCAAACTGAGACATAATAAAAACCATGTCTATGAAGAGTCAAAAATAATAACTAAAAGAGTGCTGATAATATCTTGGAATGTCGGAGCATTTCCAAGTAAACATAAGACAAAAGTATCAGTCTCAAAAATCATAACATCTCAAAAGTCATCATCTTCGTCATCATCGTCATCAGCTGCAGCACCAGCATGTCCAGAAGGACCAGCTCCAGAAGTACCAGCTCCAAAAGTATGAGGAGTGGCACCAGAAGTACGATACCAATCGTAAGCATTCCCTGGCTGGAACAAAGAGTGGATCGCCTCATCATCAACGCGATATCCAGAAACAGAAGGGTCGTGAGGTAGAGAGCTAGCTGAGTGACCTGTCTGCGCAAATCCTAAATCGGCGAAGGAGTTGGCAATAGCCTGGAACCGAGACACGTCACGGAACTCACGTTCCCTAGAAGTGTCAACATAAAAGGACTGCAGATCTGATAGGTGTTGATGAATACCCTCAAATGTCATAGGGTAAGAATGAGGAGGACCATCTGCTGTGGGAATAGGTACAGGAGGAGCAGGTGCAGTAGGTGGAGGAACAGCGACAATGCTGGGACGAGAGAGTTTGAGAAACTTGGGTTCAGGGTCAATAGCACAAGTAGATAGGTCAATGTCAAATCTCTGAAAGATGTGTGGGATAAGCATCATATAAGAGAGGTTGCGGTCTCTTCCACGACATCTATCCATCATCTGAATGATAGTCTTAGGGGCAGAAAAAGGAATCCCCTTAAGAATGTGATATAGAGCAGAAAGCTCAAGTGTAGTGACATCATCTTTGGAAGTAGATTTTGGAAGTAAAGTGGAATAAATGATGCGATATAATTCGTAGTTAAACAAGTTCAAGTTATTAGCCTTAAACTTTCCAAGACGAGCACGTGCGGGCGCACAAAGCTCATTCTTGAAACTAACGAGAGTCGTACCATCGGGGAAATCAAAATCAGTGATGTCATCGAGCGGGGCACCTTCGTTTGGAATACCAAGGATTTCCGCTAATGTTTTATCAGTGAATTCGATATCGATCCCTACGACACGTGTTCTCGCGATAAAAGTGTCTAACATGAAATTACAATAGAATAATCTAATGGCATTAGTAGCAATAGAGAATTATAAGGTAACAAAGTGTTGTAACCCTAATGCCTCAAAGTAAGGGCGATGGTCAGGAAAGACAGTCCATTTAATCGGTGATCCGGTACAGATAGTACGCATAATGAAATCGGTATACCATAATAAAGCTTGGTCAAGTTTTGAAGTAAAACTCATCCGATGTACCGTCATCTGATTGGACCGGAGAAAAGGGGAATCCGTATACAGATTCGAAGACGATGTCTCTTCACTAGCATTGGTCTTCTTCCTCTTGAAGGGATTGAACTTAGGCATTCTTTCTCAAAATTCTAGAAACCTTAAGGATTTGAAAGTGGAGGCACGGCTGCTGCTGTTTGAGGATGTTTGAAAGAATAAAGAAGATGGGGGCCTCGGGTTCTAGCTGGTACATATATATACCCAGCCGAACTCTGGCCGAATTCGGACCGAGCTCGGGCCGAATTCACCAAGGGTTGCCTGGCTATATATATATATATATATCAAAAATAATAGAAATGGGGCCACATCTTTTTCATTAATTCGTTTTAAATATTTAATTCAGAGTTTAGTAATTTTAAATCTCAAAATAATATAATTAATATTATTTTATAAATTAATATTCTTTACTCAGCATCTGTCTCAGATTAGCTGTAGGAGTACTGTTCCAGCTAACGGAGGTTCACCGGGGAACTCTTAAGTACCGCTTCGCTTCGACCGTAGTCGTGGTGACAGATAGACTCTTTTTAGGCTTGTCTCGAAAATAGTTTTTGAGTATCGAATAAATAATTAATAAAACAAAATTAATTAATATTATTGACATCTAAAATGCCTAATTCTCGATGTAAATAATTGAAACGATCTTCCGCTAAAGGTTTTGTGAGTATGTCAGCTAATTGATTCTGAGTGTCTATGTATACAAGGTCTATATCTCCATTTTGTTGATGATCTCTAAGAAAGTGATGTCTAATCTCGACATGTTTAGTATGAGAGTGACATACTGGATTCTTAGTTAAATTAATAGAACTAGTGTTGTCACAGAAAATGCGTATATGTGCAAAATGTAATCCATAGTCTTCTAAAGTTTGTTTCATCCACAAAATTTGTGCACAACAACGTCCTGCGGCGATATACTCAGCCTCGATTGTTGATAATGCAACAAAATTTTACTTTTTACTAAACCAAGAGACTATAGCTTTTCCTAGAAAATGATATGTGTTGCTGGTGCTTTTTCTATCTACTTTGCATCCAGCAAAATCAGCATCAGAATAACTGGTTAGGTCAAATGACGTGGTTTTGGGATACCATAAGCCGACAGAAGAAGTGCCTTTAAGGTATCGAAAGATACGCTTAACTGTGCACAAATGTGATTTCTTAGGATTAACTTGAAAGCGTGCACATAAACAAACACTAAACATAATGTTTGGTCGACTAGCAGTTAAATACAGTAAGCTACCGATCATACCTCGATACTTACGTATGTCGACAGGTTTGCCTTGTTCATCAATATCAAGCTTAGTTGAAGTCGCCATTAGTGTGCTAAGTGGCTTGACTGCTTCCATGTCGAACTTCTTTAATAGATCTTTTGTGTACTTTGCTTGATTTATGAACATCCCATTGTTGGTTTGTTTGATTTGTAGTCCGAGAAAGAATTTCAACTCTCCCATCATGCTCATCTCAAACTCATTCTACATACACTTTGAAAATTCTTTCCAAAGAGATTCATCAGTAGATCCAAAGATAATATCATCTACATAGACTTGAATCAAAAGAATATTGTTATTCAAAGATTTTATAAACAAAGTAGTGTCAACCTTTCCCTTTAAAAAACCGTTATCAAGTAGAAAAGAGCTTAGACGATCGTACCAAGCACGAGGGACTTGTTTCAAACCGTATAAGGCTTTCTTCAACTTGAAAACATATTCAGAAAATTTGAAATCAGTAAAATCGGGTGGTTGAGCTACATAAACCTCTTCTTTTATAAAACTATTTAAAAATGTGCTTTTGACATCCATTTGAAATAACTTAAAGTTATGAAAATATGCAAATGTACATAACATGCGAATGGATTCTAATCTCGCAACTGGGGCATAAGTCTCATCGTAGTCGATACCTTCTTTTTGATTGTATCCTTGAGCTACAAGTCGGGCCTTATTACGAGTCACTAAACCATTCTCGTTCAATTTGTTTCGGAATACCCATCGGGTGCCAATGACCGGATGATCAATGGGCTTGGAAACAAGTTCCCAAACTTGATTCCGTTCGAATTGGTTTAATTTCTCTTGCATAGCATCTAACCAAAAATTATCACTACATGCTTCATCAATATTTTTGGGTTCAAACTGCGAGACAAAAGCAACACAAGAAGCTATATCTTTATTAGAGGAACGAGTACTTACACCCTTGGTAATCTCACCAATTACCAAGTCCTTTAGATGATTAGCCAAGAATCTTATCTCTTTTGGGGTAGTCTCAAGATTGCTAGTTCCGGCTTCTTTGCTTTGAGGTTTATCTGATGCCTGATGTGATGGTTCTGCATCTTTGTGTGAAGGTTTTACAGTAGCTGTACTTGGTACGATTATGTCTTCAGTGTTATCATCGTCTAAGTGTTGATTTAGCTCATCAAACTTGACATTGATAGATTCTTCAATGATCATAGTTCTTTTGTTGAAGACTCTGTATCCTTTGCTCTTTGCTGCATAACCTAAAAATATACCTTCATCGGCCTTTTCATCAAATTTACTCAAATTATCTTTAGTATTAAGAATAAAACATTTACAACCAAAGATTTTAAA
Organism: Iris pallida; assembly: GCA_029216955.1. NCBI lineage: Eukaryota > Viridiplantae > Streptophyta > Magnoliopsida > Asparagales > Iridaceae > Iris > Iris pallida. The sequence continues at coordinate 7,526,055 of JANAVB010036418.1, read as the reverse complement.
ATATGAAACGTTTGGTGTTCTATCAAACCATAGTTCATAGGGAGTCTTCTTCGATATAGGTCGAATTAGAACCCTATTGAGAATATAGCATGATGTATTTACAGCTTCAGCCCATAAGTATCTAGGTAGACTAAACTGGTTTAACATAACTCTATCCATTTTAGATAGAGTTTTGTTCTTACGTTTCACAACTCCATTTTGTTGCAGAGTCCTAGGGCAAGAGAATTCATGCAGATAACCGTGTGTGTCACAAAATTGCTTGAATTCTGCATTCTCAAATTTACCGCCATGATCACTATGAATACGAGTAATCATGAACCCTTTTTCTTTCTGTACTTTCTTGCAAAAGGTGGCAAATTCTGGTAATATATCGTTCTTGCGTACAAGAAAATAAACCCATGTATATCTAGAGAAATCATCTATAATGACAAATGCATATAACTTACCACCTAGACTAGCAATTCTACTTGATCCAAATAAGTCCATATGCAACAGTTGTAAAGGTCTAGTGGTACTTACAGCGTTCTTGGATTTGAATACAGATTTGGTAGCTTTGTTCTTTTCACATTCACTACATACCGTATCCTTCTTAAAAGAAATATCCGGTAAGCCGCGTACCAACTTCTTCGTAGATAATCTTGAAATTGTATCCATGTTTGCATGACTGAGTCTCATATGCCATAGTTGACTCTCAACGCTTTTGGCCATCAAACATCTACCTGTTTTGTTAGCATCTTCCAACAAATAGAATACATATATATTGTCTTCCCTAATACCTTCAAATATAGTACTACCAGTTGAACTATCAACTATAGTACATTTATCTTTTACGAAGTTAATAATATAACCGTAATCAGCTAAATGGCTTATGCTGAGCAGATTATGTTTTAACTCGGTAACTAGACAAACATCTTTAATCACTGGATAAGAAGCCTTACCAATGTCACCGATACCAATTATGTACCCTCTTAAATTATTACCGAAGGAGACGTATCCTTCTTTATTCCTCTTCGACAGTGTTGCGAATAATGAAGCGTCACCGGTCATGTGCCGTGAGCAACCGTTGTCGAGGATCCATTTGCTCCTAGCATGTGAAGGACGTCCTACCTATAAAACAATTTACAGATAAAACTCTTGGTACCCATTTCTTGTTAGGTCCTGACTGGTTAGTTTTCGGTATCCATGCATAAACATTTAAATCTACTAACTTTCTGATTCTACATGCAGAAGATATATGACCAATGAGGCCACAATAATGACATTTAGCATGTTGAGTGTTGAAAGTAGTGTGAGGTGCATGATTGGTAGGTTTTGGTTTTCTAGTTTAGAAGAATGCATTCCTATTAGTCTTCTTGGGCATAGTTTTAGTATGGTTTGGTCTGACAGTATTGGGCTTGTTCCGATGATTCGGTAATTGACACGTGTTAGAATAGGAAGCAGCAACTTCAGGCCATTTTTCTAAACTAATTTCCAACTTTTTGGAAGTGTCATACAATCTAGTATAGTCAGATGTGAGTGATTCTAGTCTGACCTGTGCACACTGGAGACTCTTTCTCTCCTTAGATAGGTCTTCCTTTAACTGGATAATAGTTTGGTCTTTTTCTTCGGATAGCTTAACAGTCTCGTGTAACAATAATTTAATAGAAGAAAGCTCACCAGACTCAGTTGAAGAGTCATTATTTCTAACATGATCTAATTGGTCGGTAAGTCTTCCTATTTCACCTCTGTACTCTTTGAGTGCCTTCTTAGAGGTTTCATATTTACTACACAGTTTCCTGTAGTCATCTAACAGTTCACTGAAAGCCTCTCCTAGTTGCTCAAAGGTGAAATCATCAAAAGGATCAAATAGAGGATTAGTGATTACCTAATCGCAAGCCATCAAGCACACATTTGTAGTGTCATCTGATTGTTCATCTTCTGAGTCGCTGGCTTCACTTTCAGGCCATATGCTTGTGTTGGCGTACTTTCTTGATGTAAATTTCTTCAGGTAGCCTTTGTCATATTTGCTGCTTTTCTTTGATGATGATGCTGAGGGACAATCTTTCTTTATGTGTCCTTTCTCTTGCATCCGTAGCAAATAGGATCTTCCTCGTTGTTGTTGTTGTCTTTGCTGCCTTTTGTTCTCCTGTTAAATCTCATGAACTTCTTAAATTTTCTTACCAGAAGAGCTTGATCTTCAGAGTCGGAGTCGCTGTCGTCAGAATCATCTTCGATGGTTCTTCTATGTTGAGCCTTGAGAGCGATCATCTTCTCTGACTTCTCCTTTGGTGTAGCATCTTCAAAGTCTTAAAGTTCTAATTCGTAAGTGAGTAGCTTACCCATGAGTGTTTCTAGAGACATTGTTGAGAGGTCATCCCTTCAATGATTGCTATAGCCTTTGGAATCCAGTTCTTTGTAAGGGCTCGTAGAAGTTTGCGAATCTTCTCATGGTTACTGTAATCCTTGCCTAGTGAAGACAGAGGATTTACAATATCCAAGATGTTGACACAAAATCACAATCAACCAAATATTGATAGAATTGACTACATGATACTTGTGATAATTCAATACGACACATGAAGACTACATCCAGTACAAGTCAGACGATAGTTCGAATTTGCAATACAAATTATTTTGAGTCTGTATTTTTATAATTTTAGTGAGTCTAGACTTATATAAACTGAGCTGTGCTGAGCATCTGAGATTTAGCCTATACCCATACCCAAAATCTAATAGCTCTACACATATCCAAATAAGCCAATTGGACCCATGACTCATTCTGTGCTCTGGAGACAGAGTTCGGGCCGAACTCTGCCTCCACACAGAGTTCGGGCCGAACTCTGCCTCCACACAGAGTTCGGGCCGAACTCTGCCTCCTAAAAATCAGCAACCTAATTTTTAGGGTTGGTTGGTTGCAAGTTGTCCAACGGCCAAATTTTTGAAAATTCCAACCAGAATTCTGGTCGAATTCTGCCTACCTGATATCCTATAAATAGGCCATGAATTCTCTCATTTTCATTCATCCAATCTTCTCTTCTCTTCTCTCTAAAGCTCTATACAAGCCATACCCTTCTTCATCTACTAGCCACAAGCTCCCTAAGCCTCAAGTGCTCAGTACTTTTCAGTCAGGAGTTTGTGCAAGAGTTCAAGAAGTCGCTTGGAAAATTCCAAGCATCGCCACTGCGATCTTTGTAAGAAGTTGACGTGCTCTTCTGAAGAAAAGACACGGGGTGTAACTACTATTTCACAAATAGTAGATTTAATCCTGAGCTAGAGTTCTCAGGCCTGGACTAGTCCTCCACAAGGGAAACCAGGTTAAAAATCGGCTGTATTTGCATATGCTTTCTTGCTCTTTATTTATTTTTGCATTTACTCTGATTACTTTCAGTTTGTGAAAGAGTTTAATTTTTAATTGGTTATTATCATTATAAACTCTATTCACCCCCCTCTAGAGTTGCCATCTGTTCTTCAATTGGTATCAGAGCGTTGTTCTCTCAACAAGGACTAACTGAAGAACAGTTTGGCAACTCTAGAAGGGGGTGAATAGAGTTTATATAGAAAAATAGCCAATTAAAAATAACTCTTTCACCGATAATAAATAATCAGAGTAAAGTGCGGAAAATAAATGAAGAGCAGAAGAGCATACGCAAACACAGCGATTTTAACCTGGTTTCCCTCGTGGAGGACTAGTCCAGGCCTGAGAACTCTAGCTCAGGATTAAATCCACTATTTGTAAAATAGTAGTTTACAACCCGTGCCTTTTCTTCAGAAGAGCACGTCAACTTCTAACAGAGGATCGCAGTGGCGATTTGCTTGGAATTGTCCAAGCGACTTCTTCGACTCTTGCACAAGAATCCTAACTGAGAGATGCTGAGCACTCGAGACTTAGGAGGCTTGTGGCTAGTAGATGGGAAGGGTATGGCTTATTGAGCTTATAAGAGAGAATAGAAGAGAAGATTGGATGGATTGAAATGAGAGAATTCATGCCCTATTTATAGTGTTTTTATAGGCAGAATTCGGCCAGAATTCGGGTAGGAAAATTCAAAAATTTGGCCGTTGGACAACTAGCAACCAGCTATCCCTAAAATTAGGGTTCCTGATTTCTAGGGGACAGAGTTCGGCCTAAACTCTGTGTGGATACAGAGTTCGGCCCGAACTCTGTCTCCAGAGCACAGAGTGGTTCTAAGGGGACCAGTGGGCAGTTTTTGGTTCAGTGGAGCTTGGGATTTTGGGTAGGTTATAGACTAAGTTCCAAGAGCTCAGCATGACTCAGAGTACACAAGTCTAGACTCAATGAAATTATAAAATACAGACTCCAGAACACACTGAGAGCCGGAGACTGAGCTGTCATCTGTCTTGAACTGAATGCAGTCGTCGTGTGTCGTATTGAATTAATACAAATATTATTTAGTCAATGTAGTCAATATTTGGTTGACTGTGACTTTGTGTCAACAATCTTCCCCATATTGATAATTGACAAAATAATATATGTATATTCAACATTCATACCTGGACACAGTTGATTATAGCAACATAGCTCCCCCATACTCGATGCCGAGCTAGAATGTAATAGCTCCCCCGTAATCAGTGAACGGTGCTGAGCTAAAAGCAATAGCTCCCCCAGAAATAGTGCATGAAACCTGTATAATATCTCCCAAAAAGCACAAACAAGCACAGATATACCAAAAGATAGGATATGATACCAATACCAAGAGAATATATCCAGACATATATATCCAGCCAGAAGAGAGACATATATCCAGATATATATCCAGCCAGAAGAGAGACATATATATCCAGCCAGAGAAGAGAGACATATATATCCAGCCAGAATATACATAGTTCTCCCCCTTTTGGCAGTTAGCAATATAGACTGCAGATGAATGAATAATAGAGAAACTGCAGAAGATAATTATAGTAATACAACCACACCAAGCAGAGAAGAAACAGTATAGAAATAATCAAAAGAAGTACTAGCATAAAGTGTCATAATCAAATGTCAAACACATAACCAGAGTTTAAAAACATCCAAGTACATAAAACTGAAACTAACTAGAAATGAAAATGCATCAACTAATGTCATCATCAGCAGCAGCAGCAAGTAGTGGCCAATCTCCATCACGGAGCATGAGAAGGTCCAGGAGAGTTGGAACGTCTGGGATCCACAAGAGCAGCACCCGGATCCAGGTAACGCATGACCCATGGATCATCAATGCGATAACCCTTACGATTGGGATCCCGCTGCATGGGAATGGCCATAGTAGGATGATGGGACATGGAGTACCGAATATCATGCAGCGAGTTGCAGAGTGCACTCATCTGTAGGGTAGTACGGTAGTCCATCTGAGCCTACCGATCAGCTTCTAAGTAGAAACGATCCTGGAGCATGGTCTGGATGGAGTCAAGAGTAGCAGGTGGAGGTGGTGCATCCTGACGGAAAGGAGGGGAGTTAGACTCCGTATCATCAGAATGCTCAGAAGCCTCAGGAGAGGCGACAACTGCCTGAGTATGTCGTGCCTTGGACAGAAAAGCAGGAGCAGGCAAGAATGGACAGATATCAAGTGGTATGTTAAATGCACGAAAGATCATAGGAAGGTACAAAGGATAAACCAGAGCTCGTGGTTTCTTCCTACAGTGAATCATCCAGTCCATCATTGTACGTGGAAGATTTAAAGAAATTCCAAAGTGAAGATGATAAAGAGCAGATATCTCAAGATAAGTGATGTCATCATGGGAACCTGTTTTGGGTAGAATGGTGTTAGAAATAATCCAATGAAGATCAGAAAAATATGGGTTGGGATATTTAGCCGTGAGCTTGCGAGGACGTGTGTATGGAGTACACAAATCGTCATTGAAGCTCTCAAGGGAAATTCCGTCGGGAAAACGGAACGAGCGAGCGTCAACTAGCTTTTCCCAAGAATTGGGCTCTTGAAGACCAAGATATTCGGCTAAGTCAAAGTCATCAAAAGATATATTGATACCTGCAACTCGTGAATAAATATGGAGATCATCAAAGGTCATGTTGCAGTAGAACATTTGGACAGCATGACGATAGATAGCAGAAGTGGTAGTGACAAGCTCATCAAAGCAGAGGTCATGAAATAAAGAATCATATTGAGAGAAGATAGAAAAATTAATAGGATGTCCTGCGAATACCTGACGATTCCGATAGTCACTAAACCAGTTGTTTGAGGCATCTAGTGAAACAAATAATCGGTTGTCATAAGTAGAAGGGTTTCGAGGACGAGGTGGGTTGAACAACGGATGAGGTGGTTGAAGTTGTTCAATGATTCGTTCATTCGTCGGAGGAGTATCCGAAGAGGAAACACTCTCAGTTCGAATCCTCTTTCCACGATTGAACAAGCGAGGGGCCATTTACAAGAAATTAGAGAACTTGAAATGGAGAGAAAGAAGGAGATATACCTGAAAATAACAACAAACAGTGGAAGAGAATGATGAGAAACCCTTTTTCCTTGATTTTGAGAAGTAATGGAGCCTTCTAGATCAAAAACTAGGGTTAGGGTTTTGAGAAAAGAGTTTGGAGAGGTGAGGAAGGTGGCAATAGTGAAGGAGAGAGAGGGAATCCCGAAATAAAATAGGGGTTTGTCTTTGGTCGGATGACATATGGACCATAGGATCTAAATTGATCCAACGGCAGAGCCAGATCCCGACACTGGAACTTAGGGACCGAACTCGGCCCGAACTCTGTTAGGGGCAGAGTTCGGCCCGAGTTCTGGATCAGTGGTCCAGAACTAAAGGCAGGCTGAAAAGATAGAAAAATTGATTAAGTGTTGAACAAAAGAGATTTTGAGGATAAAAGATTGATGAAAACAATGAAGTACATAGAGAGGTACACAAAGGTCATAATGAACTTTAGGAAAAATTAATTAGGCAATAATAAATCGGAACAAACCATATAATAAACAAGGAAATATATTGTAATTCAGTATTTCAAATTTGCCATGGGTTAGCTGCAGGGGCCGGATCCCAGCTAGCGGTAGTCCTGAGGACTAGTGCACCGTGTCGCTTAGGCTTTTACGCCTTTTTGTCAGAAGGACCCTTTCGGCTTGTACCCATAATAAATTCGTCATAAAAGAATCAAAATATACTCGATATTTACGCAAGTAAGTCTCAACTTATAACTGCTTCATCCAAAATTCCGAGTTCACGACAAAGAAAATTGAAGCGCTCTTCGGATAATGGCTTAGTAAAGAAATCTGCTAGCTGATGATCAGTGTCAATAAATTCTAAGTTAATCGTGCCATTTTGCTGATGATCACGCAAAAAGTGGTGTCTGATCTCAATATGTTTAGTGCGTGAGTGGCAAACAGGGTTCATAGTCAAATTGATGGCACTAGTATTGTCACAGAATATAGGAATATGCATGAAAGATAATTTATAGTCTTCAAGGGTTTGCTTCATCCACAGAATTTGTGCACAACAACGCCCAGCTGCTATGTATTCAGCTTCTGTTGTGGATAGTGCGACAGAGTTCTGCTTCTTGCTAAACCATGAGACTAGAGCCTTTCCTAATAAATGACACGTACCGCTAGTACTTTTACGGTTGACCTTGCATCCAGCAAAGTCAGCATCAGAGTAACCGATGAGGTCAAATGATGTTGACTTGGGATACCATAGGCCCACTGTAACCGTACCCTTAAGGTATCGAAAGATACGCTTAACCGCGGTCATGTGAGATTCCTTAGGATTTGCTTGATATCTAGCACATAGGCAAACACTAAACATGATATCGGGGCGACTAGCAGTTAAATAAAGTAAGCTGCCTATCATACCTCGATACTTACGTTGATCAACGGGTTTGCCGCTCTCATCTGGTTCGAGTTTGGTTGAGGTAGCCATTGGAGTGCTGATTGGTTTGATGTTGTCAAGATCGAACTTCTTCAGCATGTCCTTGGTATACTTCGATTGACAGATAAAAGTTCCATTAGCCAGTTGTTTTACTTGCAGACCAAGAAAGTGGTTGAGCTCTCCCATCATGCTCATCTCAAATTCTGTCTGCATACACTTGGCAAATTCTTGACAAAGAGTTTAATCAGTAGACCCAAAAATAATATCATCAACATAAATCTGAATTAATAAAATAGTGTCTTTGAAAGATTTTATAAACAGTGTAGTATCAATTTTCCCTTTTGAAAAATCTTTCTCAAGTAAGAAGCTATTTAGCCTTTCATACCAAGCTCTGGGGGCTTGTTTGAGGCCATAAAGTGCTTTCTTTAGCTTGAACACGTGGTCGGGAAATTTATGATTTTCAAAGCCAGGAGGTTGTTTCACATAAACTTCCTCCTTAATAAAACTATTCAGGAAAGCACTTTTCACATCCATTTGAAATAATTTAAAGTTTTGAAAATTAGCAAAAGCACAAAGCATCCGAATGGATTCTAGTCTAGCAACAGGAGCATACGTCTCATCGTAGTCGATACCTTCCTCTTGGTTGTATCCTTGAGCTACTAGACGAGCTTTGTTACGTGTGACTGAACCATCTTCATTTACTTTGTTTCTAAAAACCCATTTAGTACCAATTATCGAGTGATTAACCGGTCTAGGAACGAGTTCCCATACTTGGCTTCTCTCGAATTGGTTGAGTTCTTCTTGCATAGCAGAAATCCAAAATTCATCATTAAAAGCTTCAGAAATGTTTTTAGGCTCTACTTGTGAAATGAAGGCAGTGCTAGCAACGGAGTCTCCTAGTGATGATCTAGTAGTTACTCCACGTGAAACTTCTCCTATAACTAAATTTTCTGGATGAGAAGGTTTGAAAGAGAATTTCTTAGGCAAACCCTCCAGAGAATTAGTTTCGGTTGAAGTATTCATTGGAGTAGAAGTTGATGGCTCAACGTCATCATCAAGAGTACTTGCTGCACTGTTGTCTTCATCAAAAGTCACATTTGTTGACTCTTCCACAATAAGTGAGCGTTTATTGAAAACTCTATATCCCTTACTCTTGGCGGCATAACCAAGAAAGATACCATCGTCAGCTTTGGCATCAAATTTGCCTAAGTTATCTTTGGTGTTAAGGATAAAACATCTACAACCAAAAACTTTAAAATAAGAAACATTTGGGGTTCTCCCAAACCAAAGCTCATAGGGTGTTTTCTTCGTAATGGGACGAATAAGTACCCTATTTAAAATGTGGCATGCTGTACTTACAGCCTCTGCCCAAAAATATTTCGGAAGAGAAAATTTATTCAACATGACTCTAGCCATATCGCCAAGAGTCCTATTCTTCCGCTCCACAACACCATTTTGTTGAGGAGTTCTAGGACAAGAGAATTCATGATCAAAACCATTTGCATTACAAAAACTTTCAAAATCATAATTTATGAATTCGCCTCCATGATCACTTCGGATTCGAGTAATCATGTAGCCTTTTTCGTTTTGAACTTTCTTTACAAAAATTTTGAAAGCAGAAATAGCATCGCTCTAATTAGCGAGAAAGAAAACCCATGTAAATCTCGAAAAATTATCAACAATAACAAATGCATAAAGTTTGCCTCCAAGGCTAGCTATTCTACTAGGACCAAATAAATCCATATGAAGTAGTTGCAAGGGTCTAGTAGTACTTACAGAGTTGATAGAATGAAATGAGGATTTAGTTGCCTTGTTTAGTTCACATTCGGCACATACCGTGTCCGTTTTGAACGTGATGTCAGGTAATCCTCTCACTAGCTTCTTGGTAGAAAGCCTGGATATAGCATCCATGTTGGCATGACCAAGACGCTGGTGCCAAAGTAGTCGTTCGTCTTTGTGGGCATATAGACATCTACCTGCATTGTTAGTATTTATAGAAAGATAGAAAATGTAGATGTTGTCCTCTCTTTTCCCTTCAAAAGCAATGTCTTCTGTTGACCTATCATAGATGTAGCAACTGTTTTTTCCAAAGTTAATATCATATCCATGATCAGTAAGATGACTAATGCTGAGCAGGTTATTCTTTAACTCGGTCACTAGGCAGACATCCTTTATTACAGGAGAAGGAGGATGACCAATGATACCATTACCTATAATGTGCCCTTTGAGATTGTTACCGAAGGATACGTATCCTTCTCTCTTCATCGATAGTGATGCAAAAAGATTTGCGTCTTCCGTCATATGCCGCGAGCATCCACTATCGAGAATACACTTACTTTCAGTTGAGGAGGGAAGGTCCACCTACATCTAGAGTAGATGTGACCTTTGGTACCCGAGTTCTTGAGGGTCCTGAAAAGTTAGTCTTTGGAAACCAAGCATATATCCTTTTATCTACAAGTCTTCTAACTCTGCACTGTGGTGAGATGTGTCCATGTAATCCACAATAAGTACAGATAGCATTCTTATTTATACTAGGAGCATGAGAATAATATCTATAAGCAACAGGATGAGGATGGACATGATGTGAAGAGTTAGCATGGTGAAGATGATTATGCATGGAATAAGTGGCATGGTGATGGTGTCTACGAGGCATAGAATGATGGTATTGTCTATGATGTGTGATATGCTGATATTGTCTAGATGGCATGGCATGATGATTTTGTCTATATGGCATGGCATGATGATTTTTATGTGTGGAGTGATGTTGATTGTGTCTTAGTGCATGATGAGTGTATACTGAGTGAGAATTGTTCTTACGTGCACGTGGTTTGTGAAAGTTTGTGTATATAAATGCATGGTTATGTGCTGCATGAGAATGACGTGATTGACTAGCATGAGTGGTATTGTGCCCATGTGATTGGGTTTGAGGTTGAACAACCTGTTTACCCAATTTGGTTTCTAATCTTTTAGAAATAGCTTGCAGTTCATCAACCTTAATATTTAAGCCATATATCTTAGTCATGGAAATCTTGTGTCTACTCTTTTCTTCAGCAAGCAACGTGTTGAGTGTAGTGATTTCTTGAGTTTGTTGCTCAATACGTGCTTCAGCATCATGCAAGCTTAATTTAAGCTTGGATACTTCATCAGTGTCATTAGTGGGTGACGTGTTTCTAACATTATCAAGAAGTAAAGAAATTCTTTGTATCTCATCTTCTAGACTTTTGATTTTGTCATTGGCATGTTTATATTTACCGATGACCTTTTTATGATCATCGAGTAAATCAGTGAAAGCATCGCCAAGTTCATCAAAAGAGAAGTCATCCAGAGTTTCGTTAGATACCTTATTGGAAGTTGCCATCAGGCACACATTTGATGTATCTTGAGGAGAGTCCTTTTCTTCCTCAGAGTCACTCGCTTCACTTTCATGCCAGATGCCTGTGTTGTCATATTTCTTTGATGAGTTCTTTTTGTATGGCTTCTCATAGCGGTTGCTCTTCTTCAGGAATGGGCAGTCTTTTCGGACATGTCCAGTTTTCTTGCAACCGTAACAAGTTGGTTCCTCTTCATCGTCTTCTTGAGATTCCTTCTTCCTTCGATTGAAGCGAAGGAATTTCCTGAAGTTACGAACCATGAGAGCTTGGTCTTCATCATCCGAGTTATCTTCTTCAGTCTCATCATGATTAGCTCTTCGTTGATGAGCTTTGAGTGCGATCTCCCTGGTCTTCGGAGCAGGCTCTTCGAAGTCCTTGAGGTCAAGCTCGTGAGTCATAAGCTTACCCATCAAGGTCTCCATTGACATTGTTGTGAGATCGTTTCCTTCTATGATGGCTGTCACTTTAGGGTTCCAAATCTTTGGTAGCCCTCTGAGTAGCTTACGAATCTTCTCGTAGTTTGAGTACTGCTTTCCAAGCGAGGATAGAGGATTGATGATGTCGAGGAATCTTGTGAACATTTGAGTGATCGTCTCACTTGGCTTCATCTTGAAAGCTTCGTATTCTTGAGTGAGACGGCTTATTTTAGATTCCTTGACCTGTGTGGTTCCTTCATGCGTCACTTCTAGAAGTCTCCATACTTCATGAGCAGTGGTGCATGTAGAGACCCTGTTGAACTCATTCCTGTCTATAGCACAGAATAAAGCATTAATAGCCCTAGCATCTAGACTTGCCTGTTTCTTCTCCTCGACAGAATATTTGTCGTGTGGTTTCTCAATGAGGTCACCATCGACAACTATTCTGGCGGGCTTTTTGTAACCGTCAGTGACGACAGTCCACAGGTCAAAGTCTAGAGACTTAAGATAGAAGCTCATCCTTGTTTTCCAATATGTGTAGTTAGTCCCATCAAATAGGGGAGGCCTATGAGTGGACTGACCTTCACCATGATTGGAAATCAAGGATTGTGTGGTTGCCATGGATCAGCTCTTAGGATGTTAGTCCTTATAAAGAGAACAGAGCTCTGATACCAATTGAAGAACAGTTTGGCAACTCTAGAGGGGGATGAATAGAGTTTATATAGAAAAATAGCCAATTAAAAATAACTCTTTCACCGATAATAAATAATCAGAGTAAAGTGCGGAAAATAAATGAAGAGCAGAAGAGCATACGCAAACACAGCGATTTTAACCTGGTTTCCCTCGTGGAGGACTAGTCCAGGCCTGAGAACTCTAGCTCAGGATTAAATCCACTATTTGTGAAATAGTAGTTTACAACCCGTATCTTTTCTTCAGAAGAGCACGTCAACTTCTAACAGAGGATCGCAGTGGCGATTTGCTTGGAATTGTCCAAGCGACTTCTTCGACTCTTGCACAAGAATCCTAACTGAGAGATGCTGAGCACTCGAGACTTAGGAGGCTTGTGGCTAGTAGATGGGAAGGGTATGGCTTATTGAGCTTATAAGAGAGAATAGAAGAGAAGATTGGATGGATTGAAATGAGAGAATTCATGCCCTATTTATAGTGTTTTTATAGGCAGAATTCGGCCAGAATTCGGGTAGGAAAATTCAAAAATTTGGCCGTTGGACAACTAGCAACCAGCTATCCCTAAAATTAGGGTTTCTGATTTCTAGGGGACAGAGTTCGGCCCGAACTCTGTGTGGAGGCAGAGTTCGGCCTGAACTCTGTCTCCAGAGCACAGAGTGGTTCTAAGGGGACCAGTGGGCAGTTTTTGGTTCAGTGGAGCTTGGGATTTTGGGTAGGTTATAGACTAAGTTCCAAGAGCTCAGCATGACTCAGAGTACACAAGTCTAGACTCAATAAAATTATAAAATACATACTCCAGAACACACTGAGAGCCGAAGACTGAGCTGTCATCTGTCTTGAACTGAATGCAGTCGTCGTGTGTCGTATTGAATTAATACAAATATTATTTAGTCAATGTAGTCAATATTTGGTTGACTGTGACTTTGTGTCAACACTAACATCCTAGAGATGATCCATGGCAACCACACAATCCTTGATTTCCAATCACGGTGAAGGGCAGTCCACTCATAGGCCTCCCCTATTTGATGGAACTAACTACACCTATTTGAAAACAAGGATGAGCTTTTATCTCAAGTCACTAGACTTCGACCTGTGGACCATCGTCACCGATGGTTACAAAAAGCCCGCCAAGATAGTTGTCAATGGTGATCTCGTTGAGAAACTCGTTGAGAAACCACATGACAAATATTCTGACGAGGAGAAGAAACAGGCAAGTCTCGATGCGAGAGCTATTAATGCTTTATTCTGTGCTATAGACAGGAATAAGTTCAACAGGGTCTCAACATGCACCACCTCTCACGAAGTATGGAGACTTCTAGAAGTAACGCATGAAGGAACCACCCAAGTCAAGGAATCGAAGATAAGCCGTCTCACTCAATGAGGCTTTCAAGATGAAGCCAAATGAGACGATCGCGCAAATGTTCACAAGATTCCTCGACATCATCAATCCCCTATCTTCGCTCGACAAACAATATACAAATCATGAGAAGATTCGCAAGCTACTTAGGGGGCTACCAAAGATTTGGAACCCTAAGGTGACAGCCATCATAGAAGGAAATGATCTCACAACGATGTCCATGGAGACCTTGATAGGAAAGCTGATGACTCATGAGCTTGACCTCAATGACTTCGAAGAGCCTGCTCCTAAGGCTAAGGAGATCGCCCTCAAAGCTCACCGATAAAGGACTGACTCCGAAGGAACGGATGACGACAACTCAGAAGATGATGATCAAGCTCTCCTTGTCCGCAACTTCAAGAAATTTCTTCGCTTCAACCGAAGAAAGAAGGAACCACAAGAAGATGACGAAGAAGAGCCAACTTGCTACGATTGCAAGAAGATGGGACACGTCCGAAAAGACTGTCCATTCTTAAAGAAGAACAACCGCTATGAGAAACCATACAAGAAAGCTTTCTCAAAGAAATATGCCAACACAAGCATTTGGCATGAAAGCGAAGCTAGTGACTCCGAGGAAGAAAATGACTCTCCTCAAAATGCTGCAAACGTGTACCTAATGGCAACGTCCGACAAGGTGTCAAACGAAACTCTTAATGATTTCACTTTTGATGAACTTGGCGTTGCTTTCACCGATTTACTTGATGATCACAAAAAGGTCATTGGTAAATATAAACATGCCAAAGAAAAGGTCAAAAATCATGAAGTCAAAATTCAAAGACTTTCTTTACTGCTTGATAACATTAGAGACACTTCACCCACGGAAGTCATAAATGAGGTATCTAAGCTTAAAATAAGCCTACATGATGTCGAAGCACGCATTGAACAACAAACACAAGAAATTACAGCACTCAACACGGAGCTTGCTGAAGAAAAGAGTAGACACAAGATTTCTATTACTAAGATAAGTGGTTTGAATGCTAAGGTTACTGAACTGCAGGCTGTCTCTAAGAAATTAGAGACTAAATTGGGAAAATAGGTTGCTCAACCTCAAACCCAATCACATGAGACACACACAAAGCATGACACTACTCATACTAGTTAACCACGTCATCCACCTGCAGCACGTAATCATGCTTACATATACACACACTTTCATAAAGCACACAAACCACATGCACATAGAAATAATTCTCATATGTCACAGAATCATCATGCTACACATAGATACAATCATCACTATGTTGTACAAAATCACCATCACTCTACATATAGACATCATCACCATGCTATTCCATATAGACATTATCACCATACTGCTCCACATCACTCTACATATAGATATCATCACCATGCTAACTCTACATATCATCATGCTACTCCACATCACTCTACTCATAGACATTATCTGCATGCTCCTAACATAAGTAGGAATGCTATATGTACTTATTGTAGATTACATGGACACATTTTACCACAATGTAGAATTAGAAGATTAGTAGATAGAAAGATATATGCATGGTTTCCAAAAACTAACTTTTCAGGACCCTCAAGAACTTGGGTACCAAAGGTCACATCTACTCTTGATGTAGGTGGACCTTCCCTCCTCAACTAAAAGTAAGTAGATTCTCGATAGTGGATGCTCGCGGCATATGACGGGAGACGCAAATCTTTTCGTATCACTATCGATGAAGAGAGAAGGATATGTATCCTTCGGTAACAACCTAAAATGACATATTATAGGTAATGGTATTATTGGTCATCCTCCTTCTCTCGTAATAAAGGATGTCTGCCTAGTGACCGAGTTAAAGCATAACATGCTCAGCATTAGTCATCTTGCTGACCATGGATATGACATTAACTTTGGACAAAACAAATGCTTTATTTATGATATGTCAACAGGAGACATTGCTTTTGAAGGGGTAAGAGAGGATAATATTTATATTTTCTATCTGTCTAGAGATACTAACAATGCAGGTAGATGCCTATATGCTCATAAGGATAAAAGATTACTGTGGTACCAGTGTCTTGGTCATGCCAATATGGATACTATATCCAGGCTATCGACTAAGAAGCTAGTTAGAGGCTTGCCCGACATCACATTCAAAAAGGATACTGTATGTGCCGAATGTGAATTGAATAAGGCAACTAAGTCCTCATTTTATTCCATAAACTCTGTAAGTACTACTAGACCTTTGCAACTTCTTCATATGGATTTATTTGGCCCTAGTAGAGTAGCCAGTCTTGGTGGAAAACTCTATGCTTTTATTATTGTTGATGACTTTTCTAGATTTACATGGGTTTTCTTTCTTACAAATAAAAGCGATGCTATTTCAGTTTTCAAGATTTTTGTTAAGAAAGTTCAAAATAAAAAAGGCTACATGATTACTCGAATCCGAAGTGATCATGAAGGCGAATTCGAAAATACTAATTTTAAAAAGTTTTGCGATTCTAACGGTTTTGATCATGAGTTTTCTTGTCCAAGAACTCCTCAACAAAATGGTGTTGTGGAGCGGAAGAATAGGACTCTTGGCGATATGGCTAGAGTCATGTTGAATAAGTTTTCACTTCCGAAATACTTTTGGGCTGAAGCTGTCAGTACAGCATGCCACATTTTAAATAGGGTGCTTATTCGTCCTATTACAAAGAAAACACCCTATGAGCTTTGGTTTGGAAGAACCCCAAATGTTTTTTATTTTAGAGTTTTTTGTTGTAGATGTTTTATCCTTAACACCAAAGACAACTTAGGCAAATTTGATGTCAAAGCTGACGATGGTATTTTCCTTGGCTATGCTGCCAAGAGCAAGGGATATAGAGTGTTTAATAAACGCTCATTAATTGTGGAAGAGTCTACCAATGTGACTTTTGATGAAGATAACAGTACAGCATCTACTCTTGATGATGATGTTGAGACATCAACTTCTACTCCAATGAATACCACCACCGAAACCAATTCTCTGGAGGGCTTGCCAAAAAAATTCTTTTTTAAGCCGTCACATCCAGAAAATTTGGTAATAGGTGAGGTTACACGTGGAGTAACTACTAGATCATCATTAAGAGACTCTATTGCTAGCACTGCCTTCATTTCACAAATTGAGCCGAAAAACATATTAGAAGCTTTTAATGATGAATTTTGGATTTCTGCTATGCAAGAAGAACTCAACCAATTCGAGAGGAGCCAAGTATGGGAACTCGTTCCTAGACCGGCAAATCACTCGATTATTGGTACTAAATGGGTTTTTAGAAACAAAGTAAATGAAGATGGTTCAGTTACACGTAACAAAGCTCGTCTAGTAGCCCAAGGATACAACCAAGAGGAAGGTATCGACTACGATGAGACGTATGCTCCTGTTGCGAGATTGAAATCCATTCGGATGCTTTGTGCATTTATAAATTTTCAAAATTTCAAATTATTTCAAATGGATGTTAAAAGTGCTTTCTTGAATGGATTTATTAAGGAGAAAGTTTACGTAAAACAACCCCCTGGTTTTGAAAATCATAAATTTTCCGACCATGTTTTCAAGCTAAAGAAAGTGCTATATGGCCTCAAACAAGCCCCTAGAGCTTGGTATGAATGGCTAAGCAATTTCTTGCTTGAGAAAGGTTTTTCAAAAAGGAAAATTGATACCACACTTTTCATAAAATCTTTCAAAGACACTATTCTCTTAGTGCAAATATACGTAGATGATATTATATTTGGTTCTACTGATGAAACCCTCTGTCAAGATTTTGCCAAGTGTATGCAGACCGAGTTTGAAATGAGCATGATGGGGGAGCTCAACTACTTTCTTGGACTGCAAGCCAAACAAATGTCAAATGGAACTTTCATCTGTCAGTCAAAGTATACAAAGGACATGCTGAAGAAATTTGACCTTGACAACGTCAAACCAATCAGCACTCCAATGGCTACTACAACTAAACTAGAACCAGATGAAAGCGGCAAACCTGTGGATCAACGTAAGTATCGAGGTATGATAGACAGTCTACTCTATTTAACTGCTAGTCACCCTGATATTATGTTTAGCGTTTGCCTATATGCTAGATGTCACGCCCTGATCCCGCTAGGGTCGTCCGTCTTGCTTGGATCCCTGCGGGATCGATCGTCCTCGCTAAGGCGTGATGCCGTGCAAGCCTAAGTTATGCTTGCACAAGGCCATGTACCTGTACAAAAATAACTAGTCAAGCAAAAACACACGTACGCACCCATTAGTCAAGCAAAACACACGCACGCACCCATTGCAGAAAACCAAATGTTGGACACAGAGATTTGAAATGAAAATACTCATTTTATTCATAGCTTGATAGGAATACAAGTACAAAGCTTTGCAACTCAGATTTGCCTTATAATTTGGCTACAAAATACTCTTTGAAACACTCTTTTGAAATTTGCCACAATGCCCATACATGATATCCTTTATTACAAGCTGGAATTGAAAGACACCTTCAAAGAAAATGAAAACTGGAAACTTGCAATTGACTGAAAGTAAACTTCGAGGCGATCCACGAGCTCTACTGGGCTAGACGAGCTTCGGTGCCTCACTTGAAATCCCCCTGTCTCCTTTTGCTTTCTGAAAAGGATGCCTACAACGTGGGTCAGTACACATCATGTACTGGCGAGCGACTTTTAGCCGAACTCGCAAATCTCTGCACTAAATCAATATGTTGAGCTAACATTTACTAGTGATCTTTCTACTTGTCTAGGTTCTTTTAACAATTCATAAGAACATGACAGATAGAATATATCATAGCAACTTACCCTCGCCGGCAGTCATCCCTGCACAAAACCACGTTAGAACAATTTGCATAATGAGTAATTCATGATTTATTCTTGCAGATATTGAAGTTGTCATTTGGGTCATGCAGGTGGACTATTCTACATGTTGGTCCATGGGTTTTCCCCATGATTAGCCGTTGTGACTCTTTGGTTCAGTTCGTCGCTAAGGACACAGATATTCGGCTACACTTTTAACATGGGTCCTTGCACCCAGTGTGCTCATAATCTCTCCTAGGCCGAGCGGTTCCAGGTGCCCCCAGATACCACCCGAGAGACAAATAATTCCTTGTATACAAGTTGTCCGAGACCAAATGCATGCTCTAGCCGTTCTATCAGATGAGACACACTTGGACTTATGTACAGGTATACGACACGTTTGATTCGTGCCTTCAGGTTTATCTCAACATGTACAAGTTCGTCTGTACATGTCTACATTTCATGCATACTGATGACAAGCAGATGATCATTCTTATCGAGCAGATAGAGTAGCAACACATATTCTTACATTTGATTCAATTCAATTATCTTCTCTTATCTTTTGTGGATGTGGTATCGTTGATCATTGGGACAAGGCAACAGAGTAGACTAGAGATCATTTTTCTTAGGCGTACAGATCAATGTCTGTTCGGTTGAAGCAACTCATCGAGATAAATCTTAGTTGAGAGAAGGAGGGACTTCACGCGCCGTTCACGAACAATTCACGCGGCCTACAATGGCACCAACAGTTGATTAGCATACTTCGTCTCTTTCTCTCAAGATTCGGAATGAATACAAAATACGATGAAAGCGAACAATGAAAACCAATCATCGAAAACCAACACGAAAACGCATTCATCAAAACCAAGCAGCGAAGAGAAAACATTCAGTAAAACTCTTGGATTCATTTCAATAGAAGCCAATCCATCAATTGGAAAGGTTCATTGCATTTCATCCGTGATCAATCGATACCGGCAAAGGTTTCACCAAGTACTCAGTTCATGACTGAGTCAACAAGCCGTAGGTATTACATAGTGGACCGCAAGAAGCGGGGCACTACATAATAACCCACCGAGAAAAAGTTTTGTCCTCAAAACTTAAGAAACAAAACTCACCTCCACTAGTATTGCATTCTGGGTCAAGCAACGTGGAGAGATTAAAGACGCGCACATTAGTCCGCTGTGGCTGGTTCTGCGGATTGTCTCGAAGCGACGGTGGGCCTGGCAGCTGCCCACGCTCTTCATTGTCATCTCTATTCCGATTTCTCTTCGGACAATTTCTGATGGCGTGACCCTGTTGGCCACAACGAAAACAAGCATGGTTTACGGTACGACAGTCCTCCTTGGTGTGTCCATGCTTTCCACAGTGACTGCATACCAAACCTTTCGCAAAGCGATATTCTTCATTCGCATGCCCTCATCGACCGCAGTGGGTACATATTATTTTATTTTGTGGTTCCCCATCGATCTTTTTCTCTCTGTCATGATTTCTCTTGGCAGGCTGATTCCGACTGTTCTGCATTTTGTTGGACGCTTTCTTCTGTTCGAACTGTTCCACCTGTAGTGCCGCCTCAAAGGCTTGAGAATAGGACCCGCATTCTCGATTCAGCACACTTAACTGGATGTCGTAATTCAGACCTTCCACGAATCGATTTATGCGAGTCTATTCCGTGGGGAGCCAAGCAGCGGCAAAATTTACCAACTTAGCAAATTCAGACTCATAGTCCTCCACGGACATATCTCCCTGTTTTAGCGTGATGAAGTCATCCTCCATCTTCTTGCTCATGGCTCGAGGCAGATATTGATCCAGAAATGCCTTCTTGAACAAGGCCCACGAGATCTTTCCATTCCTAGCCGTTGCGAGCAGCGCCGGCTTCTTCGCCTTCCACCAGTCCTTCGCCCGCAGCCGTAGGAGCATAACGGCACAGACTACCTTTTTGCTACTTGGAACTCCTATGAACGTGAACAGAGTCTCTATTTTATCAATCCAGTCCATCACCTTGTCGGGTGACGTCCTGTCTTGAAATTTCGGAGGTTTCGTGTCCAAGAAGTCCTTTGGCCTAAAGACAGTGTGCCTTTGCGCCGGCTGGGGCTCATCACCCTCTACGGGCTCGATCTCGGGCGTTCCCGTTGGTTCCGTCGCTGCGGTGGCATCTCGATTTGTCGCAAGCGCCGTGACAAGCTGGGTCAGGGCATCCAACTGCTTTTGTTGGACAGCCGCTCGGGCCTCATGTATCTAATTTCTTTCCTCATTGTCCTGTCTCTGTAACTCCAACATTGTCATGATGCGTTCTACCGCATCGGTCGAGCCAGATGGTCGAGGAGGAGCCATTTCTCTACAAAATAGTGTAACTTCTGTCAGTCTCATAAAATATTATGGACTTATTGTATGGGGCATTGGTTTTCATAACCCAAAATCCGGACACTTTTGAAAGCCGTCAAAGTATTATATATACTTTTTGAAAACGATATTTGCAAGAGGCCAAGGACGTAAAACTGTGCTCTGATACCACTTTATCACGCCCCGATCCCTCTAGGGTCGTCCGTCTTGCTTGGATCCCTGCGGGATCGATCGTCCTCGCTAAGGCGTGATGCCGTGCAAGCCTAAGTTGCGCTTGCACAAGGCCATGTACCTGCACAAAAACAACTAGTCAAGCAAAAACGCACGCACCCATTAGTCAAGCAAAACACACGCACGCACCTATTGCAGAAAACCAAATGTTGGACACAAAGATTTGAAATAAAAATACTCATTTTATTCATAGCTTGATAGGAATATAAGTACAAAGCTTTGCAACTCAGATTTGCCTTATAATTTGGCTACAAAATACTCTTTGAAACACTCTTTTGAAATTTGCCACAATGCCCATACATGATATCCTTTATTACAAGCTAGAATTGAAAGACACCTTCAAAGGAAATGAAAACTGGAAACTTGCAATTGACTGAAAGTAAACTTCGAGGCGATCCACGAGCTCTACTGGGCTAGACGAGCTTCGGTGCCTCAGTTGAAATCCCCCTGTCTCCTTTTGCTTTCTGAAAAGGATGCCCACAACGTGGATCAGTACACATCATGTACTGGCGAGCGACTTTTGGCCGAACTCGCAAATCTCTGCACTAAATCAATATGTTGAGCTAACATTTACTAGTGATCTTTCTACTTGTCTAGGTTCTTTTAACAATTCATAAGAACATGACAGATAGAATATATCATAGCAACTTACCCTCGCCGGCAGTCATCCCTGCACAAAACCACGTTAGAACAATTTGCATAATGAGTAATTCATGATTTATTCTTGCAGATATTGAAGTTGTCATTTGGGTCATGCAGGTGGACTATTCTACATGTTGGTCCATGGGTTTTTCCCATGATTAGCCGCTGTGACTCTTTGGTTCAGCTCGTCGCTAAGGACACAGATATTCTGCTACACTTTTAACATGGGTCCTTGCACCCAGTGTGCTCATAATCTCTCCTAGGCCGAGCGGTTCCAGGTGCCCCCAGATACCACCCGAGAGACAAATAATTCCTTGTATACAAGTTGTCCGAGACCAAATACATGCTCTAGCCGTTCTATCAGATGAGACACACTTGAACTTATGTACAGGTATACGACACGTTTGATTCGTACCTTCAGGTTTATCTCAACATGTACAAGTTCGTCTGTACATGTCTACATTTCATGCATACTGATGACAAGCAGATGATCATTCTTATCGAGCAGATAGAGTAGCAACACATATTCTTGCATTTGATTCAATTCAATTATCTTCTCTTATCTTTTGTGGATGTGGTATCGTTGATCATTGGGATAAGGCAACAGAGTAGACTAGAGATCATTTTTCTTAGGCGTACAGATCAATGTCTGTTCGGTTGAAGCAACTCACCGAGATAAATCTTAGTTGAGAGAAGAAGGGACTTCACGCGCCGTTCACGAACAATTCACGCGGCCTACAATGGCACCAACAGTTGATTAGCATACTTTGTCTCTTTCTCTCAAGATTCGGAATGAATGCAAAATACGATGAAAGCGAACAATGAAAACCAATCATCGAAAACCAACACGAAAACGCATTCATCAAAACCAAGCAGCGAAGAGAAAACATTCAGTAAAACTCTTGGATTCATTTCAATAGAAGCCAATCCATCAATTGGAAAGGTTCATTGCATTTCATCCGTGATCAATCGATACCGGCAAAGGTTTCACCAAGTACTCAGTTCATGACTGAGTCAACAAGCCGTAGGTATTACATAGTGGACCGCAAGTAGCGGGGCACTACACTAGATATCAAGCAAATCCTAAGAAATCACACATGACTGCTGTTAAACGTATCTTTCGATACCTTAAGGGTACGGTTACAGTAGGCCTATGGTATCCCAAGTCAACATCATTTGACCTTATTGGTTACTCTGATGCTGATTTTGCCGGATGCAAGGTCGACCGTAAAAGTACGAGCGGTACGTGTTATTTATTAGGAAAGGCTTTAGTCTCTTGGTTTAGCAAGAAGCAGAATTCTGTCGCACTATCCACAACAGAAGCTGAATACATCGCAGCTGGGCGTTGTTGTGCACAAATTTTGTGGATGAAGCAAACCGATGAACACTACAACTTATCTTTTATGCACATTCCAATCTTTTGTGACAACACTAGTGCTATAAATCTCACTAAGAACCCCATATGTCACTCACGCACGAAACACATAGAAATACGTCACCACTTTTTGCGTGATCATCAGCAAAATGGTACTATTAATTTAGAATTTATTGACACTGATCATCAGCTAGCAGATTTCTTTACAAAACCATTATCCGAAGAGCGCTTCAATTTTCTCTGTCGTGAACTTGGAATTTTTGACGAAGCTGTTATTAATTAAAATAAACCTGCGTAAATATCGAGTATGTCTTGATTCTTTTATGATAAAATTGCTATGGGTACAAGCCGAAAGGGTCCTTCTGACAACAAGGCGTAAAAGCCTAAGCGACCCGGTGCACTAGTCCTCAGGACTACCGCTAGCTGGGATCCGACCCCTGCAGCTAACCCATGGCAACTTCAAAATATTGAATTATGGCATAATTCCTTGTTTATTACATGGTTCATTTTTATTTATCACATACTGAAATGCAGATTTTCCAACTTCACTTTGCTTCGAAATCAACTTTCTGGAAAAAAAAAATTAATCTTGTATATGTAATTTTTCCTTTGGTCTCTCTCATTTAATCTTTTTTTAATACAGCCTGATTTTTGTTCTGTTTCCAGAATCCGAAATTCGGGCCGAACTCTGCCTTATAGAGAGTTCGGGCCGAATTCGGCCTGGCTATTTCAGAACCGGGAGCAGCCTCAGCCGCTGATTGAAAGTTGATCCAATGGTTCATATTTGTTCCGACCATTGGAACCCTTACACATATATTCGGTTTCTCCTCTTCCTTCTCCTCCATTGCCACCCTCTCCACTTCTCCAAACATATTTTCTCCAAACCCTAACCTTAGTCCTTCCTCCCTAGAGCATATCTATTCTCAAAACTCAAGGAGAAGGCTTCCCTAACCTTTCTCCTTCATTGCTCTTCATCATTGAGGTATATTTTACTACTTCTCTCCATTTTAATTTTCTCTATTGTCTTTATTATTTCATGGCTCCACGTTTGTTCAATCGAGGGAAGCGACTTCGAACCGAGGGAGCGTCCTCTTCGAATGCTCCTCCTCGTGTTTTCCTTGTGTTGAACCGCCCGTTGAACAACAACCACCTATCCACCCGTTGTTCAACCCACCTCGTCTACTTGACCCAAACACATTTGACGACCGGATATTTGTATCACTTGACGCATCAAATGAATGGTTTAGTAATTTTCGGACACGTCCGGTGTTTGCGGGTCATCCTATCAATTTTACTATTTTCTCTCAATATGATTCACTTTTTCATGATCTTTGCCTTGACGAACTTGTCACAACCAACTTGGTCATATATCGTAATGCTATTCAAATGTTCTACTGCAACCTAACTCATGATGATACATATATTTACTCACGGGTTGCGGGCATTGACATCTCGTTTGAAGATTTCGATTTGGCCGAACACCTTGAACTCCAAGAGCCAAACTCATGGAAAAAGCTTGTTGAGGCTCGATAGTTTCAATTTCCCGATGGGTCTTCACTTGAAAGCTTCAAGGACGACTTGTGTACCCCTAACACACGTCCTCGCAAGCTTTTGGCCAAATATCTCAATCCATATTTTTTATGAACTTCATCGAATTATCTTTAACACTATTTTGCCCAAAGCGGGATCCACCGATGAAGTCACCTACTTTGAAATCTCGGCCTTATATTACCTCCACTTTCATGTACCATTTAATCTTCCACGTACCATGATGGACTGGATGATTAATTCAAGGAAGAAACCAAGATCCTTGGTTTATTCTTTGTATCTTCCTATGGTCTTTCATGCTTTTCGCATACCTCTTGATGAGCGCTGTTCTTACCTGCCCCTGCCTTCCTCTCTAAGGCACGGAGACTTCAGGCAGCAGTTGGCTCACCTGTTGTGTCCGAGCACTCTGACGATGAGCCCGATGCCCCTTCTCTGGGACAGGATCATCCTCCTCCTGCTACTCTCGAGTCACTCCAGACTATGCTCCGCGATCGTTTCACCTTGGAGGATGATCGCTGGACTCAGCTTGACTACCGGACTACCTTGCAGATGAGTGCCATTAGCAACTCCCTGCACGATATTCGGTACTCTATGTCTCGCCATCCTTCTATGCATATTCCTATGGAGCGGGACCCTGGTCGTAAAGGGTATCGTATCGATGACCCTTGGGTTATTCGCTACTTGGATCCGGATGCGGCCTTCGTGGACCCTCGTCATTCCTTCACTGATCCATCCGACGACGCTGGGCCTTCACGAGCTCGATGATAGATATGGACTTCCACTTGCTGCTGCTATTGAGGATCGTAGTTTATATTTTATACATTTTGGACTTTAGTTATTTTTTTATGCACTTTGGTTGTATTAGACTTATTATTATGTGTGACTTTTGAGACATTCAGTAGTTTTATCAGTATCTATATAGTTTTATCTATTACCTTTTGGTGTGCTTGCCAGTTCTTATTTATTTATGATTAATTGATAAATGCCAAAAGGGGAAGAAATTTTGGTATATTCTATATTCTTTTGTATCTGTATCTGTGCATTGGGGAAAATATTTTTTATCAGGCCAACAGGATTCAAAGCAATGTTTACGGAGGAGCTATTGCTAGCTCGGCACTGATTACGGGGGAGCTATGCCATTTCTCTTAAATGTGTCCAGTTATGAATATTGAATATACAACTATCATTTTGTCAATTATCAATATGGGAGAGATTGTTGACACAAAATCACAGTCAACCAAATATTGATAGAATTGACTACATGATACTTGTGATAATTCAATACGACACATGAAGACTACATCCAGTATAAGTCAGACGGCAGCTCGGATTTGCAATGCAAGTTATTTTGAGTCTGTATTTTTACAATTTTATTGAGTCTAGACTTATGTAAACTGAGCTGTGCTGAGCATCTGAGACTTAGCCTATACCCATACCCAAAATCCAATAGCTCCACACATATCCAAATAAGCTAATTGGACCCATGACCCATTCTGTGCTCTGGAGACAGAGTTCGGGCCGAACTCTGCCTCCACACAGAGTTGAGGCCGAACTCTGCCTCCTAAAAATCAGCACCCTAATGTTTAGGGTTGGTTGGTTGCAAGTTGTCTAACGGCCAAATTTTTAAAAATTCCAACCAGAATTCTAGCCGAATTCTGCCTACCTGATATCCTATAAATAGGCCATGAATTCTCTCATTTTCATTCATCCAATCTTCTCTTCTTTTCTCTCTAAAGCTCTATACAAGCCATACCCTTCTTCATCTACTAGCCACAAGCTCCCTAAGCCTCAAGTGCTCAGTACTTTTGTAACACCCAGTATTCCAGATGAGGGTAATTTTAAAATTTTGTAATTATAATTATTATTTATTGATAATTATTTTATATTATGATTTTTGGTGATTTTTAATCATTTTTAAACTATTTAAAATTATGACTTATGATTTTGACATTTTACTATTGTTTGGTTTTAATTTCGAGGAATTTGTCACCCCCAGTTTTCAGGAACAGAAGTATTTTTGTCATTTTGTATTTTTAAAATATTTTTGAAATTTATTTTATTATTTATGATATTGTTTTGGGGTTATTTGAGTCGGGTTCGAATTTCAGCTCAATCCGACTTGAAACGGGGACCCGGGGGTAGTGTTGACTTTTGTAGACCCACACAGTAGTTAGCCATGGCCCACATGATAGAAATATTTTAGTTAGAGGTTAGACTAATTATTATGGATAAGGTTAGTGTGATTAGAGACTTTAGAATGACAAATTTAGCCCCAACCAATTAGCCCTTTCCTAATACTAATAGAATAGGTTAGTGGGGGCATTTTGGACCTTACCATAATAGGACAAATAGCCCCATATGGCCAGCCACTTTGGGAGAGGATAGGCTCAAGTTCATTTCATTATTCTCATCCACACTCTCTCTCTTGTTCTTCCCCAAATTCCTAGAGAGCAATCCCTAGCAATTTCTCCACCAAATCCTTCCATTTTGCCACCAAATCTTCTTCTTTCCTTCTCCATTCTAGCCAAGGAGGAAGCTACCCAAGTTTGGGAGGATTCGGAGCTCGTTCGTGTCCTTTTGGAATCTCTACGTGTCGGTGTCGCTCCGGGAAGGCTTTTCTTCGATTCGATCTACCGGGAGGTATAAATCCCTTCTCCTTTTCATTTCCTCATGCATATAGGTCTATTTTGAACCCATAGAAATGACCCCCATGGTTGTATCTCCATTTGTGTCCATTTCGTATCCATTTGGAGGTCATAGGAGTGTCCTTTGTGTTGTGGTTGTGTCCATGTGGAAAAACCCCAAATTTGGACACACTATGTGTTGTTGTTATGTATGAATGAATTATTACATATTTAATCTCATATTTTTGTATTGGAGATGTGTTCTATAGTGTCTCATATATATATATTAGTGTAGAGAGTGAGTTCTTGATATATTATGTTATATACTTGTGTTCTTTTGTCTCAAACTACCCAAATTCGTCATAATTTTTATCCACATTTTTAGTAGCAATAGCAACTTAGAAATGTCATAACTTTTAGCTTAAAACTCTGATTTATCTCCCGTTTTTTTTAAAAGAACCATATCGAAGTTAGCTTTCCAAATATATATTTTAATAAGCCAAATTCTTTGTGTAACATTCTGTAGAATTATTTGAGTGTCAGCTGTACGAAAGACGAACGCGTTTCGGTATTTTCGCGATTCCGGAAGCTTCCGGACACGAAAAAGTGATCCGTTTGAAGTTTCGAAAAGCTAACATGAAGTACTACAACATACTTTAATCCTAAAATTTAGTGAATGCCCAATTGGTACAGTATTGGTTTTAAGTAAAAGAGTGACTATACGATATATGCATTTTGTGTAACCTATGAGCCTATGTAGTATGGATATTAAATGAATATAGAGTATGTAATACATGATATGTTAGATGAATGAAATAATATATATATGATATATATCCTATTTACATTAATGTATATATATGGTTGAATGCAAGCATGTAGGAATGCAATTAATGTAATATATGTAAGCATTGCAGAAATGCATGAATGAAATAATGATATACAATGCATGCATGAAAGTATATAATGAATGCTAGATATAAATGCAAGATATATATGTAATGATAGATATGAATGCATAATATATAAATATTGTAAATGCAATATCAGATTTCATATGTAGACATAGAACCAATGCATAGCTGATATTTAGATTGAATGTTAGTTCATTTTAGGTTGTTCGAACACTGAACTGTCCATGTAAGCATATATACCTTCCTTTTCCTATTGCCAAGCCAATTTTAATTTTCAATATAGTGGAATGTCTATGAATGTAATGTTAACCTTCAACCCCTTAATTCAAAATGTTAGTTAATTTCAGTATTAGATAATGCATGAGCTGTATGCATATAGGATGTTGGCTTAATGACAGATTTCAGATAACATGGTTCATTTTATGTGGTAAGTTACACCAGTTTATGGGATATCTCACTTTAGTTTATATGTAAATGTGGAACTAAACTGAGAATGAACTTCACCCTCTGCACAAGGACATCCCACTCTATATCAACCACCATGCCATGTAACCCTTCTCTAAATAATTGCTATAATATATATAGATTTACGTAAAGTATAGATGCATATTAGTTATAACTTAAATAGTCTCTACTCTAATGTATATAGATGTATACTTGTAGCCATGCATGTTAAGTATAATACATGTGTAATGTAGATGGGTTAGCTTTGTGCCATGTGTAGTGTAAACTCGGAACTAGTGTTGATTTCTCTTTTCATGTACACCTCCATGTTCACACACACACACACACACATAGCTTTACATGTTAGTTCTTTTCTCTTATATATATATATATATATATATATTTATATATATATATATTTATATATATATATTTATATATATATTTATATATATATATTTATATATATATTTATATATATATATATATTTTTATATATATATATATATTATATTTATATTTATATTTATATATATATATATATATATATATAATGTTGAATATGCATGAATGTGATGTACCTTGATATGTGACTTGTGTTGGCTTGTATAGCCTTGGATTTGTCTGGTGTGTACTAGCTAGGATAGACTGGTTAGGCCTAGTGAGACTTCATTGAGTCTATGTTGACCCAGTTGACCTAGCTTTGACTAGATAGTTGACTAGAGTTGACCAAGTGTTGACTTTAGCCTAGTTTGACCTAGACAGCACGTAGATGCATTATAGCAGTCTATTTTCTTATTTTAGACATGTTGTAACTTGTGTTGCTCTGATTAGGAGACAGACACCTCTCCTCAGGCAGTATATTTACTTCAGACATTCAGATACGAGGCGAGTACATTCTCTGACCGTTTCATACTTGCCTGGATTTATATTCTTGCTCTAGATTACTGTACTTTATGCTGACACGATTGTTATCACAGATTGGTACTATAAGGATCTTCTTTTAGGATGTTATCCCCTTGTATTCACTAGATACATATTGTGATGTGCGTTTCACTTCCATATTGTATTTACTGAATACCTATATCCTTGTACACTCATTGTGCATATTGTACTCTCATTATCACATGAGTTCCAGGGATAGACCATTGTACACTATTGTATAACATTGTACAACTATTGTATAACATTGTACACCTATTGTATAATATTGTACATCCATTGTATAATATTGTACACTATTGTGCAAGATAACATAACTGGAGTGGATCCTTGTGTATTGATTGGGGAGAGGGAGTAGAATTGGTTATGTAATCAAATCCTATTATACAAGATTGTATAACTATTGTATATGTCTATTGTACACCCACGTACAATGGAGTTACCATTGCATTTTCCTAGACCGTTTATATAACCATATTGTACTCTAAATCACAGTAGGCTTACAGTTCTTACTTATCATATTTAGATATTTTCTGTTATCAAATTTCTACTGTTTTTCATATACTTCTTTCTTTCAGCGTTTCATGTACCTTACTCTATTGCATGCTTTATATTTTCTAACATGATATGAACTGCGTGAGATATTTTGTGCTCGCTCCCGTCCTGACTGGACCTGTTAAAAATTTTACAGAGGATGATGAGGAACCCTGCACCCTTACTTGGAGTTTGCCTAGTTGACACTCGCGACCTGGACACCTGGGGAGGTTCAGGCAGCTGCTCAGGATGATACCTTATCTAGTGTAGATAGCTTAGACTGTTCCTTCTTTTTATGCTTAGCTGTTGTCTTTATTTTCAGAGTTGTATATTTTAGAGATGATGAGACTTGTATTCCATTTCTGCTGTACCTCAGTTGAGGATTTCTTATCTATTTTCATCGTGCTACATTCTACCTTAGATTGTGATTGAGTTGTACCTCGGTGTTGGCCTCCTTCTGGAGAGTATATTTCATGTTATGTAGTTATAGTTCATGACCTAGAACAGCGTTCTACTGCCGACACTGTGGCGTAGGCTGGGCGTTGTTAAGTTCTCGTACCCTCACGGTGGGTGCGGGTCGTGATACATTTTTAGTAGTGGCCCATGCAGGTCGAGTTTATGTAGTGGTATTCGAACTAGAGTATCACTACAGCCTGCAGTAGGATTAGGATATTTTGGAGGTACTCAATCACATTAGAAAAAACTCTTAATCAGATTCTTTTTTGTCAAAAATTGTTGCTTATTGACTTTCCTTGAATATAAACTGTCCTCCTTTGAATTTTTTGCTTCATTCTCAGAAATTGCTTCTTGTTTGATCAGTTTTCATGATGGTTATGAAGACACGATCTCATCGCTTCGGTTCGGGGGATACTATCGAGAGGCTGGCCACCTCTCGTCCTGTTCATCAGGGCCTCGAGACCGCAGCTTCTGTTGTGCCGACTCAGGTTGGCGTTTCTGCTACATTGGAGGTGCACTTCTATCTGTACAGAGATTTTCTACCGTTATTTCTGATTTCTCTCAGCAGCGGTGATTCATGCAGCATCAGCAGCAGACCAGGGAAAACTAGCAGGGCGAGCTATCGTCAGGACAGTCAAGGATGCGCAGACCATTGAAGATCTTGCTGCAAGTTCTGTTCTTCTCAATTCCATTCCCGCAATTGTCTTTTATAATTACCTTGAAATCTGATTCCATCTGTTCCTTGTTGATTGATTAATTTTGTCATGTTACTCTTTTGTTGTGTTTGTTTTTTTCTTCTGAGAAAATCATATGGGCTAGGTCGCCTAAATCATGGAATCTAGAACCCTCGATAGTCGTGTTAGTTGGCATAGTGAGGACATGTAGTCAGATTTTGGATGTATTCTCGGGTATGGGAATTTAAGGTTTTTGCCGTCGCATGCGGTAGTACAAAAATTTTAAATACCATGAACCTAGAGGTACGTACCTTAGTCAAGGACTCTGTGATTATCGTAGCCTTGCTCACTAGCATGATGACGACTCTGGACAACATAATTTGGACAGACACATATGATTAACAGATTGTATCTTGAGAAGGTTTAAACATCATACCCTTTTGATTGTTATAAATGACTTAGGAGTAGGGATATTTAGTTTTGTAGAGCTTATTCATAGGTAGTTCCTTCATAGTATAATGGTATGATGACTTGTAGAGTGTCTGTACCCTAGAGGTGATAGTTAGCATTGGTGTTAGAATAGTAACCCATTGCAGATAATTCTCCTGTTATCTATAATACCAACCAGTTACACATAGGATGTTAGTATGCCTTACATCCTTGATGATTATTACTACTTTTCCTTACCTTTTCCAGTGAGGCACCCATGACCAGATCCTGCCTTTGAGTATAGTTGTAGTTTCACCTAAGACCGAGAGGTCTATTTGCATAGATAGATTGCAGATGATATTGGCATATGGGATATAGGTTAGTTGGTATCTATAGGCCATTGTTGTATATGGTTATAAACATGTTGTTTAGCCTATACTTGGTTCAGTTTTCCATTTTAGTTAAGTTCCCTTCGTGTTGAGTTCCTTTGTGTTGATCACCTTTATAGGCAGTGTGTAGACCCTTCACTAGATACCATGTCCCCTTGATTCAGACCATTCATCCTTAGCCTAGTTCTAAGCATTGTTTCAGACCCTTATAAGTTTAGTCTGCCTTAACCCTTGGTTGATCAGTCATGTATATATATAGATGATATACATAGGATATATGTGATAGGTTGTTGTTCTTGAGCATATATATATATGTGGTATTTGGTATTCATGTGCTTAGCTTGTAGGTATTTAGTTATAGGTGACTTGATAGGATTGGGAAGTTAAGAGCTAGTCTATTATATAGTTTCTCTTTTGCTAAATTCTAGTTGCCAACACCTAAATAGCTAGCATAGGTAAAACCCTAAGAAGTTGACCAGTTGATGACCAAGTACTTGGATGTTGAGAAATTGACTAGTGATTGACCCTTGACTATGTTTGACCTAGAAGGGGGTGCGATCATCTTAATTTCGAGGACGAAATTTTTATAAGGTGGGTAGGATTGTAACACCCAGTATTCCAGATGAGGGTAATTTTGAAATTTTGTAATTATAATTATTATTTATTGATAATTATTTCATATTATGATTTTTGGTGATTTTTAATCATTTTTAAACTATTTAAAATTATGACTTGTGATTTTGACATTTTACTATTGTTTGGTTTTAATTTCGAGGAATTTGTCACCCCCAGTTTTCAGGAACAGAAGTATTTTTATCATTTTATATTTTTGAAATATTTTTGAAATTTATTTTATTATTAATGATATTGTTTTAGGGTTATTTGAGTCGGGTTCGAATTTCAGCTCAATCCGACTTGAAACGGGGATCCGGGGGTAGTGTTGACTTTAGTGGACCCACGCATTAGTTAGCCATGGCCCCCATGATAGAAATATTTTAGTTAGAGGTTAGACTAATTATTATGGATAAGGTTAGTGTGATTAGAGACTTTAGAATGACTATTTAGCCCCAACCAATTAGCCCTTTCCTAATCCTAATAAATAGTTAGTGAGGGCATTTTGGACCTTACCATAATAGGACAAATAGCCCTATATGGCCAGCCACTTTGGGAGAGGATAGGCTCAGTTCATTTATTATTCTCATCCACACACTCTCTCTCTTGTTCTTCCCCAAATTCCTAGAGACAATCCCTAGCAATTTTTCCCCAAATCCTCCATTTTGCCACCAAATCTTCTTCTTTCCTTCTCCATTCTAGCCAGGAGGAAGCTACCCAAGTTTTAGGAGATTCGGAGCTCGTTCGTGTCCTTTTGGAATCTCTACGTGTCGTGTCGCTCCGAAAGGCTTTTCTTCGATTCGATCTACCGAGAGGTATAAATCCCTTCTCCTTTTCATTTCCTTATGCATATAGGTCTATTTTGAACCCATAGGAATGATCCCCATGGTTGTATCTCCATTTGTGTCCATTTCGTGTCCATTTGGAGGTCATAGGTGTGGCCTTTGTGTTATGGTTGTGTCCATGTGGGAAAACCCCAAATTTGGACACACTATGTGTTGTTGTTATTATGAATGAATTATTACATGTTTAATCTCATATTTTTGTATTGGAGATGTGTTCTATAGTGTCTCATATATATATTAGTGTAGAGAGTGAGTTTCTTGATATATTATTTATATACTTGTGTTCTTTTGTCTCAAACTACCCAAATTCGTCATAATTTTTATCCACATTTTTAAGCAATAGCAACTTAGAAATGTCATAACTTTTTAGCTTAAAACTCCGATTTATCTCCCATTTTTTTAAAAGCCGTATCGAAGTTATCTTTCCAAATATATATTTAATAAGCCAAATTCTTTCTGTAACTTTCTGTAGATTATTTGAGTGTCAGCTGTACGAAGACGAACGCGTTTCGGTATTTTTCGCGATTTCGGAAGCTTCCGGACACGAAAAGCGATCCGTTTGAAGTTTCGAAAGCTAACATGAATACTACAACATACTTTAATCCTAGAATTTAGTGAATGCCCAATTGGTACAGTATTGGTTTTAAGTAAAAGAGTGACTATACGATATATGCATTTTGTGTAACCTATGAGCCTATGTAGTATGGATATTAATGAATATAGAGTATGTAATGCATGATATGTTTAGATGAATGAAATATATATATTGATATTATATCCTATTTACATTAATGTATATATATGGTTGAATGCAAGCATGTAGGAATGCAATTAATGTATATGTAAGCAATGCATAAATGCATGAATGAATAATGATATACATGCATGCATGAAAGTAATAATGAATGCTAGATATAAAGCAAGGTATATATGTAATGATAGATATGAATACATAATATATAATATGGTAAATGCAATATCAGATTTCATATGTAGACATAGAACCAATGCATAGCTGATATTTAGATTGAATGTTAGTTCATTTTAGGTTGTTCGAACACTGAACTGTCCATGTAGCATATATACTTCCTTTTCCTATTGCCAAGCCAATTTAGTTTTCATCTAGTGGAATGTCTATGAATGTAATGTTAACCTTCAACCCCTTAATTCGAAATGTTAGTTAATTTCAGTATAGACAATGCATGAGCTGTATGCATATGGGATGTTGGCTTAATGGCAGATTTCATATAACATGGTTTATTTTATATGGTTAGTTACACCAGTTTATGGGATAGCTCACTTTAGTTTATATGTAAATGTGGAACTAAACTGAAATGAACTTCACCCCTCGCACAAGGACACCCCACTCTATATCAACCACCATGCCATGTAACCCTTCTCTAAATGATTGCTATAATATATATAGATTTATGTAAAGTAGATGCATGTTAGTTATAACTTAAATAGTCTCTACTCTAATGTTTATATAGATGTATCTGTAGCCATTCATGTTAAGTATAATACATGTGTAATGTAGATGGGTCAGCTTTGTGCCATGTGTAGTGTAAACTCATAACTAGTGTTATTTTTTCTTTTCATGTACACCTCCATGTTCACACACACAACGCCACATAGCTTTACATGTTAGTTCTTTTCTCTTTCTCTTATATATATATATATATATTATATATATAATATATATATATGTTGAATATGCATGAATATGATGTCCTCTTGATATGTGACTTTGTTGGCTTGTATAGCCTTGGATTTGTATGGTGTGTACTAGCTAGGGTAGACTGGTTAGGCCTAGTGAGACTTTATTGATCTATGTTGACCCAGTTGACCTAGCTTTGACTAGATATTGACTAGAGTTGACCAAGTATTGACTTACCTAGTTTGACCTAGACAGCATGTAGATGCATTGTAGCAGTCTATTTCCTTATTTTAGACATGTTGTACTTGTGTTGCGCTGATTAGGAGACAGACACCTCTCCTCAGGCAGTACATTTACTTCAGACATTCAGATACGAGGCGAGTACATTCTCTGACCGTTTCATACTTGTCTGGATTTACATTCTTGCTCTAGATTACTGTACTTGATGCTGACACGATTGTTATCACGGATTGGTATTATAAGGATCTTCTTTTGGGATGTTATCCCCTTGTATTCACTAGATACATATTATGATGTGCGTTTCACTTCCATATTGTATTTACTGAATACCTATATCCATGTACACTCATTGTGCATATTGTACTCTCATTATCACTGAGTTCCAGGGATAGACCATTGTACACTATTGTATAACATTGTACCTATTGTATAACATTGTACACCTATTGTATAATATTGTACATCCATTGTATAATATTGTACACTATTGTGCAAGATAACATAACTGGAGTGGATCCTTGTGTATTGATTGGGGAGGGAAAGTAGAATTGGTTATGTAATCAAATCCTATTATACAAGATTGTATAACTATTGTATATGTCTATTGTACACCCCGTACAATGGAGTTACCATTGTATTTTCCTAGACCGTTTACATAACCATATTGTACTCTAAATCACAATAGGCTTACAGTTCTTACTTATCATATTTAGATATTTCCTGTTATCAAATCTCTACTGTTTTTCATACACTTCTTTCTTTCAGCGTTTCATGTACCTTACTCTATTGCAGCTTTATATTTCCTAACATTATGAACTGCGTGAGATGTTTTGTGCTCGCTCCCGTCCTGACTGGACCTGTTGAAATTTTACAGAGGATGATGAGGAACCCTGCACCCTTACTTGGAGTTTCCTAGTTGACACTCGCGACCTGGACCCTTGGGGAGGTTCAGGCAGCTGCTCAGGATACCTTGTATAGTATAAGATATAGCTTAGATTGTTCCTTCTTTTTATGCTTAGCTGTTGTCTTATTTTCAGCTGTATATTTTAGAGATGATGAGACTTGTATTCCATTTCTGTTGTACCTCAGTTGAGGATTTCTTATCTATTTCCATCGTGCTACATTTACATTCTACCTTAGATTTGAACGCCTCGTACTCCTGAGTAAGTCCGTTGATCTTGACTCTTTGACTTGTGTTGTTCCTTCGTGGGTTACTTCAAGAGTTTCCACACTTCGTTTGATGTTGTGCAGTAGACACCCTGTTGATTCAGTCATGTCTAAAGCACAAATAAAGCGTTAATAGCACGTGCGTCAAGACTGGCCTTTTCTTTTCTTCCTCATATATTTGTCATGGGGTTTTTCAACTAAACACCATCATATTAATACGGGCTTTTTATAGCCATCAATAACTACAGACCATAATCAAATCAAGAGATTTCAAAAAGAAACTCATACGTGTTTTCCAATAAGTGTAGTTTGTGCCGTCAACAGTGGAGGTCTTTTTGTGGCTGGCCTTCACTTGTAAATTTCACAGTTGCCATGTGTAATGCTGTATTTATATAAAAATTGAATATAACTGTAATTTTACCTTGCTTTACCTGTATAACCCGCTCTGATATACCTCTAGATGGAGACCTCTCTGATACTAATTGTAGGAACAAAATTGTAAAGCAGAAACTCTAGAGGGGTGAATAGAGTAGGCAGCAAAATATTAAAAATTAAAATCTTGTTAGCAGTTAGATCACAAGATATAAAATAATCACAAAGTAAATGACAGAAATAAAAGGTGATCAGAAGGCAAATGCAAACACCGAGATTTATACCGGTTTTCCTCTTGTGAGGACTAGCCCATCGGAGAACTCTAGCTTCCAGTTGAATCCACTATTGGAAAATCTCGCAAGTTTTCATACGAAGTCCTTGCAACTTCTACAGACGCGAGCTTTGATACGAAGAACTCGACCAACTTCAATTGTGAAGAGTTTGTATTGTCAGCCCCTGTTTTTCAATTTTAGTTAATTAGTGTTAATTAATTTTTATGTTATTTTAGCCTTAAAATAATTATTAGGATTTTTAGGAATTTTTCTAGAATTTTTAAATAATTTTTAAAATGGTTTATCAAATATATTATTTTGCAATTTGCTGAATTATTTTAATATCCACTTTGTAATTTTTAGAAGTATTTTAATATCAATATGCAATTTGTTAAATTGTATTTTATAGCAGTTTGCAATTTAGAATTGTTTTAATTCTGTTATGCAATTATAATTTGTATTTACTACTGTTTTATACCTATTATGTAAATCCTAAAACCTAGAGGACCTAATTGCAAACTACCCGAACCCCTCCCCCCCCCCACACGACACTCCTCTCTCTCTCCTCGGCCTCACCCACTCCGCTGCCCCGACCGCCATGACCGGCTGCCCCCACCAAATTCGGCTGCCCCCCCCTCGAACCCCCTATAAAACTCCCCACTCTCCCCCGACCATACCCTAACCCCTAAACTCTCCCCACCACGCCGCCAGCGTTGCCCCATCTCCCACTCTCCCCCCACCGGAACCCTAGCTTCGGCGAGCCCCTGTCCAGCCCCACCGACGACCCCCACCGCCACCACCGCCGTCGACAAGTTCGCCTCGACGAGCTGAAGGCAGCGCCACTCGAGCGCCGCCTCGCCAACGTCTCTCCTCCGCCGTCCACAACCCTCAACACCCCCCCCCCCGAAGTCGGACACATAGGTAACAGTTACGATACTGTGTCGTGCGTGTCTCGTACACGTGTATGTGGTTCGCCGTGTCCTGGCGAACATTTTGATAGAACTGGACACGCGAGATTAAACTCGTGCGTGTCATGCAGGCCTAGGACACGAGGATACCTGTGTC